>CM055279.1:43480330-44027686 GCA_029237695.1 Conchocele bisecta
TACCTGAGGGCCAAACCAGGCAAATCGTGATTCCCATAAGCAGGAACACCACTGTTAATTTACACAATCGCGTTCGCCCGCCCACCAACCACCCACTGAAATTTACAGACAATCCTATATTTGCACTTAACATTTTAGTCGTACGAAGCTTAGTGAAACGGCCCCTGATCCTTACACCAGAATCACATGGCCCTTTCCTAAAAGTAATAGGATTATCACAAATATTAAAGATCAGTGCTAATCATATTACTTTTAAAAATATATTCAGTCCTGAAATTAGAACCAGATGGCCGCTGCCCGCATGTCGAGCCCACCGAGGCATTTGATGGTCTCAGAGTGTATTTATTTGAAGTTTCATGCCCAGTAAGCATACAAAGTTTCAAGCAAATCTGACTTACGGTTAGAGATTGTAGGTATGTGAAAACTTTTAACGCAAATTTTTGACATAAACTTTAACGCAAACTTCTAAGTCATTTGACCTTGACATAGGGGCACAGGGGCCGCATAAGTGGGACACAGAATGAATATATGGATGATGACTAATAAGCATATGAAGTTTCAAGTCAATGTGACTTAGGACTGCAGAGATATAAGGTATTTAAAAAGTTTAACACAGATTTCGGACGGACGCATGCACGGACACCCGGACGTTATTGTGATCACTGTCTAGCTTTCCGCAAGCGGGCTCGACAATAAAACATATCCAGACATCAGAATCACTTGTCTATTTCCATAAAAATAATAGGAATAACACTAATCTTAGTTGGTTTGTTTAACGGCTTATCAACAGTTACGGTCATGTAAAGCCGGGCAAACGGTTTTAACCAGCTGCATTGGGGAGGGGGGGAATATTTTAGAATAAACCGACCTGGTGCCAGGTCCATACCACACCAAAGTCACTTGGACCCTTCCCCTAAAATAGGATTATGAATAATCGTAATACTCACATAAGGGGTATAACCAGATTCAACCGTCACATACAAAATGCCAATGACGTACTATATGAGGGCCAAACCAGGTCTCCAGTCGGAATTCCGGTAAGGATGAACCCCGATCGTTAAATTGCCCATCACATGCTCCCACCTGCCACCCACAATCTGACTTGGAACAGTGTTAATCCTATTACTTTTATACTGGATGACCCTCGTACCTCAACCAGCAGCATTTCATTTGACAAGTTTCTACTTAATATTACAGGTAAATATGGTGTTGTTAGCAATTTCCCAAGCCATCAGATTTCTATAGCAATACAAATTGGTTTCGACTGGCAGCTGTTGTTTATTTAAGATGGCCTCGGCAACAGCACATGTATACACACCACAGCTATGGACATCCGTCTGGATTGGGAAGTGCAAATTGTTGCAATAAAAATAAACGGACCATTTACTTTTATCTAATAGTATGCCACTGTGAACAAGTGCCTCAAAACATAAATATCTCCATATCTGGTAGCATACATATTTAGCATTTGCTCGTTGTCCAAATGAATCACAATATATTATAGACTTACTATGAATATCAATAACTAACAAAGTCCAATGTGACCTATTTTCATTAATCGGAATAATAATGTAGTCATAATTAAACCAAATAGTTTTACTCTGTGTAACATGGAAACTGGGCTGCATATTTTGGGGATTATTGGCAATCATCAGGTAATGGGAGTACCAGCCAGAGTCTACAGGATGCACTTGCTGAGAGCTCCTTTTTGCAAGGAGAAACATATAGACATTTATGTTGCTGGCTGTTAACCAAGCCGTATTATCAATTATTGTTTTAAAAAATTCCTTTGACAATTCAACTCCATGGATTTCTTTTATTTTAACATTTTCAGAATCCACCTTCATATTCTTTGGTACATTCATGCACTTTAATTGTGAATCAAACCTTTTTTTCAACATATCGTTTATTTCTAATTCATGATGGAGGAATATGATATTCCTACTGTAGAACAAGTACACTTCATCAAGAGAAGACAGATTAACTACTTCCCCATTTTCTTGTTTAATCTGAGAGTTGCTTATTTTATAGGGGGCATATTGACTTTGTTTTGAACCAAGATGGATTTCAAGTTGTAATCAGCATTTCCAATTGATAAACCGTATTAAATTTGCCAGATAAATCAAGACACTGAATTGTATTTAGGTCTAGATTGCAACAGTTTTTTTAACTTTAACTATCATGGTCATAGAAGGGACATTATAAATACTGTTGGTTGAACAGCACAGTGGCACATTTTTAAAACATGCACACCTTCTAATACCGACAATGCATCAGCTAAATTGTCTACTCCGAATTCACGAACAGTTACAGTTAAATAATTTTGAGTTTGCACATCAACCAAGCCACATTTCGAACACAAACACGAGTGCTTCAGCACTACTTCCAAATATTCATGAAACTCGGTACCAAAATGATCTTTTTCAAAGAATAAGCATTTAATTAATCTTTGATAGAAGGAAACTGGACTGGAGTCATTAAATTTTAGATCAAATGAAAATTTCTTTTTCATTGTGTTCAAAAATGAAGTACTCGAACCAGAATTTAGTTCATCAAGAATATTTTTGCATCGTCCGGACATGCTTTTGAATCGACTGTCTTTCAGAATTTTCTTCAAAATATCTGTTTGTAACCAACAAGTTATAAATGAGTCGACATAATCTGGAAGATCAGGCTCTTTTCTATCGTACACCATAACATAGCCGGTCGACAACATATAATTTAAATGTACCTCAGATATTTTGGAATCGTTACAACAAATATATACATTGTGATTCTTTATCACTGCAGTGTAATGACCTGTGTCAGCACTTTCACCCTGATGACAGACCGCTCCCTTGAATTGATACAACACGTCTATGGTATCGTTAGAGATACTCACAGACTCACCGATTGATATCTGATTATGAAGTTTAATAGAATTAATGCCATATTTTGTTTGTTTCCTCTCGTACCGTCGAAGTAATATCACAAGTGTTTTAGGAAATGATGTGATAGTTTTATCTTTATCATTATGTTTCGTGTTTTTCTTGCATTTATCACACATCCTGCTCGGCACTTCACTATCAGCTAAATATTTTTGCATCAGATACTGAATCGATACATGGTGTATACCTTCAATATTAATCAAAAGTGACCATCCTTCATTGCTCTCCATTATGCTGACACTCTTACATTCTGAACATTCTCGCTTAAAATAATAGCGCAATTTATTTTCAAAATGACTATTGGGTAAGTTACTAAGTACTCGGTCTACAAATTCATGAGCATCTTGCTGTACACCATTTGCAAATAAAGGAATAGCAAATGTAACACTATCGAGAGCTTTTTGTAGCATATTCTTTGGAACTGGAGTACCTTGATAAGTTTGATTTTTCATAAATGTCCAAATCTTTATAATTTCATTAATGGCAACATCATCTGTAGAATGATTTGGATCTATAGTTATTGTAGTGTTATTATCTTTATTGTCAATCATCGAAGAAGATATCTCACTGCAACAAAGAGCTTGAATTACAGCGTTAAACCAACATGTGTTCCCCAAATTTGTCATCGGACTGAAACAATTAACATTGATTAGTTTACTACTTGTACATGTTTTCGTTGCATCGACAGATTCAGAAGTGGGTTTGGGACAGGTATATGTATATGCATTGCTATCTTTCTCAACTTTGTAAAATTTTATAAACTTTTTCTGTGCATCGACAGATTCAGAGGTGGGTTTGAGACAGGTGTATGTACATGCATTATCTTTCTCAACTGTGTGATCTTTTTCTAATGTTTTGTTGTTACTGCTGGTAATTCCTTTTGACAGCACTTTGCTAGTTACAGGAACTTGCTTAAGTTGTATGTCATATAATGGTGCTTTCTGGTACTTGCCAATTCTCATTCCTTTCAAATTGGATGATTGTGGACGAGGTTTATTCCACTGTTCTTTTACAAGAGTTACCTTTTTCGGTGACTTTTTTAGTATTTTACACGGTATTTCCGATTGTGTCAATGCACCAGTACACGCCCTTTTTCGAGGCACTGGTTTCTTGATGAATGTTGGATATTTCAGACAATCCAAAGCAACTAGTTTTTGGACACCAATAGTTGACTGTTTTAGTCTTTCTGAAAATTCATCTAATCTGTGTTGGGTCCTACCACCAAGACATATATCTTTTAATATCCGAAATCTATTTTCAATAGTACTATTAGTTTTCGTTAAATTATTTAATGAGTTAAATGTAGTATTTACCGACGTGTTCTCATCAGAATGTGAACTATTGTGTCTGGACAATTCTCCTATTAAAATAGCAGACCATAATGGGTAAATTGGAATCAATCTCTTCTTTAAATAGTCTGCAAAAGTAACTGAATAAAACATGTTATTAAATGTATCCGATCGAGTTTTAGAAGAATCCGTTTGCTGCATATGTTGGCTACTGAGAAGTTCAGTCGCTTGATGACTAATGTCATTACTCCCAACTTTTGAATGGTGACTCAGAGCCAAGAAATTGAAAGTCTTCCTCGGTGAAGTTATCTGGATTTACATTAGTTTTATCATCTAATGTATTGTCTATGGCTTCCGAAATATCAGTTTCTGCAATTGTGTTAAAATTGTTCAACTTTCTGATTAATCTATCATGGTAGTCAATATTAACTGAATCTACAAATGGTAACAATATGGCAACATAAATATCAGCTAACAATTCCGTAGCATCCCGGATAGTATTACAATTCATTAAAAGTCCAATCATATATAAGAACAGTTTCAATTTTTTCACACTTACATCTTTCTTTTTCAAATATTTTTTTGAACTATTCATGAAATGACTTGCACAAAGACGAACAATTGTTTTCTTTTTTGTATCATTTATGTGACCTTTCCCTGTAACAATATTCCAAGTCCGACGCAAATACTGCTCCAGTGTTTCGCCATTAAATACTTTTACAGCTGCTAATATAAACACCATTGATTGATCACTAATAATCATCCTTGGAAAATCCACTAATCTTTTCTTATTATGCCCAAATCTCCTTTTCTCTGCTTGTCTGAAAGTGCATAACCAGTCTAAAACAGTGGACAGGCTCTGATCGTTACTTAGCATAGCACCCACAGGAACTCCATTTTTCCTTTCAGTGGATTTCGAATCGACAGTTCATAATACAGATATTGTTTTCCAAGTTCGTCTTTTCTTACCAAACTACCGGTGGCATCCCAGAACAATACATCCTTTTTAGCCCTTTCTTTCATTGTATAACTCTATTCCAAAATTTGACCAATACAATATGTATATGGGAAATATGCAAATTTTCTGAATAAAACCACCATCTATTTCATGAGACATATGGTCTTTCAACTCGAGTATACTTTTAAAAGTATCTGAATTCATACGGCCAACTTGTCGCGACTCTGATGCAATTTGAGCAAAAACTCTAGAATTTTTTCCAAACCCATCTCGGTTGCCCGATATTAATTGTTCTGAAGGCAGTTTATCAAGTTTCTCAAGAAATGCAGCCAGTGGTTTTGCCCCATTTTTAAACTCCTTTATAAGTTCTTTACGCTCTTGTCCTCTAATTGGACGATGCCTAATCTCATTTATGTCATGTTTAATATTCCCAGAATAAGTCAAATTGACCATTGTTGAATTCTCCATTTCTATTTGCAGATGTACATTACAGTCCCTGAATGAGCATCTTGCAATAGCTTTAAACAATAGGCAACCATTTTTCCTTCTTCGCTTATTTGCTTCGCTCAAATATGAGGTATTAACAATAAATGAACAATGAGGATTGCTTTCTTTTACTCCTTTGAAAAACAAGCCTTCCCAAGAATCTCTTTTGAAACAGCATCGTGTTCTAGATTTATATAAGGCATTCCAATCTTTTTCTGCAATAGTGAAAGATGCACGTTTAGGAAGGTCTTTGGTAAAATATTTATCCGGGATATCAGTACCTAATATTGCAGATAAAGATTCTTTTGACATAGGACAAGAAATATCTTCATCTATATAAATGGTACTTCAGTTTGATCTTTAGAATGGTCATTCTGTTCAATATCAATTGTTTCAAGCACAGAAGCATGGATGGGAGAGATGCCAGAACTTGCAAATTTAATACCTTCATTATTTTGGTCATGTTCTATAGACTCCAAATGAGCCAAAGCCTTCTTAATAAGTGAGACTAGTAATTTCCATTGTGGTCTTAATTCACCCAAACCAGTAAATTTGTCCAATTCTTCAATATTATATTTTAAAACGTCTTGCAGATATTTAAAATCTGAATGAATATCATCATCATTTGCCTGAACTATACAGGTTACTGCTTTGATGCTGGCTCTATACACAGAACAAAATTTTTGAAATTTTTCTTTAAAGGTTTGATCAACTGTATTATTTTCTATACTATCAAAAACCTGTTTCATTTCAGTACCTACTTCTTTCTCACAAGATACCTTGGATCCTAACGACTTTTCTAATGACTCGTCATCTCCAGATGTGTCAACCCTTAACCCCTTTTCTAAAGACCCTGTATTCCCAGATACATCGGCTGTTAATTCCGCTGTTAATTCCTTGTTGAAAAATTCTTTCTCACAAGATACACCTGACGCTAACGACATGTCATCTTGAGATGTGTCGACCCCTAACCCCTTTTCTAAAGACCCTGTATTCCCACATACATCGGCTGTTATTGCCTTGCTGAAAAATACTTTCTCACAAGATACCTCCGACCCGAACGACTTTTCTAATGACTTGTCATCTCTAGAAGTGTCAAACAATATCCCCTTTTCTAACAACGAGTCATTATCTTCAAATAGGTCTACCCTGAATCCCATTTCTGAAGACACCTTTTCGAAAAACCCACTATTTCCAGAGACCTTGTTCCCGAACCCCATGTTTGAAGACACATTGTAGCCAAATGCCTTGGTCCCTAACAATTTTGGTGGAGAGCATTTGTCCCTAACTACCTCATGGTTTGCAATAGAATGTTTATCGACTCTTAATTTCATTAGTTCGTAAGTATATCCATGAATTTTTAACGAGCCATTGTATTCAGAACATTCACCAATTCCACACACAAATTCAATATCATCTGGTTCAAATTTGGAAACATTTGGTATCTGCAGACAATGGCAATGATACCACTCTCCACACTTTTGACATTCAACCATAGGCCCATTGTCTCTCCAATCAGTATCATTTGAATGGCAGATGCAATAAACATGACTATTTTTAGCAACTTGCATACAAGAAAATAATGTTGTTGAATCATCATTCCTAACTGGATTATCTTTCTCAGTTCTGTCTTTATCGCTAGTCGGCTTTTTGTTTCCCATTGGCTTTATATTTTTTTCTAGTGTTTGAAAAATCCTGCATGAACGTAGATGATGGCTTGCTAATTCTGATCCATCAACATGGCATTTTACATTACGTCGATTTTCTTTCCAGATTACGTATAGAAGATCACGATTTCCATTTGTGTTTTTCCATCCTAAAATGTTACATGCTTGCCCATAGGGTCCCATTTCTTTAATGTCACACACATTTGACTCGCAAATAAAGTCGCCCAAAATTTTACCTATTGCCAAATATTCAATCTTTCCAGCTCTGTCTGATATCCCATCACCAACTGACTTGGACCCCTTAGCCTGACCATCAGCCTTCAATAGTGTCCCACCACCCACTGATTTCCCACTACCCACTGATGTCCCACTACCCACTGATGTCCCCTTAGCCTCATCAGCCTTCAATGATGTCCCACCACCCACTGATGTCCCCTTAGCCCCATCAGCCTTCAATGATGTCCCACCACCCACTGATGTCCCCTTAGCCCCATAAGCCTTCAATGATGTCCCATCACCCACTGATGTCCCCATAGCCCCATAAGCCTTCAATGATGTCCCACCACCCACTGATATCCCCTTAGCCCCATCAGCCTTCAATAGTGTCCCACCACCCACTGATGTCCGCTTAGCCCCATCAGCCTTCAATGATATCCCACCACCAACTGATGTCCCCTTATCCCCATCAGCCTTCAATCCACCACCCATTGATGTCCCTTTAGCCTTGGACCCCTTAGCCTTCAATGATGTCCCACCACTCACTGATGTCCCCTTAGCCTCATCAGCCTTCAATGATGTCCCACCACCCACAGATGTCCCCTTAGCCTTGGACCCCTTAGCCTTCAATGATGTCCCACCACCCACTGATGTCCGCTTAGCCCCATCAGCCTTCAATGATGTCCCACCACCCACTGATGTCCCCTTAGCCTTGGACCCCTTAGCCTTCAATGATGTCCCACCACCCACTGATGTCCCCTTAGCCCCATCAGCCATCAATGATGTCCCACCACCCACTGATGTCCCTTTGGCCTTGGACCCCTTAGCCTTCAATGATGTCCCACCACCCACTGATGTCCCCTTAGCCCCATCAGCCATCAATGATGTCCCACCACCCACTGATGTCCCTTTGGCCTTGGACCCCTTAGCCTTCAATGATGTCCCACCACCCACTGATGTCCCCTTAGCACCATCAGCCTTCAATGATGTCCCACCACCCACTGATGTCCCCTTAGCCTTGGACCCCTTAGCCTTCAATGATGTCCTACCACCCACTGATGTCCCCTTAGCCCCATCAGCCTTCAATGATGTCCCACCACACACTGACGTCACCTTAGCCCCATCAGCCTTCAATGATGTGCCACCACCCACTGATGTCCCTTTAGCCTTGGAACCCTTAGCCTTCAATGATGTGCCACCACCCACTGATGTCCCTTTAGCCTTGGAACCCTTTGCCTTCAATGATGTCCCACCACCCACTGATGTCCCCATAGCCCCATCAGCCTTCAATGATGTCCCACCACCCATTGATGCTTCCATGGTCCCTGGAGTCCCCTTAGCCCTGGATATAATAGCCCTGTATGTGACAGTCCCTAACGCTCTTTCATTGTCATCAGATTCATCAGTCCCAATAAATAACTCCATAGTACCTAATTCACCACATTGTTTTTTGCATGCTGGTTGCTCTGTTTCTTGAACTATAGACACAGACCGTTTGGTACCTCTGGCTGGATGATGTTCGTCCTTTGTAGCTGTTGAAATACAATCTGAAAACAAACACATGCTTTATTGTCAAGGCAGGGAATTTGTGTCAACACAAATATGAATGACTGCATTGTATACCCCCACTTCAGATATTGTCACAAAACACAGCCCATGGAGACAACTCCTCGAAAATTAGATCTGCGAAATGTAATTTGACGTTGACTTTGAACATAAAGGCCGCATGGAATGAAAATATGGACGCTGATAAGGAAGTATATGAAGTTTGAAGTTGATCCAACTTAACTTTGCAGAGATTATAGTACCCATAACATTTTAATGCAAATATTACGGACGCAAATTTCTAAGTAATTTTACCTTGACCTTGGACACAAGTGTGGTATCGAATGAAAGTATGGATGATGATAAAGAAGTATATGAAGTTTGCGGTCAATCAAAATGACTGTTACAGAGATAATGGTTTAAAAGTTAATAACGTGGACGGACGAACGGACGGAATTACGAAAACTATATACCCCTTGAGATACTTCATATGCTGGGGGGGGGGGAGGGGTATAATTAGGGACAAGAGTGTTGTCATGCTTCAGTTTGACAGACCTTTGCTGCTGCGATAGCTGTTCAGGGTTTACAGACAGCAATATGTCTTACTCGATAAAAGACAACACAAAACATACCTTCGTCATTATCATTCCTGCTCTTCCGTAACCGGAGATCAAAGGTCTGCAAACGTTTGCGATTCGTCTTGTTATTAGCCAGCTTCAGCCATACGCATATGTCCCCAAATGGACCCTCGGCTTGGAGATTTTGTCGATTTCCTTTGTTGATGGTCGACAACAAATATGGTGCAGCTGGCTGAATGCTGGCCCTGTATTCTTTCCTTTTCCCTGGCATTTTGCCCCCACCTAGTAAGCCATGCTGAAAGATACACATTCATGTATATGAATGATACAGGGAGTTTGTGGGCATTAAATTTGCAACCAACTGCATCACAAGAATCACCGTCTCCAAATTATACTTCAGTCATAAGTTAGAAAGCACAGATTGCGACCAATAGATGGAACTTACATGTAACGTTCTGCCGAAGGATGTTGGCCGCACATACACAAGGGTGTCGATGACTTGTAAAGATACACGGCTGAAATGCAAATGATATAAATATTATAACTCAAGATTGAAGTTTCAATTTGAAATACATGAATATGCATTACATGCAAAAAGTAGAATTGACGTTTATCTATAACATCCTAAATAGTCTGGATGAATTATTAGAAATGATGGAAAAGTAGTATAAATCTTTTTTTGTTGATTGGTTTAAGTTCATAGCAAGTGTGTAAAAATTTGTTTGTGGCATTTTTTTACATCCAAGAATGCCACCGCAACACCTCAGAATCACTATATCATTACAACTTCCAAAGTACTGACGCTATGGCAAAGAATATGGGCTCTATACCAATGAAATTTGTTTTCAACCATGAGGAATACAATGGCACATATAGTGATACAGTCTGAGCATTGCGTTATGGTGCAAAACATGGCACCCGGAATCCATTAGACTCACTAATATCATTATAGTACAACTGTATCCCCTCCATTACATTCCTCACGAGTCAAAACATGGATACAAAGTGAATATCTATGTCTTTTAGTACAATTAAGTAAGAACTTATGGTGATATTTTGATGGTTTTTAGTGGCCATCTTGGATTTAAATATGTAAAACAATTAAGAAAAGTTGTAACAAAAAGCCAGTAATTGGCAACAATAACAAAACATGAACATATAACTTAAAAGTATACACTGTCAGTATGTGACCTTGACCTTGGGATCAGCGGGGGTTGTACGATTGTCGATTTGCATAATAGTAAAGAATTTTCAATGAAGGAAGTAGAAGTTATAAAATATTTATCTGATGTCAAGTTTAGTGACGGATGGACGGACAAACAGACACCAGTGTACCCCCCTCCCACCGCTCAACCGAAAATCTTGATGCAATAGAGCTGTCCGTGAACATTTTCAAACGTCTTCTCCTCGGTAACCATTGAGCCTATAGACACCAAACTTCATGGTCATGGTCCTTATGTAGGGGGATTACAAAATTGTTAAAATTACGTCATCATGTAATCCAAGATGGCCGCCGTCTAAAAAAGCACAAATTCTTCAAAAATCTTCTTCTCAAGAACCGCCAACCGGATTTCGACAAAACTTGGTAAGAATGATCAATGTACAATGCTCTATCAAAGTTGTTAAAATGGTGACCCCGGGGTTAAAAATGGGCGTGGCCCGTAGGGTCAAATTGGAGTCAAATTTTATTTTTGATCGAATATGGTCATGTCTATATCAAATCGAAGGTATCAAAGAGGCGATCGCTCTGGTACATTATTTGTCGAAATTGGATGGTCATGTCATCCAAGACGGCCGCGGAAAGGTCAAAAATTTGTTCTTTTATTAGAGATTTCAAAATTCTTCTTCACACGAACTGCTTGACCCATGGTGGCCAAACTTCACAGTTATGGTCCATGGGTGAAGCTTTTCCAAATTTGTTAAAATGGAGGTCGTCGCTAATCCAAGATGGCCGCCGTCTAAAAATAGCACAAATTCTTAAAAAGTATTTTTCTCATGAACCGCCAGCCGGATTTCGACGAAACTTGTTAGGAATGATCGATGTACAATGCTCTTTCAAAGTTGTTAAAAAGGTGACCCTGGGGTCAAAAATGGACATGGACCGTGGGGTCAAATTGGGGTCAAATTTTATTTTTGACCGAATATGGTCATGTCTATATTAAATCGAAGGTATCAAAGAGGCGATCGCTCTGGTACATTATTTGTCGTAATTGGATGGTCATGTCATCCAAGATGGCCACCGAAAGGTCAAAAGGTCGTTCTTTTATTAGAGATTTCAAAATTCTTCTTCACACGAACCGCTTGGCCCATGATGGTCAAACTTCACAGTTATGATCTATTGGTGAGACCTTTTTAGATTTGTTAAAATGGAGGTCGTCGATCGACGTAGAATGCTCTTTCAAAGGTGTTAAAATGGTGACCCCGGGGTCAAAAATGGGCGTGGCTCGTGGGTCAAATTTTATTTTTGACCAAATATGCTCATGTCATATATCAAATTGAAGGTATCGATGAGGCGATTGCTCTGGTGCAATATTTGTCGGAATCAGATGATTATATCATCCATGATGGCCTCCAAAAGGTCCATTTATTCGAGATTTTGAACGTCTTTTTCTCAGGAACCACATGGCCGATGCTGGCCAAACTGCATAGTATGTTAAGATCCTTGGGTGAAGCATTTTCAGATTTGGTAAAATGAGAGTCATCGCTTAATCCAAGATGACTGCCATCTAACATAACAATAGCACAATTCTTTTAAAACACTTATGAACTCAATGTCACATTCTCCTCTGGTCTTCATGGAGTCAGGTGAGCGAATTAGGGCCATCAATGCCCTCTTGTTGTTATTAAGGCTGCCAGACCTGGCAACAGATCGGGTTATTCTAAGTTCAGGCATTTAGTGTTACCCTTGTCCGTCCGTCTGTCCGTCACCAACCTTGTAACTCATAAAACTTTTAAATCGTACTAGCTACAGACCTGAAACTTGGTATGTAGCTTCTTCATGATGAGTAAATGCGCAAAGTTTATTTCAATTTTTTATTGAACCCTTGGTCGAATAAAAAATTCAAATAAACTTTGCGCACCTACTCATCATAATTAAGGAAGCTACATACCAAGTTTCAGGTCTGTAGCTAGTACGATTGATTCAATTTTTTATTCAACCCCAGGTCTTGGGTGGCAGGTGGGAGTATGCGATGGATAATTTAACGATCAGGGTTCATCCTTACCGGAATTCCGACTGGAGACCTGGCTTGGCCCTCATATACGTCTTTGGCATTTTGTATGTTACAGCTGAATCTAGTTATACCCCTGATATGAGTATTACAGTTATTTGCAATCCTATTTGAGGGGAAGGGGCCAAGTGACTTAGGTGTGGTATTGACGTGGCACCAGGTCAGGTTATTCTAATTTCAGGGCTGAATATATTAATTTTGTTCTCGATGTAAATATTCCGTTCTGACTTTAGGATTTTCCCCCCAATGCAGCAGGTTAAAACGGGACTGAACCCATTTGCCTGACCATACATGACCGTAGCTGTTGATAGGCCAATAAACAAACAAACAAATCAACCCCCGGTCATGTCCCCCTTTTTGACTTGAATTTCCCAATTTTGCCTTGTAAATCATTTAACTTTTAAACTGTACTAGCTACAGAACTGAAACTGGGTATGTAGTTCATTATGATGAGTAGATGCGCAATGTTGATTTTAATATTTGATTCGACCCCCGGGTCATAGATTATCTCCCCCTGTTCGACTTAGAATTTCCCAATTTTGCCTTGTAACTCCACAGGTGACGGGAAAAAAATCACATGTCGGTGTATATATAGTATATATTAGGTTCCTTATGATGATTAGATGCACAAAGTTTATTTAAAGTTTATAAATTTTTTAATTCGATTGTATCTATACAAGTAACAACAGACTATCAGATTAGTTGTTCCCATCACCTGTGTGTAACTCGTAAAACTGTTAAACTGTAACAGCTACTGACCTGAAACGTGGTATGTAGCTTCCTTATGATGATTAGATGCACAAAGTTTATTTAAATTTTTTATTCGACCCCCCCCCCCCCCCCCCCCCCCAGGTCATGTTTTATCTCGATTTTCGACTTAGATTTCGCAAATTTGCCTTGTAACTTGTAAAACTTCTAAAACGTAATGGCATGAGGCTTGATGCTTGGTATGTAGCTCTTTTTGGTGTGAAGATAAGATGCACAACGTGAAATTCTGTTTTTGCTTTGACACTGAACCATGGATTATCTCCCCCTTTGTATACGACCGTTTTTAAAAAACGGTACGTATTATGTTTTACCGCTGGGCGGGCGGGCGGGCGGGCGGGAGGCTGACAGAAAAAGTGCATAGTTTGTGTACACGACTCCTCCGAAACCGTTCAGTCGATCGATCTGAAACTATACACACGTCTTCTGCACATATTGAAGATGTGCACCTTGGTGTTTTTATGCATAAACAATATTTTTTATTATCACCTTTTAACTTAGCCATTTTTTCTACATTTTTCTCACAATTCTATATACGGTACAGAGTTTGTGTACACAACTCCTCCGAAACCGTTCAGTCGATCGTTTTGAAACTATACACACGTCTACACATATTGAAGATGTGCACCTTGGTGTTTTATGCCGAATATATATATTTTAACAAAAATATCTCACCTTTTTAACTTAGCCATTTGTTCTACATTTTTCTATATTCATATATACGGTACAGAGTTTGTGTACACAACTCCTCCGAAACCGTTCAGTCGATCGTTCTGAAACTTTACACACGTCTTCTACGCATATTTAAGATGTGCACCTTGGTGTTTTTATGGCGTAAAAATATTTTTTAACAAAAATATCACCTTTTTAACTTAGCCATTTTTTCTACATTATTGTATCCAATTCCCTATCATTTCTACTTTACACTCTACTTTTCTATCTCTGCCTAAATTAGTGTACATGTTTAGCACAACGAGATGAAGAAATAATGCTATAGACTTGCAAATGCTCATTAATGTTTCTTGCCTTGGTGACAGCTTCACATTTGTGCATCTTCGCTGTCTGGCCCATATTGGACGGGCGTATTTTGTGACTTGCGGCACTCTTGTTGACTTGTAATTTTGCCTCATTTACTATCGAAGTGATATGCAGGGCATTCTTATTCTATGAACACATTTTCTAGTTTTTGTCGCTCCCGCTTGCGGAAAGCGCGATATAGTCGGCACTTTGGCGTACGTACGTACGTACGTACGTACGTGTGTCCGGTTAAGTTTTTGGTTTAAGTTGTTTGGTTAAGTTTTTTGGTAAAAATTAAAGTTTTGGTTAAGTTCTTTAAAGTTTTGGTTAAAGTTTTTGGTTAAGTTTTTATTTTTGGTTAAAGTGTTGTTAAGTTTTTCGTTAAAGTTTTTCGTTATACTAATATCTGCAACTGCTTTGCCCATTACCTTGAAACTTCACATGGGTGTTTATCATCATCTATATTTTCATTCTCCCCCACTCCCGTGCGGCCCTTGTGCCCAATGTCAAGGTCAAATTGCTTTGAAGTTTTTGGTTAAGTTTTTTGGTTAAAGTTTTTGGTTAAGTTTTTTGGTTAAGTTTTTTGGTTAAAGTTTTTCGTTATACTATATCTCTGCAACTGCTTTGCCCATTACCTTGAAACTTCATATGGGTGTTTATCATCATCTATATTTTCATTCTACCCCCTCCCGTGCGGCCCCTGTGCCCAATGTCAAGGTCAAATTACTTTTTAAGTTTTTGGGTAAGTTTTTTGGTTAAGTTTTCTGGTTAAAGTTTTTGGTTAAGTTTTTATCCCACCGGGTTTCGAAGAAACGGGTGGCATATAGTGTTTGGACCGTCTGTCTGTCCGTCCATCCGTCTGTCCGTCCGGGCACACATTAGGGTACTTATGGGGTAGGGGGCGTGGTCTAAGACAATGGGTTAGGGTTAGAACACAATGGAACTTAATCCGTACCCCGTAAGCCTATTGTGTCTTACGGGGTATTTCCTTTGATCTTTTATATAGCAAGTACCCCCTAAGGTCCGAAATGTAAGTTCGTCCGTCCGTCCGTCCGTCCGTCCGTCACACTTTTTGGTTAACCACTTTGTCACAGTTTCTCAAATATGCTGCAGGTGGCATCCGCGTTCGACAGACGCATTTCTTGTTTGGTTAAGTTTTTTGGTTAAGTTTTTTGGTTAAAGTTTTTCGTAATACTATATCTCTGCAATAGCTTTGCCCATTACCTTGAAACTTCACATGGGTGTTTATCATCATCTATATTTTCATTATACCTCCTTCCCGTGCGGCCCCTGTGCCCAATGTCAAGGTCAAATTACTTTGAAGTTTTTGGTTAAGTTTTTTGGTTAAAGCTTTTGGTTATGTTTTTTGGTTAAAGTTTTTCGTTATACTATATCTCTGCAACTGCTTTGCCCATTACCTTGAAACTTCACATGGGTGTTTATCATCATCTATATTTTCATTCTACACCCTCTCGAAAGTTTTGTTCGCGCCCGTTTGCGGAAAGCGCGATATAGTCGGCACTTTGGCGTACGTACGTATGTGTGTCCGGTTAAAGTTTTTGGTTAAGTTTTTTGGTTAAAGTTTTTCGTTATACTATATCTTTTTTTTAGTGTCCATGCCTCGCCACAAGGCGCGACGCGACATGCAGGCCGCGGCCATCTAGTTTATGTAAATATTCCATTCTGATTTTGGGATTTTCCATCAATTTAACAGGTTAAATATGGGATGGAACCGTTAGCCTGGCCTTAAATGACCTTTGCCGTTGATTGGCCGTTAAACACCAAGAAATCAAATCATTGTGCACAATACCCATAGGTTGTCCCCCACATGATCAAGGTCAAATTAAGTAGAAGTTTGCTTTAAAGAATTTTGTAAAAAAATATCTATTTAGGTAATGTTTGTATGCCCTCTATGCAATAGCAAGGCGGCATATTGCTTTGCTCTTGAGGTTCTGTACGGCCGTCCGTGTACATTTACGTCAAAAAGTAGAAAACTTTGTCAGAGGTTTCTCTATCATGCAATAGCTTCAATATTAATTGACCAATTGCTTTACATGCCCGCTCACTAGGCACAAACTGTTCTTTATAGGAATTAAATAAGTGTATAATTGTGTCACTATTCCACCAATTCTAAAAATTACAAGTGCCCGCTATACAAATATAACCATTTAGTAATATTTATTTTACTGACAGTGACGCTCGGTGATATCAGGCTATTTTCATATGCAAATGAGGCATGATATTTTTAATTATTTATGCTAAGTAAATGCGTCACCTGAACAAATTATAAAGTATGATCGTTGCACATCAAACAATAAATACAGAGAATAAATAGTAATGTCCGTTAACATTTTAAAGAAACACGGTTATCACCCCTGATATCTTTTTACGTATGATATAAAATGTATAGTAATGCCAATCAATACGTGGTGTAATGGTGAATGAATGTTTATTTTGCCAGAAAATGTATTAGATAATATCTCTGATATAAAGAACATTTTGTGTCTATTGAGTGGGCATGTACCTTTAATATTGGACAGTGCATTCACCTAAACATGTGTGATGCACTCGCATCACTAATGACATAACCCTGACCTTTGTGACATTAGAAATGGTGCTGAAACACTTAGCCATTTTCTTACGTTGTAAGAGTTTCTCCATCATGTAATATCTTCAATAGGTCTTGAAGGATTGCTATAGTATTTGGACATAACCTTAACCTTTGTGACCTTCAAAATGGTGCTGAAACACTTGGCCATTTTCTTATGTCAAAAACTTTGTAAGACTTTCTCAAATGAAATTTGTGTAAGTTTTGTTTTTTATACACAATCTCTAGTTAGAGTCCAGTATGCCATGGGAGCATATCCATGTTTTACAAACATAATGTCTGGTTAAGTACTTTATACCTCTGTAACATTCATTCTTCACTTGATTATCTTAATTCATATGCATTGATACAGTTTTCCAAATAACGTCTGCATTTTCAAAATCATTCTGGATTCAACATTGCATGACAGGAATTTGCTTTTTTGATTGGCATTATGAGGCAGCGGCAGCGGCAGCGGCAGCGGCAACGGCCGGGGATATATGTGAGCTCCAGCTCACTTGCTCTAGTATTTTCAGGCAATATAATACGGTATGTGGTTCAGGTAATCTGACCTATCCTAGTTTTAGGCCCCCATATTGAGCATGCTCAATAATAAAACAAAAAAAAGAAAAAGTGTGTGCTGTATTTTAAAAAAATAAAGACAATGGTGGATTGGGGCTGGCTGAATGGGACGGTATGGAGGCTTGAATAAAGAATTAAAATTAGTAGTCTTTGAGCAGTACAACACACAATATCAATGAAAATAAAAGGTCAGAATGGCCATAAAATGTGTTGGGGGAAGCCATCTTAAAGTACTATTTTATTCCTATTTTAGACTATATTTTCCTATTTTTTTGCACCAATCCCTCACTTGATGGCCTGCTCGATGGAAAATGTCTGTTCATGATCACATAGCACACAGCAAATGCATGATTTACGGTGAAACCTCTCTAAACCGGACACCCTGAGGACCTCCCAGGTGTCCGGTTTAGAGAAGTTTCACTGTACTTAGATGACTTTCATCATGTGTACGAATGTTTGCATTTTCAGATATATGTATTTACAATATCTATGGAGATGGAAATCAAGTGAACGTCAACAATCCAGACGCTACTATTCAAAGTACATTTACAGATTAGGAGAGAAAAGATGTCAGATGTACACAACTCATCTGAAACCGGTCTGTCGATCGATCTGAAACTATACACACGTCTTCTACATTTATTGAAGATGTGCACCTTGGTGTTTTCATGCCGAAAAATATCTTTTAACAAAAATATCACATTTTTAACTTAGCCATTTTTTAGCTCGCCTGCACGAAGTGCAGAAGAGCTTATGGCATACCCCGGCATCGTCGGCGTCGTCGGCGTCCACAAACTTAACGTTGGGGTAAATGTCTTATAACTTCTGTTTCCTTTCATGGAACACCTTGTTATTCATACATACATTCCTCAGATGACCCTCCATCATGCTGTAGCAAATCCATGACCCACCACCCAGCACTTACCCCAAGGTCAAGGTCACAAACTGGGCACATTCATAAACTTAACGTTGGGGTAAATGTCTTATAACATCTGTTTCCTTTCATGGAACGCCTTCATATTTCATACATGCATTCATCTGATGATACTTTATCATGCTATAGCAAATCCATGACCCACCGCCCACCCCTTACCCCAATGTCAAGGTCAAAATCTTAGCACATTCATAAACTTAACGTTGGGGTAAATGTATTATAACCTCTGTTTCCTTTCATGGAACGCCTTCATATTTCAAACATGCATTCATCTGATGATACTCTATCGTGCTATAGCAAATCCATGACCCACCGCCCATCTCTTACACCAAGGTCAAGGTCACAAACTTAGTACGTTCATAAACTTAACGTTGGGGTAAATGTTTTATAACATCTGTTTCCTTTCATGGAACGCCTTGATATTTCATACATGCATTCCTCAGATGACCATCTATCATGATGTGGCGGCAAATGTACGACCCACCACCCAACCCTTACCCCAAGGTCAATGTCACAGACTTAGCATGTTCATAAACTTAACGTTGGGGTAATTGTTGTGTAACTTCTGTTTATTTACAGGGAATGCCTTGATATTTCATACATGCATTCATCTGATGATATTATATCGTTCTAAGCAAATCCATGATCCACCACCCATCCCTTACCCCAAGGTCAAGGCCAATGTCACAAACTTAGCACATTCATAAACTTAACGTTGGGAGTAAATGTCTTTACTGTTTCTTTACAGGGAACACCTTGATATTTCATACATGCATTCATCTGATGATCCTCCATTGTGCGACAGCAAATCCATGACCCCCTACCCCTTTCCCCAATGTCAAGGTCACAAACTTAGCACATTCATACCGCATTCCTCATGTGAATAGCTATCATGCTGTAGAAAATCACCAACTTAGTTCATAAACTTAACGTTGGGTAAATGTCTTATAACATCTGTTTCCTTTCATGGAACATCTTGATATTTCACACATGCATTCCTCAGATGACCCTCTATCATGCTGTAGCAAATCCAAGACCCAACACCCAACCCTTACCCCAAGGTCAAGGTCACAAACTTAGCATGTTCATAAACTTAACGTTTGGTTAAATTTTGTATAACTTCTGTTTTCAGGGAGCGCATTGATATTTTATACATGCATTCACCTTAATATGCTATATCATGCTATAGCAAATCCACGACCCACCTTCCACCACTGACCCCAATGTCAAGGTCCACCGCACACCCCTTAACCCAATGTCAAGTTATATAATATTCATGTTTTTTATACAACTGTGCCAAGCTTGAGTGAAGGCTGCCAACAGGCGAGCTTCGTTGTCTTCTGACAACTCTTGTTGTATACATTTCTATGTAGGGTACAGAGTTTGTGTACACAACTCCTCTGAAACCGTTAAGTCAATCGATCTGAAACTATACACGCGTCTTCTACACATATTGAAGATGTGTATGTGTACCTTGGTGTTTTTATGGCGAAAAATATTTTTTACTTTTTAACTTCACCATTTTTTCTTCATATTTGTATCCAATTCTATATAATTTCTTCTTTGCACATCTCTACCTAAATTAGTATACCTGTTCATCAGAACAAGAGGAAGAAACAATGTTATAGATTTTCAAATTCAAATTAATGTTTCTTGCCTGGATGACAGCTTCACATTTCTGCATCTTCGCTTCGTATTGTGTGACTTACGGCACTCTTGTTAATACATTGTGTTATTGCACTGTCGAAGCCCAACAAAAACAAATTTAAAAAAAACGCATACATTGTATAACTTGTACATATGTTGTCTGTTCATGATTGCAAAGGTTTTAGCTGTAGACAAAAAGCATATCTGCGATATTGACCTATGGCTGTGATACTACCTAAGTGCCATACAGTAGAATACCTAGATAGTTATTGTCCCACCCAGCAATCACCATTCAGTAGCCGATTTCATCAAAATTGCAATGTCCTTAATATGCAACGGGTTTTGATGAAATATGGGCCGCAGCAAATGCGTCTTCATGACCTGCATTTGGTGGTCTCGGGACGTCGGCACATTTTTGCGTCAAATCGATTTCCGATTTGACAGGGAACACAGAAATCGATTCTTTGCAAGAACGACTTACAGCTTAACAAGACGCGTTTGAAGTGCCATATTTCATTAAAATCCGTTACGTAATAAGACAATATAACAGAGTACGTACCTTGAATCAGAGGCGCTGCTGGAAGTTCCAGTAATTGTTGTTGTTGTTGTTGTAACCACGTGATCATGCACATTGTACTAGACCTTCATTTACTTTTTTTATCAAAATATAGTAAAAGTAAAAATAGAGATGTAGAATTTCCGAAAACTGATGTTTGCTACTTTTTTTTATTTTTGCCACCACATTTGAATCATCTCCCATGGAGATGATTCTTATTGCTGACAAAACATATATTAATGAGAAAAAAAATAGAAACTTCTGCAGAGGCTGTTCTGGATATACACTGGTTGAATCCGGTTATACCCATTATAAAAATAGTAGGATTAATACTAGTCCAGGGGACATATACCTGCTTTATACAAACATAGTGTCTTCAGGATGACACAGTATCAACTGTCAATACGCCAATATGTACATGCAATGTTGTACATTGAATTTGTATATACATTTATATAAAATTATGTATATTTGTTTATATTTTATACTGATACTCATACATAGACTATATTTATATTTTAATATAACTTGTTGCCAGTAGCCTATTTCATCAACATTGCAAAGTATACTTTATAGCAAAGTATATACTTTGAGGGAGTAATCATTTATTTTTCCAGAAATGCATTATTTCATATAGAACTAACAAATGCATATATTTCATGATTAAAAGTATGCAGAATTATTATACTGAATTTATTACATTATCACAGCCATTAAATGGCTGTGATAATGTAATAAATTCAGTATAATAAAAATTAATAAATTTATCATAAAATTGAAAATTTCTCCCTCAAAGTATACTTTGCTACTAAAGTATACTTTGCAATGTTGATGAAATAGGCTACTGATCATAGTATTTCCATACCACTCGTCTGTCTGATGATACATTAAATTGTGTTCTCGTCTCTATATGCCCTTAACTGTTGCTGGCACGTTAAACGGTTTAACTTAAACCCATTCACTTTCACTTTTTGACAGAAACTACTGTCTGTTTCACGAAAGCTGCCCAAATTTTACGGCCATATAAACAATTCAAAAACCATATTGTTTTCGATAATATTAAATTAAAGGAAAATTTAAGAATGAGCCTTCTTTTTATTTCGTGAAATTTTGTCAAATATTGATTTTATTGCGAAAACAAAATGTCCCCATGTTAAATCCCCATAGGAGTGAAGATGTCTATGGGGATTTAACATGGGGATTTTTTTTAGAATTTCAGAAATACTGGAACGAGTTTTAAAATTTAACTTTTGTTTTCTTAGTTAGATCATTTCCAAGCTATCTAGCTAGGTTTCGGAGTAAATTTCGAAAAAAATATTGTTTTTGAATTGTTTATATGGCCGTAAAATTTGGGCAGCTTTCGTGAAACAGACTATAACTCAATGAACGCAGTTTTGTCGTGGCTGTGACTGGACAAATGGGTCTTACCGGTTTTGCAACCAGTGAAGATCCAGATCAGCCTATGCATCCACAGTCTGATCAGGATCTGCACTGTCCGCCATTCCAACAATGCAACACCATTTATTCATCTAACAAGCAGTATTGATTGTTATCAGGCTACAGGAGTGTACTATTTGATCAGGAGCAACACTGATCACAGATTACATAAGCCTCATTTCTCCAGTCACAGGCTCGTACCGGTATATCGATTTGCCTGGTTTGGCCCTCAGGTACGTTTTTATCTTTGGCTCTTTTGTTACCTGGGAGTTGAATTGGGTTATTGCCCATTATAAAAGTAGTAAGATTATTACTGATCCTACTGCTTTTGGGAGGGGGCCAAGTGATTCAGATCAGGATTGTTCTGATTTCAGGGCTGAATATATATTTTATTGTAAATATTGAGTTCTGATTTTGGGATGGCATCCGTGTTCTATGTACACATTTTCTAGTTCATACTAATTTTAGGACTCTTCCATTGATGACAAAATGTGGATATTTATTTCGGTGAATAATAGTGTCAAATGCTGCAGATCCTGATGAGACCACAGGTGGAAGACTCGGACCTGTGACACAAAAAAATGCCCATTATAAAACAAATCCATTGCCCCACCCATAGAAGATAGTACTGTATGAGACCAAGTGGGTGGGGTAATGGATTTTTTTGTAATGGGCCGAGTCTTCCATCGGTGGATGAGACGGCTCGCTATGAGCAGGTTCATCTTGATCTACGCTGTTTGCACATTTCTGGCCTGTAGGATCGAAAGGGTTAATATGACCTTAGCTGGGATGATAAACCCATTCACTTTCTGGTCTATTTTGTTTATTTCTCAACCAAAATATATTAGGTGGTTCAAATGGTGGTCACCACATATACTATGAGAAATAAAGAAATTATTTAATTTGTTTAGTAAAATAATCTGTGTCTTGAGAATGTAATCTGTTATCAGAGCTCCAGATAAGGTGCATATTGATGTATTTTACGCACTTATTTTAGCAGAATACGCATTGATTATCAAAAGTGGGAGTACAAAATACTCACAGCAATGTGAAAATACGCATTGATTTTCAAATTCAGTAGTGAAAATACTGTAATAAAGTTGAAAATATACTCAGTTGAGCTGCAAAAATCAAACCGTGTTTGCTTTTTGCAGCTCAAATAAGTGACTTTTTAAATTTGTTTTATTTTCTATCATTTGTTCCCTATTTCATAAGGAAGAAAATCAATAACATGTTTTTAAAAGTAAAATACACATTCAATTTTAAATATGGGGGTATAATACTCTTTAGGTACACAACTTATCTGGAGTTCTGGTTATCTGATACAAGTAGTGGGTGGCAGATGGGAGCACGCGATGGGTAATTTAACGATCATGGTTCGTCCTTACCGGAATCCCGACTGGAGACCTGGTTTGGCCCTCACATACGTCTTTGGTATTTTGTATGTGACAGTTGAATCTGGTTATACCCCTTATGTGAGTATTACGATATTCGTAATCCTATTTTAGGAGAAGGGACCAAGTGACTTTGGTGTGGTATGAACCTGGGTCGAACCCGTTTGCCAGGCCTTACATGACCTTAGCTGTTGATAGGCTGTTAAACACTAATAAACAAACAAACAAACACATGTGTTCACAATATCTTGATCTTCATAAAACTAATGGGCATACACTATTTGAAAGTTGGCACTAAAATTACTTGGGTAAAGGTTTCCGACTTTTTGGGACACATTTTTTTTTGTGATGGTATTTCACCATCGATTTTTATACATTTTGGCATTAAAGGTACATGCCCACTCAATAGGCACAATATGTTCTTTATAGGAATTAAATAAGTGATGAATTGTGTCATTATTCCACCAGTTCTAAAGATTACGAGTGGCCGCTACACAGATATAATCATTTAATAATATTTATTTTACTGATAGTGACGCGCGTTGGTAATAGGCTATTTTCATATGCAAATGAGGCATGGTATTTTTTAATTATTTATATTACATATGTAATTAAATGCGTCACCTGCAAAAATAATATTTTCGACAGATTATAAAGTATGATAATTGCACATCAAAAAATAAATGCAGAGTATAAATAATAATGTATGTTAACATTTTATGGAAACAGTTATCGCCCCTGATATCAGTGTGGAAAGTTACGTCTGATATAAAATGTATAATAATGCCAATCAATACGTGGGGTAATGGTGAATGAATGTTTATTTTGTCAGAAAATGTCTCGGATGATGTCTCTGATATAAAGAACAGTCTGTGCCTACTGAGTGGGCAGGTACCTTTAAACTGATTTTTCCCAACATTTACCCATTTCATGAAGAGGATAATCCTTATTTCATACCAAACTTTCTCAATTTTCTTTTCTATTTTCTTTATTTCTAACCTAAAATATATGGTGTTGCAACTCATCTCGCCGAGACAGTTCAGATGAGTAGTAACATCATATACTTTCAATGAGAAATAAAAAAAATAGGAAAAAAAAAGTTTGGAAATCTTCATATTTCTGAATCAGTCCATGAAATGGGTTGTCATTACATGTATTTATCTTCCTGGGCAAGCAAAACACATTCATTATATGTAATCATGCAGTAGTAGAACATGTAGCTAATGTTTATGTTTCTAGTCACCTAGTCACTCTACTGATAACTCAGTCAAATTCTTGGTCCCAAGTACATGTGTGATAACTCAAAGTATTTTCCTCAGTCTCTTGGACTTTGAGTAAATAAATGTAGACTGTATATCCATGTTTTATTTTTACCCGCTGCTCTGGTGCTGCGAGTACCTGGCTCCAGATCAGGATATTATAATTTCAGGGCTGAATATATATTTTTGTTGTAAATATTCACATCTGATTTTGGATTTTGATAGCAATTAAATTGCATGTAGCAATATAGTTTCATATCTCACATGGAATTCACATCATATTCATTTTCTTTCACCAACATTGCATGTGATGCATGAGTATTTGTTGATACATTTTTATACCAGTGATTGTTTTGTTTGTTAATTGTTTCATCGTTCGACGATTGTCTTGTAAATTCATATTGAACCTGATTGAAATGACGCCTGTATTTATGTGTTAACTGTACTCCTCTTAAACTATTTAGATTATCCTATAACCAAAAGTAACCGGAATTTTATGTCTGTAACTCAGAGCGACTTACAAGAAATTGTAAGTCGCCCTGCGTTGCAGACAGAAAATTTGTCCGTCACTGGAAAAATGGGGCTTACGGGATTTGTGGCCAGTGTAGCTCCTGATCAAATAGCACACTCCTGTAGCCTGATAATGGTCTGTAGTGTGTGTTAGAAGCATGACGGGTGTTTCATTGACGGAATGGAGTGATCTGGATCTACATTGGAAACAAAACCCATACTTTTGGTGTCGCATAGACCTGGCATCATGTTGGGTTATTCTAATTTCAGGGCTGAATATATTTTTACTTGGTGTACTAGTGAATATTCCGTTCTGATTTTGTGATTTTCCCTACAATGCAGCAGGTTAAATACGGGATCGTCCGTCCGTCCGTCCGTCTGTCTGTCGCCAACCTTTTAAGTTGTACATGTTTTAAACCATACTAGCTACAGACCTGAAACTGTGGTATGTAGCTGTCTTATGATGAGTAGATGCGCAAAGTTTATTTCGATTTTTGATTCAAAACCGGGGTCATGAATTATCTCCCCCTTTTCGACTTACAATTTTCCAATTTTGGCTTGTAACTCGTAATTTTTTTAAACCGTACTAGCTACAGACTTGAAACTTGGTATGTAGTTTCCTTATGGTGAGTAGATGCGTGAAGTTTATTTCGATGTTTGATTCGACCCCCGGGTCATGGATTATCTCCCCCTTTTCGACTTAGAATTTGGCAACTTTCTCTTGTAACTTGTAAAACTTTTAAACCATAATAGCTGTAGACCTGAAACTTGGTATATAGCTTCTGTATGATGAGTAGATGTGCAAAGTTTATTTCGAATTATCTCCCGTTTGAACTTTTTCCTCGTTTACTATCAAAGCGATATGTGGGGCATCCGTGTTCTGTGAGCACATTTTCTAGTTTATTCAAATCCCAGTCATGGATTATCTCCCCCTTTTTGACTTACAATCTCTCAATTTTGCCTTATAAGAAGTAAAACATTTTAACCGTAATAGCTAGGGACTAAATTGACACTTGCTGAATGCCTTCCTTATCGTGTGTAGATGGGCAAAGTGAATTTAGATTTTTGATTCGACCCCCGGTCATGGATTATCACCCCATTTTCGATTTAGCATTTGGAAAAAGTGGGTATATTGCGGTGGCGCGCCATTGACTGTGCCCTAGCTATTATTACAGGAGCGCCGGAAGCATCATACGATTGGTCCGGCGAATCTAGTGGGTCCACCCGCTACCCACCCAAAGTGTTTGTTGTTACCACTCAGTTCAACCGTCTCACAGCAGAGACGGTTCGACTGAGTGGTAACAACATACACTTCTGATGAGAAATTAGAAAAAATGCTGAACAAATATGTACATTCCGTTTGATTATATATAAATTCCAAAAATGGCAAAAATATTGATCCGGCAGTTGCCTGACCTGCCGCACCTGTTCCGACGCCCCTGTATTATTATTAGTATCAAGGCTGTCAGCGAGGGGATTAGCTTAGTGATAATGATGTCCTTGTTTCATGTTGATGGGCTGTTAAGCTCCATTCCATTCATCACTTAGGACCCAGGTTCGAACCTCCTCTGGTGACTCCCAAAGTGATAGGATGTAGTAAGTTTTTCTTGTAAGTTCAGTGCCGAATAGGGCTGGGCCGTGGCCTAGGAGATATGACATTGGACTTCAATACCGGAGGTTTTGAGTTCAATCCTCCCCTATGCGTGAACAGTACTTTCCTAGTAGTTACGTCCCAGTGGTCTGTCGGATGAGACTTTAAACTGTGGTCCCGTCTCTATATGACCATGTCTGCTGCTGGGACGCTAAACCCACTTCATTTTCACTTTTAGCTCTGGTGACACCCGAAGATGGTGTACATGTAGTAAGTTTTTCTAGTAATGTCAGAGTCGAATGTTGTGCTCCCACATACAGGTGGGTGATTTCCCATCTGTATATAACCTTGTTGTGCAATTGATGTAAAACACCATTCAATCAATCCCTTCATACAGGCACATTGTCGTCTGTATATATATATATATGACCTTGCTGTAAGTGTTGAATGGACATAGAATACCAACCAGCCAATCTGCCCAGACAGGTCGGTTCCCTGATTAAGACCTTGCTGTTGAACGGACTAAAACCACAAACAATCGCCCATACAGGTCCATTTTCGTCTGTATATGACCTTGCTGTTGAACAGACTGAAAATCCATATAAACAAATCCCCCATACAGGTGCATTCCTGTATGTATATGACCTTGCTGTTGAATGGACATAAACCCCAATCAATCAATGCCCCATACAGCTACATTCCCGTCTGTATATGACATTGATGTTGAATAGACATAAAACCCAATCAATCAATCAATGCCCCCTACAGGTACATTCCCGTCTGTATATGACCTTCATGTTGAATTGACATAAAACCCAATCAATCAATGCCCCATACAGGTACATTCCCGTCTGTATATAACATTGCTGTTGAATGGACATAAAACCCAATCAATCAATGCCCCATACAGGTACATTCCCGTCTGTATATAACATTGCTGTTGAATAGACATAAAACCCAATCAATCAATGCCCCATATAGGTACATTCCCGTATGTATATCACCTTGATGTTAAATGGACATAAAACCCAATAAATCAATACCCCATACAGGTACATTCCCATCTGTATATGACCTTGATGTTGAATGGACATAAACCCCAATCAATCAATACCCCATACAGGTACATTCCCGTCTGTATATGATCTTGCTGTTGAATGGAAATAAAACCCAATCAATCAATGCCCCATACAGGTACATTCCCGTCTGTATATCATCTTGATGTTGAATGGAAATAAAACCAAATTAATCAATGCCCCATACAGGTACATTCCTGTCTGTATATGACCTCGATGTTGAATGGACATAAAACCCAATCAATCAATGCCACTTACAGGTACATTCCCGTCAGTATATGACCATGATGTTGAATGGTAATAAAACCCAATCAATCAATGCCCCATACAGGTGCATTCCCGTTTGTATATGACTTTGCTGTTGAAAGGACATAAAACCCAACCAATCAATGCCCCATACAGGTAAATTCTCGTCTGTATATGACCTTGATGTTGAATGGACATACAAACGAATCAATCAATGCCCCATAGAGGTAGATTCCCGTCTGTATATTACCTTGCTGTTGAATGGAAATAAAACCCAATCAATTAATGCCCCTTACATGTACATTTCCGTCTGTATATGACCTTTATGTTGAATGGACATAAACCCCAATCAATGCATACAGATACATTCCCGTCTGTATATGACCTTTCTGTTGAATGGACATAAAACCCAATCAATCAATGCCCCATACATGTAAATTCTCGTCTGTATATGACCTTGATCTTGAATGGACATAAAACCAAATCAATCAATGCCCCATATAGGATCATTCCCGTCTGTATATGACCTTGCTGTTTAACGGACATAAAACCAAATCAATCAACATTATCAATGCCCCATACATGATTTCCTTGTTTCATGTTGATGGGATGTTAAGCTCCATTCCATTCATCACTTAGGACCCAGTTTCGAACCTCCTCTGGTGACTCCCAAAGTGATAGGATGTAGTAAGTTTTTCTTGTAAGTTCAGTGCCGAATTGGGCTGGGCCGTGGCCTAGGAGATATGACATTGGACTTCAATACCGGAGGTTTTGAGTTCAATCCTCCCCTATGCGTGAACAGTACTTTCCTAGTAGTTACGTCCCAGTGGTCTGTCGGATGAGACTTTAAACTGTGGTCCCGTCTCTATATGACCCTATCTGCTGCTGGGACGCTAAACCCACTTCATTTTCACTTTTAGCTCTGGTGACACCCGAAGATGGTGTACATGTAGTAAGTTTTTCTAGTAATGTCAGTGTCGAATGTTGTGCTCCCTCATACAGGTGGGTGATTTCCCATCTGTATATAACCTTGTTGTGCAATTGATGTAAAACACCATTCAATCAATCCCTTCATACAGGCATATTGCCGTCTGTATATATGTGTATGACCTTGCTGTAAGTGTTGAATGGACATATAATACCAACCAGCCAATCTGCCCAGACAGGTCGGTTCCCTGATTAAGACCTTGCTGTTGAACGGACTAAAACCTCAAACAATCGCCCATACAGGTGCATTTCCGTCCTACCCCAAGGTCAAGGTCACAAACTTAGCACATTCATAAACTTAATGTTGGGGTAAATGTCTTGTAACATATGTTTCCTTTCATGGAACGCCTTGATATTTCATACATGCATTCATCTGATGATACTATATAGTGCTGTAGCAAATCCATGACCTACCGCCCACCACTTACCCCAAGGTCACAAACTTAGCACATTCATAAACTTAACGTTGGGGTAAATGACTTATAACATCTGTTTCATTTCATGGAACGCCTTGATATTTCATACATGCATTCATCTGATGATACTATATAGTGCTGTAGCAAATCCATGACCTACCGCCCACCACTTACCCAAGGTCACAAACTTAGCACATTCATAAACTTAACGTTGGGGTAAATGACTTATAACATCTGTTTCCTTTCATGGAACGCCTTGATATTTCATATATGCATTCCTCAGATGACCCTCTATCATGCTGTAGCAAATACACAACCCACCACCCAGCCCTTACCCCAGGGTCAAGGTCACAAACTTAACATGTTCATAAACTTTACGTTGGGGTAAATGTTGTGTAACTTCTGTTTCTTTACAGAGAACGCTTTGATATTTCATACGTACATACATCTGATGATCCTCTATTGTGCTACAGCAAATACATGACCCCCACCCCTTTCTCCAAGATCAACATCATAAACTTAACGTTGGAGTAAATGTCGTTTTATAACTTTTGTTTCTTTACAGGGAACGCCTTGATATTTCATACATGCATTATCTCATGATCCTCTATTGTGTTACGGCAAATCCATGACCCACCCCCACCCCTTTCCCCAAGGTCAAGCTCACAAACTTAGCACATTCATACATGCATTCCTCATGTGAATAGCTATCGTGCTGTAGAAAATCACCAACTTAGTGCGTTCATAAACTTAACGTTGGGTTAAATTTTGTTTTACTTGTTTTTAGTGAGAGCATTGATATTTCATACATGCATTGATCTCAATATGCTATATGCTGTAGCAAATCCACGACCCACCTTCCACCACTGACCCCAATGTCAAGGTCCACCGCACACCCCTTAACCCAAGGTCAAGTTATATAATATTCATGTTTTTTATACAACTGTGCCAAGTTTGAGTGAAGGCTGCCAACAGGCGAGCTTTGTTGTCTTCCGACAACTATTGTTATTGCCCACCACGATATTGGAGGGGACATTTAGTGCTACCCTTGTCCGTCCGTCCTGTCCGTCCGTCTGTCGCCAACCTTTTTAAGTCGTACATTTTGTAAACCATACTAGCTGCAGACCTGAGCTTTCTTATGATGAGTAGATGCGCAAAGTTTTTTTCGATTTTTTATTCATCACCTGGGTCATGAATTATCACCCCCTTTTCGACTTAATTTTTTTTAATTTTGGCGTGTAACTCGTAAAACGTTTAAACCGTACTAGCTACATACTTGAAACTTGGTATGTAGCTTCCTTATGATGAGTAGATGCGCAAAGTTTATTTCGATTTTTGATTCGACCCCCGGGTCATGGATTATCTCCCCATTTTTGAATTGGAATTTGACAACTTTCTCTTGTAACTGGTAACAATGTTAAACCATAATAGCTACAGACCTTAAACTTGGTATGTACATGTAGCTTCCGTATGATGAGCAGATGTGCAAAGTTTATTTCGATTTTTGATTCGACCAATGGGTCATGGATTATCTCCCCTTTGGACTTTTTCCTCATTTACTGCCCCGTGCAGGCACCGGGGCGGGATCAACTGATCCTGAGAATAGTGCTGCAGTAGCCATTGCTTGTCGTAAAAGGCGACTAAACTGGCTTAACGATTGGGTTCATACTTTCCGGAACCCACTATACCGGATTTGGCACTCGTGTACATTTTTGGCTTTCTTGTATGTGAGAGTTGAGTCGGGCTATGCCCCATATATAAAAGTAAGATTAGCGCTAATCCTATTACTTTTAGGGGATGGGATATAAATGATGCTGGTGTGGCGAGGGCCTGGCACCAGATCAGGTTGTTCTAATTTCAGGACTGAATATATATTTGATTGTAAATATTGAGCCAAATATGGCAAAAGTATTGAACCGGCAGCGCACCTGTTCCGACGCCCCAGTATTCTTATTATTATCAAGGCTGTCCGCGAGGGGATTAGCTTGTGATAATGATTGGCCTTGTTTCACGGTTGATGGGCTGTTAATTATGTCAATCATTCATTACTTAGGATCCAGGTTCGAACCTCCTCTGGTGACACCCGAAGTGAACTGATGTAGTAAGTTTTTCTTGTAAATTCAGTGCCGAATAGTGATGGGCGGTGGCCTAGGGGATATGACATTGGACTTCAATATCGGAGGTTTTGAGTTCAATCCTCCCCTAGGCGTAAACAATAATTTCCTAGTATTTCCTTACCACTGGTCTGTCGGATGAGACTTTAAATTGTGGTCCCGTCTCTATATGACCCTATCTGCTGCTTGGACGCTTGAACAGATTCACTTTCACACATAGCTCGGGTGACATCCGAAGTGATATGGTGCAGAGCTCCAAATATGGGACGTAAGGGCGTTTCTTACGCATTTATATTGGCTGAATATGCATTGATTATCAACAGTGGGCGTAAACAATACTCACAGCAATGTGAAAATACGCATTGCTTTTCAAATTGAGCAGTGGAAATAAAATGTACGGCTATAAAGTTGAAAATGTACTTACTTAGTTGAGCTGAAAAAGCTTTTTGCAGCTGAAATGAGGTACATTTTCAACTTCATTACAGTATAAATAAGTGAATAAGTAATAATACACTCAAATAAGTGAATGTTTAAATTTGTTTTTATCATTTGTTCCCTATGTATTGATGAAGGAAATCAATAATCCATTTGTAAAAATAAAATACGTATTTAATTTGAAATCAGGGGTACAATACTCTTTAGACACAAAGCTTATTTGGAGCTCTGTACATGCAATACATTGTTCTTGTAATTTCAGTGTCGAATGTTGTGCTCCCATACAGCTGGGTTCATTCCCATATGTATATGACATTGTTATGCAATTGCTGTAAAACACCGTTCAATCAATCCATCACCCAATAAAATAGTGTATTCAATCAATCCCTTCACACATGTAAATGCTTTGATTTAACGACGGCACTGGCTCGATGACCTTGCTTGTCGGGACCGACTATTTAAGTGTAGGCTAACACGAAGTTGTCTTTCCGAAGGACACGCCGAATCGGCCATTCGCAGCGGTGAGAAGTGGGAATCGCTAATCCGACCTGCCTTCATATGTGCACATTGCCGTCTGTGTATATATGTATGGCCTTGCTGTGAGTGACATAAAATACCAAACCAGCCAATCTGCTCAGACAATTCTGTTCCCTGATTATGACCTTGTTGTTGAACGGAGTATAACCTCATTCAATCACCCACACAAATGCATTGTTTTCTGTATATGACCTTGCTGTTGAACAGAAGTAAAATGCCAATCAATCAATCTCCCTATACAGGTGCATTCCTATCTGTATATGACCTTGCTGGACACAAACCCCAATGGACATAAACCCCAAATCAAGCAATGCCCCTTACTTACAGGTACATTCAAATATGTATATGCCATTGCTGATGAACGGACGTAAACCCGAATCAATCGATCCCCCAATATAATCGCATTGCCATATATATATACTCATGGACAAAAGTCTTGTCCCCGTTTGTATTTTCCTATTATTTCATGTAATCATAATTCCAGAACAAAAATATTTACATGATTCCCTAACATTTGATTGGCCCGTAGCAAGACTCTGTCCAAAGTTTATATCCCAGTAAACTCCCACGCCGAACTACTTTCCGTAACCGTGAGGCGCAGTTAAAATAATTCTTAAGAAAACGGAAAATAAACATATTTTCTTGATGAATTGATTTCAAATGCTGGAATTATAAGGAATGAATGGCCTTTTTGTGGAATTTATCGGGGTATAAACTTGGAAATATCGCGGGAACACTGGACGAAGGCCGGATTCCTATAACAAATAGTTTATACTTTGTTATACATTGGTTAGCATCGCACATGCCATTACGTTAAGTACAGTAGTTGCATTGTTCAGTAAAGTGTGACGTCAGAGGATGCTTAAAATGTAAAACGGACAATTAGATCACGTGACCCATAACAAGCTTTTACTTGCACAAACATGCAGTAATCTTTCTAAACACATTCCCCGGATGGATAAAAACACACGATTTCAAACATGACGCTAGCATGGTGTCTACGACGGCAAATGAAAGTTGTGGGAAATTGTCAGAAAATGACGTCACCATGTTATAAGTTCCGAAACGTCTCGCACGTTGGGGTGGATCACAGTGGTTATTCTGGTTACCAAGGTGTTACTCGTACTGTTACTCGTTGTCCACAGTCAACAATAGAGTAAAGGGGACAAGAATTCTGCTGGCGATCGTGGGCCACGTTCGCAATTGACGATACAAATAAACAATTGGCGATACAAAATTACAATTTTCGAAACAATTTTTTTTAGAAAATTGTAATTTTTTATCGCCAATTGTTTATTTTTATCAATTACATTTTATTTTTTTTTGAAATGGCGATTTGTTTATTTTCCCCAGCGGAATCCCTGAGTATATATATATATGACCTTGCTGTTGAACGGATGAAAAACCCGAATCAACCGATCCACCAATACAATTGTATTACCAATTATATATGACCTTGCTGTTGAAAGAACTTAAAACCCCAATTAATCATCTGGTGACGCCCTGGCCTTATGTGTGAGACAAAGTAACAGCTGGCGACTTGACATTTGTGGGCGTAGACGCACTAACTGGTGGATTAATAAACATGAAATATTGACAAAACAAAACTAGTTTATTGACATAGACACAAGTATAATAACATGCATCATCGACAGATAGATTACGGAGCCCCACAGGGGACGTAGACTTTTTTCTTTTTTTTATTAATTCGTTCCCACGAAATGACAATTCGTTCCCTCAATTTAACAATTCGTTCCCTCGAATTACCAATTCGTTCCCACGATATAACAATTCGTTCCCACGAATTAACAATTCGTTCCCTTGGATGGCCATGCTATACACAGACAATAGGACTGTGTCAGTAAAACAGCGAATAATAAACATGCATGCTCTGACCAGGTTGGCAGTGAAATACATATCAATTAACACTTAACCCATTACATGCCGAGGCTGCACAAGTTTTTTTGGTACAAAAAAACTAAAAAAAAACTCATAACTTTAAACTATGCGAATACCAAAGATTTTAAGGTGTATGTCTCTGGTTGAGCTCTCTGTGTCTCTGGCGCATAAGTATATGTTGTTACCACTCAATTGAACCGTCTCGTCGAGACGGTTCAACTGAGTGGTCACAACATATCCTTTTAAGACAAAGTAAGTAAAAATAGCGAAAATTACTTTAATTTGTCAATAACCCGTATATATATGTATGTATTTAGCATGAACTGGGTTAATATGTCTTAGTTATGCTATGGCTATCAGTTGTATGAACTGTATATGAACATGTTCACACACTCATGAACTTGTATGATGGTGGGTCTAGTTTTCGGGGTATTAACAAGTTCATCAACTAGCGGTTTTTATAAAACATAACATATGAGTTAACGTGTCAGTTCAATCCAATGGTAAACATTTCTTTCAATGTTTCTTGCCTTCAAAATAAGATTGTTGTTAGATTAAAATTCGCGTCGGCGCGTTTAGCAACACAGGAGTCGGCCATCTTGAATCTTGACTTATGGTTGGTGTTTTCGGGGTATTTTCCGAAAGTGCCAGTAAATCTGCTAATTTGTCCCAAGCTTTCATTGGCTGTTGATCACCTCGCAGATGAATGAGGCATATATAGTGGAGGAAAACTTGAAACTTTTCTATTGTTTATGATTTTAACAATGTTAAAGAGCAGATTAATGGCGGACTCCGAGAATCACGGTAGGTTCGTGAACAAAATGACATAAATAGCAAAAATTAACAGTATTTAGTCCAAACACTGGATTTGGTGGCATTTGTAAAGGACTTAATTTACGTCAAGTCGTGCTTATTTTAATCACCTGACGTAAAGCACATCGCGGCTGCACACATGTCTATAAATTACAAAATATGTTAATACCCCGAAAACTCCGACTACCCCGAAAACTGGCGTCCCTATTGATATACAATCATGAACGTCATGTCCCTGTACGTTGCAATCTGAGACTCCACCCCATAATCCTGAGGTTGCCATGTTTACGCCGAGTGACTGATCCGTTCCTCGTCCAATGCATCGGGAACGAAGCACATGGGAAGTAACTCGCCCGTCGTCATGTGCTTGTACGTCATATCCGGTCGGGTCATGTATACATCCCAGTCGACACCAAACTGTGGGATGTAATGAAAGAAGATGTCGATGTCGAGCTATGCAAGTTACAATGGGAATGCACTATTGTGTTGATGGCTGCTCATATGACCCCTCTCTACAACAGCAACCTCTTTAAAACAGCCAGTTTTGTGTCTTCCCATAAGTGGCTGTTGTAGAAAGGCTGCATTGTACGTTGAAAATGCACATTATTGCAAGTATTATCACGGTCCATGACACCAACGCCTTCTCCTATTTGCTCAACCCGGTAAACACTTGTAAGAGCCCTATATACTGCCTGTTTCACGAAAGCTGCCCCAATTGTACGGCTACATATCAAACAATTAAAAAACTTTCTTTTTTTTCGATAATATTAAATCAGCCTTCTTTTTATTTCGTGAAATTTGGTCAAATATTGATTTTATTAAAAAATAATTTCCCCATGTTAAACCCCCATAGACATCGTCACAGAGTGAAGATGTCTATGGGGATTAATTTAACATGGGGACAATATTGAATTTTAGAAATACTGGACCGATTTTCAAAATTTAACTTTTGTTTTCTTAGTTAGATCATATCCAAGCTATCTAGCCACGTTTCGGAGTCAATTTCCAAATATTTTCGTTTTCTGACTCCTCCCACAGCTCCTCCATCTCCTCCCCCCCACCCCCCCCCCCCCATGTTAAATTCCCATAGACAAATCTATTTATCGTAATAAATCAATATGTGATAAATTTTCACGAAATAAAAAGAAGGCTCATTCTTAAATATTGATAAAATTTAATATTATCGAAAAAAATATTGTTTTTGCTTTGTTTATATGGTCGCAAAATTTGGACAGCTCTCGTGAAACAGACAGTAGTGGTGTTTGCAAACAATGTAGAGCCATATGAGCCGACTTGTGACGAGCCGCCTCATCAGGATCTGCACTATTTGCAAGTAATTTTCATATCTTCATAAAAAAAAACATTCCATTTTCATAAATGGACAAGTCTGAAATTGTTTTGTGACGATTGGATTGGTCAGAAAATTAGAATATCAAATTTCATTCCAGTTAGTTATGGATGAGAACCATAATCAAGGTGTATGATCACGTGGTATTAACAACAACAACAAGTTCCGATTTAAAGTACATATTCTTTTATAGTGTCCTTATTACGAAACGGATTTTGATGTAATATGGCGCACCAAACGCGTCGTGTTAAGCTGCATTTGGTGGTCTCTGTATTTTCGCCCAATCTTATGTCGTTTTTGCGAAGAATCGATTTCCGTGTCGGAGAATCGATTCTTCGCGAAAACGACATAAGTCTGTGGCAAACTCCCTAAACCACCAAATGCAACTCATGAAGATGCGTTTGCTCCGCCATATTTCATCAAAATCCGTTGCATATTAAGGAAAATATCAAATAATACTTACTTTGGAGTGGGTGACGTTGTCGTTGTTGTAACCACGTGATCATACACCTTGATAATGTACACTATTAAATGTCGAAATGAGTCGTGCTCAACAACTACCAATGATTGAGATGATAATAATAACATTATTACAGGAAGTTTTTTTTTTCAAAACCCGAAAATACCAATCGGTTCGTCGAAGTATTTCTAACTTAACACCACAGGCCTGTATAGTGGTATTGGCAAACAGTGTAGATCCAGATGAGCCGTTTATGTTGTTACAGCTCATTGTTGTCGCATACAAATACTTTTATGAGGAATGGTATTAACCCTTCCTACGCTGTTGACGGAAATTGCCGTCTGCTGGTTTTCATTTTTGCTTTAATTCGATTCTCATATGCTGTCAAAACCAGGTTTTTCTCGAAAAATATTGAAAATAAAATATTTCCAGCAGACGACAACATTTAATTCAGCGTTAACATGTAATAGGAATAGCATTTCATATGTTAATTTTGCAACCAATCTAATCGTCACAAAATGATTTTCAGACCGTCCATTTATGAAAAGGGGGTGTTTTCGTTCTTAAAAATATAAAAATTACTTGCAAAAAGTGCAGATCCTGATGAGGATCACCAGCCAGCTTATCTGGATCTGCATTTTGTGCCAATATATATACTGATATACAGGTATGTGGTGTTGAAAGGGTTAAATGTACATTCCCACTCAGTAGACACAAACTGTTATTTATATCAGAGACATCATCCGAGACATTTTCTGGAAAAATAAACATTCATTCACCATTACCCCAATTATTGATTGGCATTATTATACATTTTATATCCGACGTATTTTCACACTGATATCAGGGGTGATAACCGCGTTTCCTTAAACTGTTAACGGACATAACTATTTATTATCTGTATTTACTTTTTGATGTACAATTATCATACTTTATAATCTGTCGAAAATATTATTTGTTTCAGGTGACGCATTTAATTAGTATAAATAATTAAAAAATACCATGCCTCATTTGCATATGAGAATAGCATGATACCACCGCGCGTCACTATCAGGTAAATAAACATTACTAATTGATTATATCTGTATAGCGGGCACTCGTAATTTTTAGAACTGGTGGAATTAGACACGATTATACACTTATTTAATTCATATAAAAACATGTTTTGCCTACTGAGTGGGCTTGTACCTTTAAAATGCATATAGCGGAAGTATGCTTTAACCAGATTTTGACAAGTAACACAATACAGTAATGGCGTAAGGTCACGTGTATTTTCATTTCAAAGTCAAAGTAACACACAGGTATTATAGTAAAATTGTCATTATGACACGTGTGTACATTGTCCAAGTTGTTCAGTTGTCTATTTCCTCCATAACGACATTTTAATTGAAGACGACCCAGGTTTAACACTACTTTTGACAATGTTACAATTATAACAATATGATCAACACGGTCATTAGACAAACATTATTATACATCCGATAGGTTTCACGAAGTTGCTTTGTACGTCATGCCACATTCTAATGAGGAAGACCGTTGCCGTTTTAATAATATTTATAGCCAGAGACTGGTAATCAGGGGCGTAGCTAGCCAATTTGAATCTGCAGGCCCGGTTGACGACTTCGATCACCGTTGGTGCGAGTATGGTAGGGGGGTCTGGTAGGCATGCCCCCCAGAAAAAAAATCGAAACTAGAAGGTAAATGATGCACTCTGGCACATTATTTTTTCCATTTTCTCGAAAATTCTGCAGGCCCAGGCCTGCAGTGCCTTAATGCAGCTACGCAACTGGTAATGCAGCTTCAAATACACTCACCACACGTACAAGTTGTCTCCCATATATTATATCCTAAACTACACATACTACATTTTTAGGAACTGAGAAAGATACGGTGGCACAGAGGGGACATGGAAATATGTTTTACTTTCGCATGCGCACGCGATAGGGTTTTGCGTGCGCACGCGATAGGTTTTACGTGCGCACGCGCACGCAAAACCTATCACGTGCGCACGCACCGTAGAAAGAAGCAGTGGCATTCCAAATATGTGTTTTCTACGGCGCCCCACAGGGGACGTAGAATTTTTTTTTTATTAATTCGTTCCCACGAAATAACAATTCGTTCCCTCAATTTAACAACTCGTTCCCACCAATTAACAATTTGTTCCCTCGAATTAACAATTCGTTCCCACGACATGATAATTCGTTCCCTCAATTTAACAATTCTTTCCCACGATATAACAATTCGTTCCCACGATTTAACAATTTGTTCCCACGAAATAACAATTCGTTCCCGTGGAAAAAAAAGTATACGTCGCCTGCGGGGGAGTACCTTCCTTATCACTCAGTGAGACTGTTTCCTTCTTGCTTCTACAAAATTGGTCATATGCTCATTTTCTTCCATTAGCAAACAAACAGTGATTAAAATATGTGATGGTCGGCTAGTGGCTCATCTATATTCAGAGCTCCCGAGTTGCTTAAATACCCTAATTAAAATTGCCAAAAACCCAATTGAAATCAGAAGTAGCGAGTATCAGAAAGCAATACAACATTTGTGGTACATTTATCATGCTGCAGAAAACAATAAACAAACCACAAATATAGCATATTTTTCGTATTTTCCATGAAAACACATTTTGGTATTTCATGAGTTTGATGGTTTCATGAACATGCAAACTATTGACATGGTTTCATTTTGAAGCAAACTATTCAATAATTGCTGTCTGTTGATGTGTAAACAGTAGTGTGATTTTATTTTATCCATATAAATTTTTGAAGTACACAGTTGCTTCAGAAATGATGGAGAGTGACAAGACTAAATTACTAATTTCTTATCTGGAGCCCTGTATATCCTCTCCATATACATGTTTGCTATATTACGGTATGGGCATGGGGATATGATAGCAGTTATATCACGCTCGTCATAATGTACAACATAATCACTCGCGAAAGCCCGTGGATCATCTCGTACATGCGGACGAACCGTGGTCTAACTGTGGCTTGATCAACTACATCTAGCATTGTAGCTGTGACTGAAGCAATTGGCTTATGGGTTTTTGCGACCGGTGTAGATCCAGATCAGCCAGTCTATCCGCACAGTCTAACCTAAACCAGGATCCGTTCTGTTCGCTATTCCATGAATGAAATGTTCGTTATGGTTCTAACAAGCAAACAATCAATATAGATCGTTATCAGGCTAAATGAGCGTCCTACATGTATTGGATCGGGAGCAAAACCAAGGTGCATGATCACGTGGTTACAACAACAACAACGTCGCCCACTCCAAAGTAAGTATTACTTGATATTTTCCTTAATATGCAACATATTTTGATGAAATATGGCGCAGCAAACGCATCTTCATGAGTTGCATTTGGTGGTCTAGGGAGTTTGGTACAGACTTATGTCGTTTTCGCGAAGAATCGATTTCCTTTCCGTGTCACACGGAAATCGATTCTTCGCAAAAACGACAGAAGTTTTGGCGAAAATAAAGAGACCACCAAATGCAGCTTAACAAGACGCGTTTGATGCGCCATATTACATCAAATTCCGTTACGTAATAAGGACACTATGAAATAATACGAACTTTAAATCGGTACTTGTTGTTGTTGTTAGTACCACGTGATCATACACTTGAAAACTGATCACAAAACTCTACAGTCACAGCCACAATTAAAGGTTGTCCTCACCTCAACCAGGGATTGTCGACAGGCCCCGCACGGCGCTATTATGTTAGACGCCAGGTCACTGGAACATAGAGCAATTTATCCCGTCAACACAGTGCGTATGTGCCGTGAAACACGCACGGCGCTATTATGTTAGACGCCAGGTCACTGGAACATAGAGCAATTTATCCCGTCAACACAGTGCGTATGTGCCGTGAAACACGCACGGCGCTATTATGTTAGACGCCAGGTCACTGGAACATAGAGCAATTTATCCCGTCAACACAGTGCGTATGTGCCGTGAAACACGCACGGCGCTATTATGTTAGACGCCAGGTCACTGGAACACAGAGCAATTTATCCCGTCAACACAGTGCGTATGTGCCGTGAAACACGCACGGCGCTATTATGTTAGACGTCAGGTCACTGGAACATAGAGCAATTTATCCCGTCAACACAGTGCGTATGTGCCGTGAAAACACGCACGGCGCTATTATGTTAGACGTCGGTCACTGGAACATAGAGCAATTTATCCCGTCAACAGAGTGCGTATGTGCCGTGAAACACGCACGGCGCTATTATGTTAGACGCCAGGTCACTGGAACATAGAGCAATTTATCCCGTCAACACAGTGCGTATGTGCCGTGAAACACGGTGCCGTGAAACATTTTTGATATCCAGTCAATACAATTTTTGCATTTTAATGCCATTTGTATGTGTTGACAGGGATAAATAGAATAGTAGGTTAGGAAATAGAATAGTAGGTTAGGGCAGAGCCTCGCCCATCCCGTTTCCTGAGCCTCGCCAGATATTTTTTCCCATTCACGGCACTAACCTACTATTCTCTATATACAGTCAGCCCTGTGAATAAAGGTCAGCCATGGGAAGAGAAATAGATGGCCTCGTCCAGTATTCCCGCGACTTTTCCAAGTTTATATCCCCGATAAATTCCACAAAAATGCCATTCATTCCTTATAATTCCAGCATTTGAAATAAATTCATCAAGAAAATATGTTTATTTTCCGTTTTCTTAAGAATTATTTTAACTGCGGTTACGGAAAGTAGTTCGGCATGGGAGTTTACTGGGATATAAATTTTGGACAGAGACTTGCTACGGGCCAATCAAATGTACGAACGGGGTCAAAACTAAACTTACAGGTGCACCTGTAAATGTATAGCAGCACCTGTAAGATGTACAGCTGCAGCTGTATTTTTTATAGCTGCAGCTATAAATGTATAGCTGCACCTGTAAGAAATACAGCTGCACCTGTATTTTTAAAGCTACAGCTGTAAATGTATAGGTCCACCTTTTGTCTGTTTTTCTGATGTATACTGGCTATCAGCAGGTTTTGGTGCCATCCGACTACGCGCAATAACAGTTTATAGCATAAAACATGTGTCTCTTAATAACATACAGACAAGCAATATGAAAATACAAGCATGATGACAGATAATGGACATGATTAGCACATGGTATGACAGATAAGCGTTCATTGTCACATTGCCTGCTGCAACAGATATCACAGAAGAACGTGGCCAAGCCCACAATCAGAGCATTCTGACATATTATCTTACTTATATAATAGAAGATCATACAAATGGTTAAGTGCCTCGTTAAAAAGTCTGTGCGCATTTTATAGTACATGTATTAACACGTTGACATTGTTTTCCATGAGTCCATATGGTTTATTACTTTCTATTATATACTTATAAATAAACATGCGATGATTTTTCAGCTAGATAAACAACCCAGTCCGGTGACTTTCATTATCAGGACGCTTATCATTACTGGAATGATTAAATTACTTAAAATAGCCAGTATATGTTTCAACTCGCTAACTGACTTCTAAAAAGAGAATATGATATGCAAATATCCTTGTCGGAATTGTTCTACTTTTCTGAATGCAGTGTATGTATCAGAGTCAGCTTATTGAATAACAAGAATATTAATTTCACATTATGGAAAAGATGATATATTTGTAACTACGTATACTATAGTTGTATATACCGTACATTGTATTGATGAAAACTAATTTAGTCCATGCAGGTTCCATGAATATCATCACCTTCAAACGTGATATAGAATTCTACATGCCATTCATACAGCACATAAGCAGAGCCGTATAACCAAACTATTAGTCCCCGGTATCGGCTACCTCTGAGTACTCGATAAACCTATATGTATGTGAACACCTAGTCAGGTGAGCAACTCCTTATAACTACAATGACAATTAGTTAATACGTATGTTCGAAAGTCTGTGTAAATATTCTAATTAAGTCATATCCTTGTGCAGCATGTTCACAAATTAAGGAGCATGCATGTATAAATATTGTACAACCTCATCGCGTATGCGACATAATTTGCATATGTTACTTAGAACAAATGTGTATAAACTTCCAAGTAAGCAATATATGTGTGATGTATATACTTGACTAGCAAATGTGATATAAACCATGACAAGACTCATCGAATAGTTGACATCTATATTTCTGGTGTATTGTTAGAATCTTTTATATTTAATGCATGGATTAGAGCATCCACTTGAAGTTCACTATTTAGCTTTTTCAATGGTCTATACTTGACAAATCGTTTTATTTTGGTGGCCATTTTGAAAGTAAACATGATTGCCGTGATTATTATGTCGTTACTAGCAAAGATATTATTATCAATAGCAGATCATGTTGGCTTATTTCGCGTTTTTAAGCAAAGTAATGGCTGTGTGCACCGGCTTCACTACCAAGTTATTTTTAGCATACCTTTATTTATAAGAAAGGGAAGTTTGGCGGCAATTTTGAAATGTAAATATGGTAAAGTATAACAAGAGTTGTCCGAGGACAACGAAGCGCGCCCGGTGGCAGCAAAGGAACCGAGGGCACATTTGAAAACACAACGTGCTGGATAAGGGAAACAAAATGTATGAGCCATTTACCAGAGCGTGTTAAGGTTTCGAGCGTACAAAGTATTTGGCCTTGACCCTGGGCTTAGCAGAGGTAGAGGACCCTTGGAGCAATGCGTGTGTGAAATATGAAGCAAATCCAAGCAAGGAAACTTGGCCATTTACCCGAGCGTTAAGGTTTCTAGATGCACAAAGTATGTGACCTTGACCCTGGGCTTAGAAGGGGTGGCACGGACGTGGATTTGCAACAGCGCAGTAGAGGGCCCTTGGAACAATGTGTGTGTGAAATATGAAGCAAATCCAAGCAAGGAAACAGAAAATATAGGCCATTTACCCGAGCGTCCGAGCGTTAAGGTTTCCAGATGCACAAAGTATGTGACATTTACCCTGGGCTTAGAAGGGGCGGCACGGACGTGGATTTGCCACAGCGCAGTAGAGGACCCTTGGAGCAATGCGTGTGTGAAATATGAAGCAAATCCAAGCAAGGAAACAGAAAATATAGGCCATTATAATTTTTGAAGACAGACGGACAGACATACAGACGGACGGACGGGACGGACGGACGCCTACGACGCCGAGGGTATGCCATAAGCACTTCTTCCTTCGGAAGGCGCGCTAAAAAACGGCATGACTACATTTCTTATACGATACTTCGACCTACAAATATAGGTATATATACATGAAATTACGCTCATACGTGTCTTACATACCAACCTATTTGAAAAAGTAGCTATTTGACGGCCATTTTGAAAATATAATCGCCATGCATCGAAAAGATGTATGTGTTTCTGCTAGTAAGATGCAGAATATCAGTTTCATTATTCCGATATTCTGAGCTACTTATACGGCTATCAGTTCAATGAGAACTGCAAATTATCCTATCCATAGAGAATAGTAGGTTAGTGCCGTGAATGGGAAAAAATATCTGGCAAGGCTTAGGAAACGGGATGGGCGAGGCTTTGCCGAGCACATCCCGTTTCCGTGCCGCGCCAGATATTTTTCCCATTCACGGCACTAACCTACAATTTTATTTATTCCGTCAGAACGTACAGATGACTTTAAAATGCAAAAAAATAATCCCAGCCACCGCACATATTAATACGCAGTGATTAGGTCGTATTGACAGGATATCAAAAATGTTTCACGGCACATACACACTGTGTTGACGGGTAAATATCATTATTCGGACACCAAGCGCGCATGAAGTTCAATGACCTTGAAATGACCTTGATAGTGGTTTGAAAAAGATTCACCTGGATCTATTGGAAACCTTATACATTCAAGGTTATAACATCATCGGGTGACAAAAATTGACATGAGGTGCCGGATTCGTATACATATAGGTACATTTGCCCCCGGACTATAACATGTTACGACATACAGAGAAAATAGAAAGCAACACCGTATGTAATTTAGAATTGTATTATTATTATACAAATGCAAATACGTGAAGGCAATGATAACTACGTCTGGAGTGGTTAATATACATTCAATACATTAAAAATGTATACATATTAAACCAATACGACATGCCCCACATGGCTACCGCGATGGAGGTGCATTTCACGTGTCCCGTCTTATATCAAGTTTATCACGCTCCACTATGAAACGGTAGGAATTGCTCGGCAAGTCTTGGAGTAGCGTTTCTTAGCCTTGCAAATGCTGGAAGTCTTACCTGGCAATGGCGATGGCGGTGAACTTCCTGTGACCTTCAGATACGGCCTTCACCAGGGCGGTTCTCTCGGCACAGATACCCAGGCCGTAGGACGCATTCTCTACGTTACATCCTGAAATCAAGATGGTGTATTTTACTTGGGTACGTTTTGACTTTGATACGTTTTGACTGGTAAGTTTTTACTTGGGTACGTCTTGACTTGTGGACGGGTACGTTTTGACTTGTGTACGTTTTTACTTGTGTACGGGTACGTTTTGACTTGCGTACGTTTTGCCTTGGTACGCGTTTGATTTGGGTAAGTTTTACTTGGTACGTTTTGACTTGGGTACGTTCGTTTTGAGGTTGGAATGTTTTGACCACCAGATTGGTACACGTTGAATTGGGTACGTTTTGCCTTGGGGTCTCACAACTTTTGCAATGGGTCTCACGAGACCGTGCGCAGCTAGGGGTAAAAAGGGGGTGGACGATTTTCTATATATAGAGAATAGTAGGTTAGTGCCGCGAATGGGAAACAATATCCGGCAAGGCTGAAGAATTTCTTTATTTCTCATCAGAAGTATATGTTGTGACCACTCATTTGAACCGTCTCGCCGAGACGGTTCAAATGAGTGGTCACAACATATACTTTGGTTCAGAAATAAGGAAAATAGATAGAGAATAGTAGGTTAGTGCCGTGAATGGGAAAAAATATCTGGCAAGGCTCAGGAAACGGGATGGGCGAGGCTCTGCCGAGCACATCCCGTTTCCGTGCCGCGCCAGATATGTTTTCCCATTCACGGCACTAACCTACTATTCTATTTATCCCGTCAACACCTTCAAATGGCTGTAAAATGCAAAAATTGTATTGACTGGATATCAAAAATGTTTAACGGCACCGTGTTTCACGGCACATACGCACTGTGTTGACGGGATAAATTTCAGTACCGACCCTGCAAGTTACATGTGTGTCTAGGAACATAGGTTTATGAATATTTATTGACTTTGTGAGGCTTGACTAGGTGTATTTCTTAGAGTATTTCATAATGCTACGAAACTCAATGTCAGCTCCGGTTGATTTTGACATCTTGGAAAATGGCGCATGCTATGCTGTCTCGCCGGTACGTTTTCTCGTCATTTGTAGCAAAATTTGAGGTGCTTATGACCCAACTTTGGAATCATTTTCAGGAAATTCAGCCGTGTTGAAATTTCTTGCCAAAAATAGGTGACACTGTAAACAATTAAATATACACACTACATAGCTAATGTGGTTAGTGCGTTACTTTTTGTGGCGCGCGATTTTTACTTCATTTTTGCGATTTTTGTTCAATACTTGCCGCGAGACACGGTGATTTTTATAAATGACCCGCCGCCCACAGAAAAGGCTATTTTCAAGCCTCTCGTGATACATTGGGTACGTTTAAACATAGTTTTACTTGGTACGTTTTGACTAGGGTACGTACGCGTTGAGGTTGGAATGTTTTCACCACCAAACTGGTTCCCACGATATAACAATTCGTTCCCTCGAATTAACAATTCGTTCCCACGATATAACAATTCGTTCCCTCGACTTAACAATTCTTTCCCACGATATAACAATTCTCCCGTGGGAACGATTGTTAATTCGAGGGAACGAATTGTTAATTCGTGGGAACGAATTGTTATATCGTGGGAAGGAATTGTTAATTCGAGGGAACGAATTGTTAAATTGAGGGAACGAATTGTTAGTCAGTCGATAAGCGTACATTGAGGTGGGGTGGGGTATGATGTGGGGTTGGGGTTTAGTGGAAACATATTTTATTGTTTTCAATGTACAATAGGGTTGGGCTACAAGTTACCACCTGGGCTACCACCTTAATTACGGCCCTCACCTTAAGACAAAGCAAATGTGTATGTCAAACACGAGATGGCAATAGTGTGGGGGTGGTGTGTGGTGTGGGCGTTGTGGGGTTGCGGTTTCCACCCACCTGTGAAAACGGTTCCATCTTTACACAATAGTGCCGCCCCAACGGGGAACTTGCTGTAGGGACAATACGACCTCTTCTTCGCCTTGTGGCTCGCCTGCACAAGGTCGTTGATCTCATCTAAAACAAAAATGGAAAGGGGTCGGTGGAACAAGGGGGCTAACTCCTGAAAGGAGTTAGCTCCCTTATTCCACTGACCCGTTCAAATAACGGGGATAATATTATACTTAGTCTAGTCAATCTGTCCTCTCGCTTGCATAGGAAAACGCAGCTATCGCCACCGGGTATTAGACAATTAATTCATAGAGGCGAGAATTAGACAATATCAGATCATTTAATGTGTCTAAGTCGCGAGAGTTTGCCATCTCACTCCACGGCGAGGGTGTGTGTGGCGGTGGAGCGGGTGCAGAAGATATTTTACGTGTATAGTATGTGTATAGTATGTGTATTGCTATCCAACGAACCCGGCGCCTGTGGGTTGAAGTAAATGCCACATAATAGCGGCATGCGGAATATGTATTTAGTATGATCAATTATGCGTACAATATTATATATGACCCTGTATATATGACCCTGTGACGTGGTCTATATATTAAGATACTACTTAGAATTTCCTGATATCGAAAGCAGAATTCTGATGATCACACCTGCAGTAATGTTTCGTTTAGATTAAGTAATACACATATCCATGTATTTCTCGCCCTGTACATACACGGGGAATTAGACAACACATACATCATCAGAAGTTGAAATTAGACAGCCAACAATTCGGATGAGATGTCGGACTTCCATAGGTGAAGTAAACACCTTATGTTCCATATGAAAACACTGCTATCACCATTCAGGGATTAGACAACAATTTAATTCAGAGAGGCGGGCAATATACGGTATATGCAGGCGCGGATCCAGGATTTCGGGTTAGGGGGGGGGGGCGTAACTATTTTGCAATACTTGACTATATTATCGAACGAGTCAAGTATTGCAAAATAGTCGACCAGCGCTAGGGGGGTCCGGGGGCATCCACCCCCCCCCCCTACCCCCCGGAACATTTTGGAAATCTACATCGCATTTCCTGCGTTCTGGCGCATTTTGGAGCAAAACTATTGACACTGTCACAGTATGTTTAGACATGATTTTTGATTGAAAAAGTTTAAATTTTGAAACAATAAGAAAACGACCGAAAAATGCATGGAATACATGGCACTTGGCATGAAACGTGCCTTGTAACTTGTAAAAAATCTTTACTCGGCGAATTTGAGGGGGGGGGGGGGGGGGGGGGGCGCGCGCCGGGTCCGCCCCCCACCCTGAATCCGCCCATGATATGCCTTGTCTAATTCCCCGGGGCATGGCAGCTGGCATTACTTAGAACACGTTCTTCGAAAAGATAATCCGTATGAATACAGGTGATGTACGGATCATATATCAGGCCCGTAACCTGGGTGAGGGGTGGGGTGGGGGAGGGGGTGTCAGTCTGGTTGGGCGACCCTGGATTCCAATCCTTTCTGGGGGAGTTTGCCCCTGGACCCTCTAGCTGCCTCAGGCCCTTCATGCCCTTGAAAAGAGACACCCGCTTCAAAAGTCTGGTTACTGGCCCGTATAAATGAAACTCCTGTACAGTTTACGGGCCTCGTAATGGCCAAAATACACTGAGAACCCGTGGGTAACCGCATGGCATACGGTGTGGGCCCGCACGATTTCTTCGAAGATATTTTGTATCCGTATGGGCGCCGTATAGCTCATGGCTGAACTTTACGATTTTGGGCGACAGTCATGCGGTGCAGTGCGGGGCCCGTACGGGTCAGCTGGTATGTTGGAGCCTATGGGTTACGTTCGGGCTCTCACGGGCCCCGTACGGTCTTTACAAAATCGTATATACCACAGGGGTCCGAAATTGTGCTGGAAAAAGTGTACTGATTCCGAATCGGTGGGCGTCTTATGGTGGGGGGGCGTGTAGTCAAGCGCCCACCATAAGACGCCCACCGATTCGGTCCGAATTGTGCTGGGAAAAGTGTACTGTTCGATCGGTGGGGGTCGCGTGGCGTCTTGTATCAAGACGCCCACCACTAAGAGCCCACCGATTCGGTCCGAAGTTGTGCGGAAAAGTGACTGAGCCGATCGTTGGGCGACTTAGTCGGTGGGCGTCTTGTCCGAATCGGTGGGCGTCTTAGTCGGTGGGCGTCTTGTAGTCAAGACGCCCACCGACTAAGACGCCAACCGATTCGGACTACACATTTCCCAGCACAACTTCGGACGCCTGTGGTATATACAGGCGTATGGGACCAGGCAGAAGATTGATATATGGGATGAAATTCCGGACACATTCATTTTAACCTCTTCGCGTACACGCGGGACAAACGTGGTATAACCTATTTATCACATCGTCATGTGCATACCTTGCACACGAGCTGTGTTATTACAGAAACAACACCCGGAAGTGTGTCAAAGATGTGATCATACATACTAGTACAGGTATATAGCTAGATATTGACATTCAAGGAATAGCTTACAAACGGATTTGTGAATATATACGGTACTAATGAAACGGAGGTGTATGCCGATTATAATTTCATAACCATGGCCTTGAATAAGTTACAACCGAAAATATGTGACTGTGAAATACGGTTTATATGAATGATATAGAGGATATTCCATCATACATTTTCAATAGCGGGAAATAATACACGAGTGTGCGTAAGCAACGAGTGAGCGTAGCGACTGAGTTGCTTGCACGGACGCCGACGGACATGAGTCTATTATTTCCGCTATTCAAACATGTACGATGGAATATCCTATTTATTACACTTCCACGGCGGATATATATGCACATTTAGTCTATTTTTGAGATTATAATCAATGAATTGTGATGTGCGCATGAATAGTTATACAATGACGTGTTTTCCCGCGTTTCACAGAGTGAAGATGTCTATGGGGATTTAACATGGGGAAATTGTTCTAATTTCAGAAATAATGGACCGATTTTCAAAATGTAACTTTTATTTGTTTAGTTAGATCATTTCCAAGACAAAAAGGAAGGCTTATTCTTAAATGTTGATAAAATTGAAATATTATCGAAAACAATATTGTTATTGCATTGTTTTTATCGCCGTAAAATGTGGGCAGCTTTCGTGAAACAGACAGTATGCACATACTTATAAAGAACATATTATATTTTTTCACAAATACAATGACATATCCTCAGCATGAAATGGGTCAAGGTCTAGTTAACTGGGTTGACTCCCATATTTCACCTGTACAGATGAAATTCCAAAATAAGAACTGATTTACAGGCACAAAAGAAATCAGCCCTGAAATTAGAATATCCTGGCCTGGTAACAGTAGCCGGTTTCATCAAAATTGCAAAGTATACTTATCTAGCAAAGAATACTTTGAGGGAGTAATCATTTATTTTCCCCGAAATTCATATAGAACTAACCACTGCATATATTTGATGATTGAAAGTATGCAGAATTATTATACTGAATTTATTACATTATAACAGCCAAAATGGCTGTGATAATGTAATAAATTCAGTATAATAAAAAATAATAAATTTATCCTTAAATTTTCAATTGAAAATTTCTCCCTCAAAGTATACTTTGCTACATAATGAACTCTGATGAAATAGGCTACAGGTCCTCACCAATTGACCGAGACTGCGGAGAATATGCGCTGTTCCCAACTGTCGTGAATCCATTTTGTCGACAGATCTAATAATCAGTATTCGAATCACGGTATAAGACGGATTTAAACTTAACTAAATGAATGCATGAATTACTCATTCGAAGGACATTTACCTGTCTGGATAATACGGAGCCCCGCATGAACGAATTGTTAATTCGTGGGAAAGAAATGTTAATTCGAGAGAACGAATTGTTAATTCGAGAGAACGAATTGTTAAATTGAGGGAACGAATTGTCATTTCGTGGCAACGAATTGTTAATTCGAGAGAACGAATTGTTAAATTGAATGAACGAATTGTTATTTCGTGGGAACGAATTAATTAAAAAAATCCATGTCCCTTGCGGGGGCCCCGTATGACTCACTGTCTGATGTACAGGTGAAAGACGGGGATTTATGACCATATAATTACACATTCTGTAAATTCACAATGCAAACATCCATTCGACGTATTGCGATTACATTCCAAATACAATTACATTAGCCCAGCATTCTTTTTTTTATTAATTCGTTCCCAAGAAATAACAATTCGTTCCCACGAATTAAAAATTCGTTCCCACGAATTAACAATTCGTTCCACGAAATAACAATTCGTTCCCACGGGAACGAATTGTTATATCGTGGTAACTAATTGTTAAATTGAGGGAACGAATTGTCATTTCATGGGAACGAATTGTTAAATTGAGGGAACGAATTGTTAATTCGTGGGAACGAATTGTTAATTCGTGGGAACGAACTATTAAATTGAGGAAACGAATTGTTATTTCGTGGGAACGAATTAATAAGAAAACTAATTATACGTCCCCTGCGGGCCTCCGTATATATCGGTATATTCGCGCGATGCCTGTTTTACGACCACCGTGGTATTTTTGTTGCCATCGTAACCCGTTACCAGATGTTGCATCATTCTCAATATAATCGAGATTCTGTGTGGGTCGCTAGTGCATACTTCTGATAGCTAACAATGCGAGATATTCTGAACCATGAAATAAGAGACAACTTGCCTGTAAACCAATCTAGGTGTCTAGAATTGTGTGGGTGGGGTAGGTTAACCATTTGAACCCGACAGCATGACATATAGTTTTATCAGGTAACTTGCCCTGTATTGACCGAATACGTACTGACTGATAACATATTGTTGTATCAGGCATTAACCTGATACAAACATCCGGGTTACAACGAAGTGAAAACTGACGTTCCATTGGTCGGATGACGTCACGTGACGTTACCGAATGACGTCAGTGTAATGACGCAACGTAAACAAGACCGCGTTCTGTTCATATATAACGACGTCATATGTGGTCATTTTCGAGCATAAAACGTTACCTGATAAATAGAATACCAGGCTAGTGTATTTTGATATCAAGTTTATCAGGCTCGGCTCGGAAACGGTAGGAATTCCTCGGCAAGCCTCGGAATTCCTACGCGTTTCATAGCCTTGCCTGATAAACTTGATATCAAAAGACACTAGCCTGGTATTCTCTATTTATCACAGGTAAAAAAACTGGTACCATTAACAACACTCCCATTACCCCACCCTGGGTAACCGTAAAGACCCGAAAGGCTAACAAAGGCCACACATGCTGCTCGATGTTGCTTGTACATGCCCGAATCTTTCACCTGTGAATTGTATAGGTCCTTTCTATTGACGTAGTTTGTTTACACAAAGATTTACACAAACTTCTAAGAAATTAACTACGCTGAGTTTAGTACCATAAATAAACCTGCAGCAGGAAGCGCAGTTTATGAATTATAATGGTCTTCAGTGTGAAATGGTAACACAGTCTGTTCTAGACACTATGGTTGAATTAAAGTTTTAGCAACCAACGATCGCACAACAATTAGCGTTTCGCAACGTTCGCTAGTTATTTAATGTTCAGTAGTTTATACATTTTCTTCTAAAATTTGTTTCAGAAAAAAAAATAAGCAAACGCTTGTTTCATCACTTGCAGCGCATATCCAAGGTGCATGATCACGTGGTTATAACAACAACAACAGTGGCTGAAAGTGTTGAAATCTTGCCCACTCCAAAGTAAGTATTATTTGATATTTTCCTTAATATATAACGGATTTTTATGAAATATGGCGCAGCAAACGCGTCTTAATGAGCTGCATTTGGTCGTCCAGTGAGTTCGGCACAGACTTATGTGGTTTTTGCGAAGAATCGATTCCGTGTCTGAAATCGATTCTTCGCAAAAACGACAGAAGTTTGGACCAACGTACAGAGACCATCAAATGCAGTTTAAGAAGACGCATTTGATGCGACATATTTCATCCAAATCCGTTACGTAATAAGGACAATAATAAATAATACGTACTTTGAATCGGATGGATTGTGGAAGTTTCAGTACTTGTTGTTGTTGTTAGTACCACGTGATCATACACCTTGATATCTGAGATGACATGCATTTAAACTGGCCCCACTTATCCTATGCCACATGTGGAAGACTCGGACCTGTGACATAAACCCTTTATTAGTAAAGTAAAAAGAAGGAAAACAAGAAGAAAAGGACCTAAGAAGCTACATGTTCAGAAAGAACTACTGTCTGTTTCACGAAACCGGCACAAATTTTACGACCATATAAACAATGCAAATGCCATGGAAATTTAACATGGGGGGAAAAGGAGGTGGAGGATCTGGGGGAGGAGTCATAAAACGATTATCTTTTTTGGAAATTGACTCCGAAACCTGTCAGCTTGGAAATTATCTAACAAAGAAAAGTTACATTTTGAAAATCGGTCCAGTATTTCTGAAATTCTAAAAAACTCGGTGAAGATGTCTATGGGGATTTACCATGGGGAAATTCTGTTTTCGCGATGGGTATGACTAAAATATTCGTAAGTGCAATTTTAGAATCGTCTGGAAATTTCAATTGATGGATTTACATTTAATGAGCGTAGGCTGCATCACAGGTGGCAGACTCGGACCTAGGACCCAATACTTGGCCCATTTGGAAAACGTTACCCCACCCACCCATTTCCATACAATATACCTTACTTTTCCTAAGGTGTAGTGTATGGAAATGGGTGGGTGGCGTAACGTTTTCCAAATAAGCCAAGTATTGGGTCCTTTGTCCGAGTCTTCCCCCTGTGGGCTGCATATGCAGCCTATGCTTAATAAATGTAAATACATAGTTGTTTACAGAAAAAAAACATTGTGAACATGACATTTACAGAGTCAGACTGTCATAATTATTCACTTACGAACAGTTTAGTTATACAAAATGTAGTGAAACGGCCCCCTGCTATCATACGGTACGTACAGTACAACAACAGGTGGGTGGAGTAATATGATTTATTTTGTATATGTCACAGGTCCGAGTCTTCCACATGTGTTCTATGCCCGATCGATTTTCATTATATTACAGCAATATATAAATACCTGTTACAAATCCAATTCGAGACGGATAGTAAATATCGTAAATGTGTTGTCAAGTGTCCCAATTTATTGTTATATATGCACATGTCACACACGTGTCGCAAACCATGATCGCACCGCCTGCGTTATACAAAAGGCCAGGGTCACATACTTAATTGGTGCGTCCCAAACCTTAACGATTGGATAAATAACTTATATGTTCGGTTTCCTACCACGGATCTCCTTGATATTTCAAACATACATTGCCCCAATGCCCTCTACCACCAACTGACAGATTCACCATCGTCCCGCCCCCGCTAAGCCCAGTGTCAAGGTCACATACTTGGTGTGTTCGAAACCATGACGCTTGGATAAATGTCTTATATGTTTTGTTTGCATGCACGAATCTACTTAATATGTCACACACGTGTCGTTCCAGTGGTTCTCTACCGCCCTGGAGCAAACTACGATCGTCCCCCCCCCCCCCGTTAAACAGAAGGTCAAGGTCACATACTTGGCGCGTCCCAACCCTTAACGCTCATGTAAATAATTTATATAGTTTCGGTTTCTTGATACACATAGTGTCCTAACGCCCCTACCACCCACTGCCAGATTCACAATACTTGGTGCGTGCGAAACCTTGACGGTTGGGTCAATGAATCTATGTTTTGTTTACTTTCACCAATCTACTCCATATTTCACCAACATATTGCTTCAATCATCCTCTACTGCAGTGTAACACACTCCCGATTGTTCCCCCCCCCCACCCACCCCCACCCCAACCCGGATAACCCAAATCTCAAGGTCGAACACGTAGTTCATAGTTCGTTCAAAATATTAACGCTCGGGTATGTCTTACACAAGTTCCGTTTCCCTGAACGGATATGCTTGTTGCTACAATGGTCCTGTTGTACTGTGACAAGTCCAAGATCAGTTCAAATTCTGCCTATCATTTCATGAGAAAAAGAAGTCGTTTGACGATTTTGAATTTTTTACAGCGGCCATCTTGGATTAGGCGATAACTCCAAATTCATCAATTCTAAAAAGCTTTCATGCAAATATCATCACTGTGATTGATAAACACATAACCGCGATCGCATTCACTGGTTATGAATTAAAACAAGAGTTGTCAGAAGACAACGAAGCTCACCTGTTGGCAACCTTCACTCAAACTTGGCACAGTTGCATAAACAAACATGAATATTATATACCTTGACCTTGGTTTAAGGGGCGTGCGGTGGACCTTGACATTGGGATCAGTGGTGCAAGGTGGGTCGTGGGTTCGCTATAGCATAATATAACATATTAAGATGAATGCATGTATGAAATATCAATGCGCTCCCTGAAAACAGAAGTAAAACAAAATTTAACCCAACGTTAAGTTTATGAACGCACTAAGTTGGTGATTTTCTACAGCATGATAGCTATTCACATGAGGAATGCATGTATTAATGTGCTAAGTTTATGGCCTTGACCTTGGGGAAAGGGGTGGGGTGGGTCATGGATTTGCTGTAGCACAATTATAGAGGATCATCAGATGAATGCATGTATGAAATAGCAAAGCGTTCCCTGTAAAGAAACAGAAGTTACACAACATTTACCCCAACGTTAAGAGTTTATAAACATGATAAGTTTGTTACCTTGACCTTGGGGTAAGGGTTGGGTGGTGGGTTGTGGATTTCCTATAGCACGATAGAGTATCATCAGATGAATGCATGTATGAAATATCAAGGCGTTCCATGAAAGGAAACAGATGTTATAAGACATTTACCACCAACGTTAAGTTTATGAATGTGCTAAGTTTGTGACCTTCACCTTGGGGTAAGGGGTGGGTCATGGATTTGCTATAGAACAATAGAGTATCATCAGATGAATGCATGTATGAAATATCAAGGCGTTCCATGAAAGAAAACAGATGCTATAATACATTTACCCCAACGTTAAGTTTATGAACATGCTAAGTTTGTGACCTTGAAATTGGGGTAAGGGATGGGCGGTGGTCATGGATTTGCTACAGCATGATAGAGTATCATCAGATGAATCCATGTATGAAATATGAAGGTGTTCACTGTAAATAAACAGACGTTACACAACATTTACCCCAACGTTAAGTTTATGAACATGCTAAGTTTGTGACCTTGACCTTGGGGTAAGGGTTGGGTGGTGGATCGCGGATTTGCTACATCATGATAGAGGGTCATCAGATGAATGCATGTATGAAATATGAAGGCATTCCCTGTAAATAAACAGACGTTACACAACATTTACCCCAACGTTAACTTTATGAACATGATAAAGTTTGTGACCTTGACCTTGGGGTAAGGGTTGCGTAGTGGGTCGTAGATTTGCTACAGCATGATAGAGGGTCATCTGAGGAATGCATGCATGAAATATCAAGGTGTTCCATGAAAGGAAACAGATGCTATAAGACATTTACCCCCAACGTTAAGTTTATGAATGTGCTAAGTTTGTGACCTTGACCTTGGGATAAGGGTTGGGTGGTGGGTCATGGATTTGCTACAGCATGATAGAGGGTCATCTGAGGAATGCATGTATGCAATAAGAAGGTGTTCCATGAAAGGAAACAGAAGTTATAAGACATTTACCCAACGTTAAGTTTGTGGACGCCGACGACGCCGGTGTTATGCCATAAGCTCTTCTACACTTCGTGCAGGCGGGCGAGCTAAAAATGAACAACGGCCTGTCGACAAGCGTCCATGTGGAGAGAACTGCGGACGGACGGACGGACGGACGGACGGTACTGGATGACATAGATAAAGCATAATAACTCGTTTTGAATGTTTCACGAATGTTAGGAATATTTGATAAATTTAAATCATTGATAGTCTTTATCCATTATAAATTGAATTCCTGTTTTCAGTGATTTATTGTTTCAATTCGTATGTTTATGCCCCAAAATTACAGCTTTCCTAACATCCGACACATACGAAATTATGTTCATTTGTTAATCACACATTTGAAAATATATTGTCATTTATTTTGTTAGTATATCTTTGGTCAGTTGGTGTTTAAAAAATGATTCCAGTTTTTAGCGATTTCTGTATTAAATTTGCACTTTTATCCCAAAAATTATCACCCCGGAGATCAGGATTATTTTTTTTATTTGAAAAGACATACTTGGCAATATATTATCCAAAGTTTTATGTAATATCATTCAACAGTGTTTTTGCAATATTTTTTTAAACTTTAATGCGATTTTTGTACAAAATCACAACTTTAAAAAAAAAAATGACAACTTGCTTACCCTCCGATTGTTGGCGATTTTGTTTCTGCTAATCAGCATATTTTTCTCGAATTATTGGCAATAATGGTGGTTGTGTTGTAGATACTTGCGGGTCGGCTGATTTTTTCAGTAAATGCCCTGGCCTAATTGTTTATATCGTATCGTAGTGTTTTGTATTCAATACTACTATTGTATACTACATGCATTTCACAGGAGCTGTTTGTCCCAGTGACACGTAAAATACTCCATGAATGACCATGTAAACACAGACACATGGATATATACAGTCATGTTTCACTACATCAAACCTACCACGACAAAAAAGGTCTTATTTAGAGTTTGACCAGTGTAACTGCTGATCGAGTAACGAAAGTTTATAGGTGCACCTGTAATTTTAGTTTTACCTCGTTCGTGGTGTACGAACGAGGTAAAACTAAAATTACAGGTGCACCTATAAACTTTTACAGGTTCACCTGTAAAATATGCAGGCGGACCTATACTAAATTCCTAGGTCCACCTGTAAATTGTACAAGTGGACATGTGTATATTTTAGTGTAACTGCTGATCGAGTAACGCACATATATATGGTGTACGAACGAGGTAAAAACTAAAAGTACAGGTGCACCTATAAACTTTTACAGGTTCACCTGTAAAATATGCAGGCGGACCTATACTAAATTCCTAGGTCCACCTGTAAATTTTACAAGTGGACATGTGTATATTTTACAGGTGGAAATGTAAATGTATAGGTGCACCTGTAGTTTTAGTGTTGACCCAGTTCGTTCACCATACATATACATTTGGATATAGATTTGCCTATTTCCTTATAGGTTAGAGAATACCAAATTGCGCGAAATCGCCCATGGTGTTTGCAGAAGTAGTCCAGTATAAAAACAATAGTGCGGGCGTTTTGAGGTCACATACATAGTTTGCTTGCACATCCTTATATATTACTACCCAGTTTCACGTGAGGAACATCTTGGGGTGATTTTAACACCAGATGTTAAGATATTTGTAGCATTTAAAAGAAAACACTGAACCTGTGATCACGTGGGTAAAAATGTAAACAATAATGGGGGGGGGGGGGTGGGGGTATGACGATGTTGGATGTTTCGTTCTTATGAGTGATTAAAAGTGAAGTTATTGTGTAATTCATGCAGAACCAGTACAGACTGGCTGCAGGTCATGTACAAGTAAGCCCCACAGCATCCATACATATAGTGAAAGTAGGAGAGACTGGCCTTATTCACCGTGTCCAAACGTTACCGAAGGTGGCGATGGAGGTAACACCGGCGGACGGTGGAAAAACGCCTGAGTGTGGTGGAATAACGCCGGCGCGTTGTGGAATTTGGGGACAGGGTAAGGACATTTAATTATTTTATGTATTTCTCTACAGGTTCCAGGTACGCGCATACGAGCAAGATGTGACCATATAATTTCTCCAGCCACCACTGTGTACGCTAGTTCCCAATTTGGAGCCGTTTTCTCAAACACTCGAGCTTAGTGAGGCATTTTATATGTAAATGTAGAAACACATGATTTCAAACGTCAAAATCAGACTTGTCGCGCATCTTAACAGTATATTTCTAGTTGTAATAGGCACAACTATAACTACAAAACAATATGTGCACAATAGTTTTCCCGAATGCCACGTTGGTAAGCCTTTATTGGCGATTTTCGGATCAAAAACGAGGTAACGCTCGAGGTGGCCGTGGGGGCGGTGGAATTGTCGGTAACACCAGAGGTCTGGTGGAAAACGAAAAGGCCTATTTTCATGGTTTTCTCCCTTCAAATCAGGCCGAAACATATTAACATGGAACATATGGAATGAACGTTGTGCCCTGCGGCTATATATATATATGTCATAGGTCATACCGTATTGCTAGTATAATATAACGACCTATCACAGTATGCCACTCATAGTACAGTCCGTCTGTTAGCAGACGACACACTGCTTGATCTAGCCATACCAGGGAGGGAGGATACATAATTATATACACATACATTAGTTCATGCCATACAAAAGCTCAGCTTATTGTGATAAACTGCAAGAGGACCTGCTCAACCTAGGGAGATGAGAAGCATATGTCGTTTCTCTTGGGTAAATGTGAAGTGATTCACAACGAAATGAACTATGCAACTACTATCTTCATACGGTGTAGACCTGAACATCATCTACGAACTAAAGTAGCACATGAACTCCATAGCAAATCATAATGTAGGCCTATGGATATCGCTGTTACAGTCGTCTTGACGGGTGTGATCCATCCTTTCTGTTATAAATCGTCGCGTGTAGTAGTCGTGTTCGACGATTATCGTGGATCTCTTGACTTTGTCTTGCTATATCCATAATACCACAGTCAGCCGGAATAGCCGGTAGTTCGATTAGGGTATAGACCGTTCGAAATAAAAGTAACACAATAATATCAATTACATTTTAGAACTGTCATTTTATCAATCTGCAAGTTGATTAACAGGTGTCACTCCTTGTGTCGGTCAACTCCCGGTGAATACGCGCTTTTTGTGATAATTTACAGACCGTAATGTCATTGTAATGTGTTATTAAAGGATCGAAACTATGGGGAATTATTATTACAGAAGAACAAGTCGGCAATTTTATTTTTTTCATTTTTGTTAAGAAAATTTGCGTCTTATATGACCTTGTTGACAATTTTCACCAGATTATGGACTGAAAATAGGGGCGCGTCTTGCAAAAAGCGGTGTGTCAAAGCAAGTTTTAATAAACAAGTACAAATAACATGTACTGTGGATGGAAATGTAATGAGTATAGTACAATTCATTTTATGAAATGTGTTTTTAATTTGATACTATATTCTTAAATGTGTGCTGTAAATTCAGAGTAATTTGAAAGACAACTTAAGTGTCTACCTCATATTTTACCTAATTCCATATGGGTTGTTTCCAATCATTTTAAGTTAGATCCTTGTATGCATGTAATGTGTCCACGAAGTTACAAAAAATACACGACATACTCGCACGCATAATATGGTACTTTCTTACATTTCAAGTAGCATAGTATATATTGAATGAGTATCGCTAATAAGTACAATATGTATGCATTGATAACGTTTCCAGGCACTGTGTGAAACTGTGACTCGATAATCAGGGCTTAGATAATTAGTGAGCAGTGTTCCTTTAAATGTTATCTACTACATCCATAGACATGTACAATTTTCTATAGCATCTGCATGAAAATACCTTTTATTCCGAGTCTTGTATGAATCATGACATTTTAGAATCATGAAATTGTATCACTTGGAACTAAATATATGTGTGTGGATAACTTTGAAAGGAACAATGCAAAGCATTTCGATGATGATTTGTGATATGTTTATTTGACAATGTTATTATGTTTTTACAGTTTTGCAAAAAAAATGTTTGCAATAAAAGAAGGATTTTCTATGTTGTTTGTATTTAACAAAGTTCCGATACTCAGACGTGTCTGGTAAATAGCCTTTCTTTTACAAATGTGCGGCTAAAGAAATTTCACACATTAAGAAAATGTATTTATCAGCCTGATTTGAAGGGAGAAAACCATGAAAATAGGCCTTTTCGTTTTCCACCAGACCTCCGACAATTCCACCGCCCCCACGGCCACCTCGAGCGTTACCTCGTTTTTGATCCGAAAATCGCCAATAAAGGCTTACCAACATGGCATTCGGGAAAACTATTGTGCACATATTGTTTTGTAGTTATATTTGTGCCTAGTACAACTAGAAATATACTGTTAAGATGCGCGACATGTCTGATTTTGACGTTTGAAATCATGTGTTTCTACATTTACATATAAAATGCCTCACTAAGCTCGAGTGTTTGAGAAAACGGCTCCAAATTGGGAACTAGCGTACACAGTGGTGGCTGGAGAAATTATATGGTCACATCTTGCCCGTATGCGCGTACCTGAAACCTGCAGAGAAATACATAAAATAATTAAATGTCCTTACCCTGTCCCCAAATTCCACAACGCGCCGGCGTTATTCCACCACACTCAGGCGTTTTTCCACCGTCCGCCGGTGTTACCTCCACCGTCACCTTCGGTAACGTTTGGACACGGTGTTATTGGATGGAATTCGGTTAAATTATATAGTAAAACTATCTGGTGTGGTCTAACCTTATAAGTTATACTCGCGATCAAACATTCTCTCCCTCGATTGTAGTAAACAGTTCAGCTCTTGGTCAGGCTTAGCTACAATAATTCGCCTACGATATGCCATCTATGTACGGAAGCCCATTAGGGCCACTTCACTTTTATTTTTATCTTTTCTTGAATTTTCGAGATCTTTTCTTGAATTTTCAAGATGTTTTCTTGAATTTTCAAGTTCTTTTCTTGAATTTTCAAGATCTTTTCTTGAAAATTCAAGAACAGATGTTGAACATTCAAGAAAAGAACTTGAAAATTCAAGAAAACATCTTGAATAAATGGAAATTAAAAAAAAGTGAAGTGGCCCTAATGGGCTTCCATATCTATGGGAGAATATCGCAGTGAAGAAGCAATTTGTTTCTAGGTCAGGCTATGCAATAACGCGCACATACATTAAACTGCCCACAAGCTTTAAATACACGCCCGCCGCTCCCATCCGCGATTTATCGTGAAGATACACATATGTGACCGTGACTGGAGAAATGCAGATTATGATATTTGCGATCAGTGTAGTCCTAGATCAGCCTGCACATCCGTGCAGTCTGATCAGGGTGTACACTGTTCGTCATTCAGTCATTGAATCACCCGCTACGACATTTCCAGACGATCCAAAATTTGCACTGACGAACATTTTAGTCGTACGAAGTTTAGTGAAACGGGGCCCTGGGTCTAGGCTGTACACAATTGTCATAAACCCCATTTTCTCCTGACGAGACATACTCCCAGGATATGAAATTGTTTCGAACTTATATGTGGCTGTGACTGTAGAAATGTGACTGACTGGTTTTGCGACCAGTGTAGATCCAGATCAGCCTGTGCATCCGCACAGTCTGATCAGGATCTGCACTGTTCGCCATTCCATAAATGAAACATACGCCATAGGTATACAAAGCACTATACATGTATATAGATCGTTACCATGAAGCTACAGGTGCCCGTTTCACTAAACTTCTTACGATTAAAATGTTCGTAAGTTCAAATTCAAGATGGTTTGTAAATTTCAATTTATGGATTTACATTTATTGAGCATAGGCTGCATATGCAGCCTATGCTCAATAAATGTAAATCCAATAATTATTTACAAGAAAACATTGTTAATGTGAAATTTACAGACTATCATAATTTTGCACTCACGAACATTTTAGTCGTACGAAGTTTAGTGAAACGGCCCCCAGGAGTGTACTATCAGGAGCTACACTGGTCACAAATCCCATAAACCCCATTTCTCAATTCACATACAAGGCATAAATTATATCGTCACGCAATGGCCTATCTGTTAGTTGTGAATCTCAAGTGACTTTATAATCACGTTTTCCTATACAACCGGAGATCCTTTCAAGATCTTTCAATTGTAACTAATTAACACGTCAGTGTACACTTGTACACAATGTATATAACACCCATCCCGCGACCTCCATCCTCAATACACTTGGTACAATGCCAGACTCGTGTAGAGATCGATGCTTCTGACGTACGAACTTGAATTACATATGTATAGAGCTCTAGTTCCACGACGGCGCCTATTGATTTTCTATGACCTCTGCGAAACAGCATCTCCAAGGCCAATTTAATTATAGATCTATGTTTTAATTTATACTAAACACAGTGAAAACAATAATCGAGATAAATAGTATGATTTATTACATAAAATGGGCCCCTACAGTTTATTAACACAGTGTAATAAAATCATGATACACTAGTGTAATACATAAGCAAATGAGCCCGCTACAGGAAACATGTTAAGTAATCCATGCAGTTTAAAACTATGATGATGTGATACAAATACTCTAACGTTTGTGTTTTTAAACTCGTTGACTGATTTCATAAGAAACCCGGCATAGCCTCGTTTCTTATGAAATCAGTAAACTATTTTAATAAATAATATCATATTAAATCACCACTGAATATAAGATCAGAAATCCCCTTTTATTATCTATGACGTTCAATGTGAACGATATGCGAAACATTTACCAACATTACTGCCGCCCCCATTTAGTTTCTTTATTTTGTGAAGTGTATACATGTGTTACATTGTTCTTTTATAAATATGTCAAGAAAAAAATACGATATAAAATAAAATAAAATTTAAGTTGATTCCTACCTTCGTTCATGTTAAATTCTCAATATCCCGCGAATAAATGACAGCCAGCACGTGTCCCGGACAGAAATGTAAATAAATAGAACACACCTCTTTCCGCTTATCCAATCAAAACTGACATCACCGTGAATCGGACGTTTACAGTTTCTAGCGTCTGTGCACCATGCTGAAATATCAACCAATGAGAGAGTGAGCTTTGAACGTCACTTCCGATAATGGCGCTTTCCATTTGCAGCATGGCAGGAAAAAAGAGGTTTTTATTTTCGCTCCTCTATTCTATATTTGAAAATGATTGCACATAATATGCGAACGAATACACATAACCATATGTCTCATGTCTGTTCCCACTTTCTATTTTTATAGAATTTATTTCTAAATGACAAATAACCAGTTTGTTTACATTCTCTCGCATGCAAAAATAGTGGGTGGGGTATAAAATAAACGTGTTCAAAATGTATTTTTAACAATACTTATATTGCAATAGCTGTATTTAGTGAGCATTCGGGAACTCATTCAGGCTTCATTAGTAACATAGTTTTGTTGCATAAAATTTAGCTTTGACTCGTGAAATGTTGCTTATGATTGTTTTTACCTCGCGTCTCGTAGTGTTATAAATAATAAGTTTTATGCCCCATCTCTCAGTAGAGCTGGGAAGTATATTTTGTGTTCGTGTGTGTGTTCTGTATGTGTGTCTGTGGGTCAGGTTTAGAAATTGTCAAGAGTTTCTCCAATCTGCCACCGGGGTTTTTGTGTGCCAACAGACCACATTTTCTTGTTTCTTCATGTCAAATGCAACAATGAGTGTTAATATTATGAACATAACATATTCAAGTAATTTAGTTGCGAATGGTAACTTGTAATCTACTTCCGTACCGTCCTTAGCCAGAGTTACGATTTCACTCGCAGGATTCCTCTGCAGAACAGCGAATCAGATCTGATTCACACTTTAGCAGTTAATTGTGAAAGATTTTCTATATTTTTTAACTGAACTGAAATGAGTGTTAATATTATGACGTAATTAATGACATAAATTTACATATATGTATATGACCTGATATGTAAATTTAAGCTAGAATCAACAAGTGATCCAGTCAGTGGCAGCCAACTTCAACATGTAAAAGTTAAGATGGGGTCCATTTTCTGTAAAGGCAAAATATATAATTTTCGAAACCTACAGTGATAAAAAATTTTCAGATGTAAAATATCTCAAATATGTCACTATTAACTGCTATTTAAAGTACTAATCAGATCTGATTGACTATTCTGCAGAGGAATCCCAGTCTTCACAACAAACTTTTCAAACCACTGGCCCTCTGGGCCAGTCAACTTCACAAAGTTAGTGGCCCGAATACAATTTGACTGGCCCGAAAAATTATGCGGTACTACTACTATGTATAAATATAATATTATCATAAAAGTATATATATGCTTGTATAGTAGTTGTATAATAAGAATAAAAAACAAGTCAATATAATGTTGTTTAATGATTGGTCTCAAGATATCAATGTTTTATAAACTAGGTCTTCTGACATCTCCATCGTCATCATCTCTGGATTGGTCTCAAGATATCAATGTTTTATAAACTAGATCTTCCGACATCTCCATCTCGTCATCATCTCTGTCTTGGTCATCATCGCTCTCATCACTGTCACTCTAACACAATTGTGTTAGTAAAATTTATATCACTGACACAGCTCTTTGTGTGTTACACATTACTGGCAGGACATTTGAATTCAATATGCCTGTAATTAAAACTAACCTTAACAGTCAGAGGAAATTCATAACACAGTGACCTACTGTCGAGTACTGGTACGTTTATTTACACAGGAAGTGTCCGTCGATACGTTAATGTCACAATGTAAATGCCATGATCAAGTTCCCGGCTAAATACAACCAACTTACCTTTATTAGATATTGACGAGGGAACCAGCATATAGCGGCTGTTTCATTCGAGCCAATTCAACTCGCCACTGAGATCACTCTTGACATTTCGCTTCGTCCATGCTGAATCGTTTGTTCATATCGGTGAAATAAAAAAATGTGTAATAATTTCCACAATACATGTATAGTTCCACTTATTTCCTTTTTTATTAGTAAATCAGTTCCGTCAGTGCCGTAACTGTGCAAATTCTGAGGACACCAGCCACTGGGACGAACTTCTTTGGTGACTACTCGCCGTACATGGACTGGTATAGTGACATTAAGAAAAGTACACGTTGAGAACGGTGCGTCGTAACAAAAAATACACGCGTATACCACGTGTACAACGATAAGACTGGTTGCCGGTCGTATGCTCCACACGTTACACAAGAACATGTTGAATATGAGGAACGTGCTACTGGGGACCAGTTTACGATGCTTCCTGATAGAAAATAATAAAGAAAACAAATTTGGGTTTGCATATTCTGAATTATGCTGAAAATTTCTACTGGTCCGCCGGGCCTGCCAGCTTCTGAATTTTACTGGCCTCGGGCATCGGACCAGCAGCTAAATTCGAAGACTGGAATCCTATGAGTGAAATCGTAACTCTAGCTACGGACAGTACGGGAGTAAATTGCAAGTTACCATTCACAACTGATGCAACATCATACTGGAATATTGAAGACATTTTCATTAAAAAAAGCAAGACTGGTAGGAAAACACTGAAATTAATTTTTGAAACGGTAAATGTTCAACAACTTTTTATCTCAATTGTTTTCTAATTTCTTTTGCAATGGACAGAGTACAATTATATTTGAAGTAGTGGGTAAAACTGAATGAATCAAGGCCGTCCTTAAAAAAATGTTTCCTGTAACCCGACCCAGAATTTTAGAAGTGGGTCGGTCGGTAGGCAATTTCTTTTTTTTTCTGTCACATGACATATTTAATTTAAAAATTATGAATATTAAAAAGGTACAATATTTTAACACTTGCATTGCAAAATTAATATTTTTAAATTCAATATTGCAAGTCTTGCACTAAAAGTATGTCAATTGCTGTATGCATGTGTTGTAGGAACATGTAGGCCATTTAGGGCCAGATATTATATTAACCCTTTTAACCCATCGTTTTTAGCGGGTCGGTCGGGTTACAGGAAACGGAGATATAATTATGGATAGCCCAATGGCGCATTTTCTGAGAAATTGCCAGCCAGTGACCAGTGGCAAGTAGCTATGACACTGCTCACAAACAGCTGCACGTTTTACGCTTTATAGGCAATAGCTTGCACTATTATCGCTACACCACAGTGAACGGTATAAATTTGCAGAATAACCTTTCATTTTGCGCACTCAAATATAGCAATAATCTGCAGGGCATTGACAGCATACTCACATAGCATATCTGCAGGGCATGACACGTCCACTTCACTATCATAAGCATATCTTAGCAGCATTGACGCCATTACTCAATAATAGCACTAATCGCAAGCATTGACGGCCATACTTCACTATAGCATATCTGCGCATTGACGGCATACTTCACTATAGCAATAATCTGCAGGGCATTGACAGCCATACTTCACTATAGCAATAATGTGCAGGGCATTGACGGCCATACTTCACTATAGCAATAATGTGCAGGGCATTGACGGCCATACTTCACTATAGCAATAATGTGCAGGGCATTGACTGCATACTCACTATAGCAATAATGTCGGGCATGACGGGCATACTCACTATAGCAATAAGTGCAGGGCATTGACGGCCATACTTTTGCACTTAGCCATATTGTTGCAGGCATGACGCATACTTCACTATAGCATAATGGGTGCAGGGGCATTGACAGCCATACTTCACTATAGCAATATGTTTGCAGCATGACAGGCCATTACTCACTATAAGCATTATGTTTGCAGGGCATTGAACAGCCATTATTCTTCACTTATAGCAATAATTGAGCAGGGCATTGACAGCCATACTTCCTATATTGATTATAATGCTGCAGGCATTGAACAGGCCATACTTCAACTATAGCATTATAAGTTGCAGGGCATTGACAGCATAACCTTCACTATATTGTTATAATTGCAGGGCATTGACCAGCCATACTTCACTTATTTTTATTGTTTAATAATCTGCAGGGCATTGACAAGCCATTACTTCAATATATTGTTATAAATCTGCAGGGTCATCTTTGACAGCCATACTTCACTCATATTGACTGCAGGGCATTCATTGACAGGGCTACTCTCACTATAGCATATCTGCAGGGCATTGACAGCCATACTTCACTATAGCAATAATCTGCAGGGCATTGACAGCCGTACTTCACTATATTGTTATTCAGAGAAAATTCCACAATCTGAGACAAAAATATCGTAAACACAGTTCTTAGCTCACTCTCCACGAAGTAGAAAGTTAACGAACAACGCTTCATACACAATTCAAATTTGGAAATACTACTCGGTCATAACGCTTATTTAATGTAGTAATTAGAGTTATGTACTCAGAACTATCCATGCCGCTGCCAAGACATATGGGCCCTTCTTCGCTGAGAAGCATTTCCAGGCCCTTGTTATCTTGTATCTAGCAGGTGTGGTTGTTGATAACTGGCATGGTTAGCTGCAGGGCTCCAGATAAGGAATAGTAATTGAGTATTGTCAGTCCATCATTTCTGAAGCAATTGGGTATTTAAAAATCTTAATTGGGTAAAATAAAATACAGTCTACATTAGTTTACTAAAAGTCGGTTAAGTCGAATTCCCTCGTTACGTCGAAGTCGTGTCCAAGTCCCTTTCAGATCATATTATTTTCAATGTAACTGGCTACCATAACGTTGAATTTCGTTACGTCAAATTTTGGCCAATTCGAACTAATTGTTAGGTCCCGAAAACAGAAATGTGTGGTATTTCACTCTCGTTAAGTCAAGTGTCAGTTTGCACTCGAAGTGCTAATTCGCGGCGCCAATTTACCGGATCAAAGACTAGACTTGTTTACCTGTGTAAGCCTCTGTAAACAAACTTTGAATAAGTGTTAAAGGTGATTTACTCGACACCAATTATACTGTAAGCGGTTTACATGCATTATTTATTAAGCATAATAAAATGTTACTTTACTGCTTTGAATTGTCTTTTCTTGTTCCACCCTGATAATACAGATGCGTATACTTAGTTCGACTACACACATGCGTGTATAGGCAAACGCAAGTGAACACATTATAGTTGCAAAAGTGTAACTCCGTGTGTCACAGGTCGTATGGGAGTTGCGTCCCGTAACGTGTATGGCAATATTTCGAGATCCAGTTCAGATTTCGTTACGTGGAACTTCGGTTTACTCAAAGTATTTATCACAGTCCGACAGACTTCGAGTAAACGAGCGTAGACTGTAGCTTGCTTCCAAAGGAAAACATGTTGCATTTCATTAGAATTGTCTCCTTGGAGACAATTCTAATGAAATACCAAGATGTGTTTCATGGAAAATAAGAAAAATCTGCTATATTTGTGGTCTGTTTATTGTTTTCTGCAGGTACCACACAATTTGTATTGCTTTTTGATACTCGCTACTTCTGATTTCAATTGGGTTTTTGGCAATTATAATTGGGTATTTAAGCAAATACACAGCTTATCTGGAGCTTTGTAGCTGTACAAGATAATGATTATTTTCAGGAAATTGGCTGACTTGAGTGTGGATGAGTTCATGACTGGAGGATTTGAGTCGAGTAGTAGCGAGTCGGAGAAACAAGCGAAGACGAAGATCAAGAATAAACAGAAGTCAAAGTTTGTATCAACCTCCAGATATGATATAAATCATATATTTACCTTTTTTTTTTGTTTAGGTGTAGCCCAAGAACAACCTGGTCATTAAGTGTTCACTTTTCAATCACTGAAGAATACCAAGAGCTAAGTTATTTCTCCAATCATACCACATTCTATTTCTTTTGTTCTTCACTTTTGTATTAAGAGACCATTGTTATACATTTGTAAGTGATCACTTTTGCTATAAAACTCCTTTGTGTGGGCGATTAATGTAAGACTGTATTATATGCGCTATTTAATCGTACAAAGTTTAGTGAAACGGCCCCCAGTCATATTCCCAAATTCTCAAGTAACTTGTCAGTGATAGTGTAATAAATTCAGTATAATAAAAATTAATAAATTTATCCTTAAATTAAAAATTTCTCCATCAAAGTATACTTTGCTAGATAAGTATACTTTGCAATGTTGGTGAAATATGCTACTGATACCAGAAGAGACGGTTCATCTGGAGCTACAGTGTTTGTAAATGTATGCGTTATGGTCTGCAAGGTTGAACGGGTTGGTATTGTTTAAAAATCTGAAAAATAATGACAAACACTGCAAATCCTTATGTCAGATGGCACGTTACCAGCTGGCTCAGCTGGATCTACAGTGGTTGCAAATGCAGAGCTGCAGTTAAGGTGCGTAGTTTGACCAACTTGGGGTGAAAATTTGTTATTTCTTCATCAAAAATGGCAAGTTGGGAGTTCTTTAGAATCGTCGCATTGCGACGATTCTAAAGCACTCCCAACTTGCCATTTTTGATGGAGAAATAACAAATTTACGTCCAAATTACGCATATTAACTGGAGCTCTGTAAATGAATGTTTTATTATCTGTAATGTTGAAAGGGTTAATGATTCAGAGTTAAATACTAGACCACAGTCGATGGCACGCCATCGTTATATACCCACTTTCCCAACTGCTAAGAAATCCATGACCGGGGGTTGAATCAAAAATTGAAATTCACTTTGCACATCTACACACCATAAGGAAGGCACACACCAAGTTTCAAGTCACTACCTATTACAGTTAAAAAGTGACGGACGGACGTGCCAACAATATGGAGGAAGGGGCCATTTCCATTGTTCTAGAACAATAGAAATGGCCCCTTGCTATGAATAGAATAAGGGGCCACACGGAATAAATCAAAGGATTATTTTGTGTTAGGCTCCTCCCAATGGCCCCTTCCTCCCGTTTGGTTGCCCGGACAAAAAGTGTGTATAATTACAGAAAAGTAACAAAAGCCAAGACAAGTGCGAAGCAAGGAAAGTCATTGAAGGAGCGTCTGGCTGACCAGGACCCAGAATTCCTTGAGTTTCTGCAAGTTGAGGATGAGGCTCTACTGGCATATGAGGATGGTAAGGCCATAATAAATAAGTTATTTGGTTTTCAGAAACATAGTTATCGGAAAGTGGCAAGCAAGGGAGGGCAGAGTTTTTTTAATATCAATATTTTTTTGTTGTTGTTCAGAATTTCGGCTCTGATTCCTTTTGAAATCGCCAGATGCATTTTGCATATCAATTTAATATTTGGTTCACATACATGTTATAATGTTTAACCCTTTCAACACCACAGGCCTGTATAGTGGTATAGTGGTATTGACAAAAAGTGTAGATCCAGATGAGCCGGCTATCAGGATCTGCACCTTTTGGTAGTAATCATCATATTTTCGAGAACAAAAACACCCCCTTTTCATAAATGGACTAGTCTGAAAATCATGTTGTGACAGTTGGATTGGCTGCAAAATTAACATATCATAGTCCATTCCAGTTATTTAGGTGTGAAAGGTTATTAACCCTTAGTCTGCTGATCGCGAAAACTGTCGTCTGCTGTTGCTTTATATTTTGCCCTGTTTCTCAATAAAAACATGGTTTGACAGAACTTTAGAATCATTTCCAACGGAAATGATTCTAAAGTGCTGTCAAATCATGTTTTTGATGAAAAAAATCGAAAATAAAACAAACAGCAGACGACAACATTTCATTCAGCAGGCTAAGGGTTAAAGTTACTGTAACATCTGTAGACATTAAAAATCATCAGACATGATTGAATTTATCATGTTCTTGCTTAGTCGTAATCATTTTCAGCATGTTTTTATTTGTCCACGCCAATTTAAAGCTCTCACGCACAAGGACTTCCTGACGTGACGGTATCTCAGGGCTCCAGATAAGGAATTAGTAATTGAGTATTATCACTCCATCATTTCTGAAGCAATTGTGTATTTGGGTGAAATAAAATCACACTACTGTTTACACATCAACAGACAGCAATTATTGAATAGATTGCTTCGAAATGAAAACATGTATTGGCATTTCATTAGAATTGTCTCCTTAGAGACAATTCTAATGAAATACCAAGATGTGTTTTCATGGAAAATAAGGAAAAATATGCTATATTTGTGGCCTGTTTATTGTTTTCTGCAGCATGATAAAGGTACCACAAATACTTTATTGCTTTTTGATACTCGCTACTTCTGATTTCAATTGGGTTTTTGGCAATTTTAATTGGGTATTTAAGCAAATACGCAGCTTATCTGGGTTCAATACGTACATAATTAGTGACTTTGGTGTGGTATGGACCTGGCACCAGGTCATGTTCTAATTTGAGGGCCTTACATGACATTAGCTGTTAAACACCAATAAACAAACAAAAACTAATTTGAGGGCTGAATATATATTTAATTCGATGTAAATATTCTGTTCTGAATTTGTGATTTCCCCCCTCAATGCAGCAGGTTAAATACGGGATCGAACCCGTTGGCCCGGCCTTGAATTAACTTAGCTGTTCATAGGCCGTTAAACACCAATAAACAATCAATACTTGTACTCTATTACCAGATATGTCCGACAGTGGAGATGACAGCAGTAAAGATGACAAGATTGATGATAGTAACAGCGACGATGACATTGATCTTCCGCAGTCGTCGGATGAAGACGAAATTGTAGAGGCAATACTGTCGAAGAAGAAAGCAAAACTAGCCAATAAATCTGCAAAATCAAAGAACGAGAAAGCTACCAAGTCAGAAAAACATGACAAGGCGGAAAAGGTGAAGAAAGATAAGCGGAAAAAGAAAGATAGCGATGCCAGTAGTATTGACAAGACGGTGGTGAATGGGGAAAAGACAAATAAACAGAAGAAAGGCAACAGTAAATCAGACGAGTTATTGAGTGGACTGGGAAAGGAACTCAGTAATGCAAGTGAAAAGAAGAAGAAGTCCAAGGACAAACTTTTAAACGCTGATGGCATTGTGAAAGAGCCCGGTAGTGAAAAGACAAAGAAAGGTAATAAAGCAAAGAAAGAGATACCATCTAAAGGCAGTGATGATGATGATGAAGATGATGGCGATTATGCTGATGAAGAAGATGATGATGATAATGAATGGCAGGAGTTTGATACGGCCGATGTCTCGTCAGATGACTCTGAAGATGAAGAAGAGGGTTTACATAAGGTTCCAGACAAGTTGGAGGTAATGTGTGGCTGTGACTGGAGAAATGGGGCTTATGGGATTTTAGCCAATGACAATCTGGCTTCGGGGGGCCATTTCACTAAACTTCGTACAACGAAAATGTTCGTAAGTGCCAATTTAGGATCGCCTGGAAATTTTAATTAATGGATTTACATTTATTGAGCATAGGCTGCAGCCTATGCTCAATAATGTAAATCCAATAATCGTTTACAAGAAAACATAGTTAATGTGAAATTTACAGACTATCATAATTTGGCACTTCCAAATAGTTTTGTTGTACACAGTTTAGTGAAATGGCCCCCTGGTGTCCTATAAAAATGTTTCAATGATGGGGTTTATGAATTGGCTTCTCACAGTACCATAGTCCACTAAAGCTACCATTGTCCACATACATGTACAAATATTAAATGTGAACACATCTGCTAAAGATTTGCTGGCCACCATCGGCTGTCAGTGTATATCTTATGTATATTTCAGTTTTACTTCAGTTTTACACTCACAAGCATCTTAGTTAACGCCCGTCTGTATATGACCTTGCTATTGAACGAATGTAAATAAGTCTTAGATGTACAAAGCACAGGTTGAAGTAACGGACCGAGATCTATAGATACATTAAATATGCCTAAAAGCATCAATAAATGAGGAAAAAAAAGGTAATTGTTTTTTTACTCCCTCCATATAGACTCCGTATGGAGTCTATATGGATGGATTAAAAAAAATTTAGCATTTTTTTCTTCATTTATTGATGCTTTTAGGCATATTTAATGTATTTATAGACCTTGGTCCGTTACTTCAACCTGTGGTACAAAGATCAGTGAAGCAGGACCCTTATCTCCTATCACACTACTGTAGTGTGATGAGTGTCTATGCTGTTTGGCAGAAGGCTGATCTGGGACTACATTTGTTGCAAATGCCATGAGACGATTTTTCCAGTCACAGCCACATTTTCAGAATATCCATATTTTGTACTGTGATTATATGTGGCTGCGACTGGAGAAATGGGGCTTATGGGTTTTGTGACCAGTGTAGATCGAGATCAGCCTGATCAGGATATGCACTGTTCGCCATTCCATCAATGAAACGCCAGTCATGCTTTCAACAAGCAATATAGACCGTTATCAGGCTTTCGCAGTGTGCTATTTGATCAAGAGCTACGCTGGTCACAACTCCCATAAGCCACGATCCACCATCAGTTAGAGGTGACAGGGTTAAATAATGATTGATTTGAATCTCGTTTGTTTGTCATCAGATGTTTTCATTTCATAGCTCACCGACCTAGCCATATTCTTGTCTGTATCTCGTTGACTGGAGAAATGGGGCTTATGGGTTTTGCGACCAGTGTAGATCCAGATCAGCCTGTGCATCCGCACAGTCTGATCAGGATCTGCACTGTTCGCCATTCCGTCAATGAAACACCATACATGCTTCTAACAAGGAACATAGATCGTTATCAGGCTACAGGAGTGTGCTATTTGATCAGGAGCGACACTGGTCACAAATCCCATAATCCCTATTTCTCCAGTCACGGCCACACGTGACATTGCTGTTGAAAAGACATGAACTCCCATTAGCTCAATCAAGCTCATGTTGTCAAAGTCCTCCGGTTTAAGATCACGTGCCTTTGATTTTCCTATTAACCCACACTACGCTGGAGACGGAAATTTTCGTCTGCTGTTTTTCATTTTTGCCTTAATTCTTAACAAAACACCTGTTTTGACAGCACATGAGAATCGTCCCCAGTGGAGACGATTCTCATGCGCTGTCAAAACGGGTCTTTGTCGAGAAATATTGAAAATAAAACATTTACAGCAGACGGAAAAATTCAATTCTGCGTAGTAAGGGTTAAAGCGGGATGGGCTGTGGTTGTTTAGCCCATTCACTTTAAATATTTGCTAGTAAAGCTGTTTATGTGTGTAGTCTCTGCTGTAGCTTTGTGAATTATTAGCGATGGGTTGTGGCTTAGGGGTTAGAACTTAGAACACGTGGCTTCCAATCTGGGGGTTGTGGGTTGAAACCACACCATAGGCATAAAACAAGATTTTCATAGTATTTCCATCCACCTGTAGCCTATTTCATCAACATTGCAATCAGCATTGAGGGAGAAATTTTCAATTTTATGATAAATTTATTAATTTTTATTATACTGAATTTATTACATTATCACAGCCAATTTGGCTGTGATAATGTAATAAATTCAGTATAATAATTCTGCATACTTTTAATCATGAAATATATGCATTTGTTAGTTCTATATGAAATAATGCATTTCAGGAAAAATAAATGATTACTCCCTCAAAGTATACTTTGCTAGTAAAGTATACTTTGCAATGTTGATGAAATAGGCTACAGGTCTTTTGGATGAGACTTGGAACCGATGTCCCGTCTCTACATGGCCTGCCATTGTTTGGTTGTTAAACCCATTCACTTTCAATGTTTGCTAATAAAGCTTCTGATATGTGTTGTCTATGCTGTATATTTGTTATTTACTATTGATTAATTCATTGACCAATCAGGTGATGAGTGACAGCAATGATGAAGATGAGGATGACGTCGGTGATAACGCAGGCCCGAAGAAGAAATCCAACAAGGTCAAGGTCACCATGAAGATGATTAAGGAGTGGACGAAACGTTTCAAGGTCAGCTGGCAGTTTATATTATATAACTTAACCATGAAATACATAGCTATGCGATGTAAATAAAAGTCATGTGTTCTCATCAATGGAGATAAAGAAGGTATGGTGAGATATCAGTAGAGACGGTATTGAACGGATGTTAAGCCACAATCAACAAAACAATCCCCACGTACAGGTGCATTTCTGTCTGTACATTTATATGACCTTGCTGTTGAACGGACAATAATTCCAGCACAAAAATATTTACACAATTCCCTAACATTTGATTGGCCCGTAGCAAGTCTCTGTCCAAAATTTATATCCCAGTAAACTCTCACGCTGAACTACTTTCCGTAACCGTGAGGCGCATTTAAAATAATTCTTAAGAAAACGGAAAATAAATACGACTTTTCCAAGTTTATACCCCGATATAAACCCCAATTATTCAATCCCCACATACAGGTACCGGTATATTCCCGTCTGTATATGACCTTGCTGTTGAACGGATGTAAAACCCCAATCAATCAATCCCCCCATACAGGTAAATTCCCGTCTCTATATGACCTTAATGTTGAACAGATGTAAAACCCCAATCAGTCAATGCCTCGTGCCTTTAATTGCCAATTATCTGCACGACCAGGACATGCCCTCCCCTGCGGTGATCCACGATGCTGTGTACGCATTCAAGGCCGCGGTACAACACACCGCTACTGAGGCGGTCGCTACCAAGTATAGCGTCGAGGGGAGCAAAGGTGGGTCACAGTTCACGGTTGGGTAACATTGTATTTTGTGAACATTTCAACACTACATCCCTCTATAGCGGTGTTTGCGGTGTGAGCCGTCTCATCAGGATCTGTAATTTTAATATTTTTAGAGGCCATTTCCAGAATTGTGAGCATGTTTGTTTGGGCGTCCCTGCATTTTCTTTTAAAAAGTCTGTGCAAGAAACTTTTTGCGCCTGGGCAAATATATTTTAATTGTTCTTCAGAGCTCCAGATAAGTTTTGTGTCAAAAGCGTATTATACCCCCAGATGTAAAATTCAATGCATATTTTACTTTTACAAATGTATTAATGATTATCTTCTTTATTAAATAGGGAATAAATGATAATTTTTTTTATTTTTTTTTTTAATTCACTTATTTGAGCTGCAAAAAGCCAACAATGTTTGCTTTTTGCAGCTGAATTAAGTAAATTTTCAACTTATTGCAGTATTGTCACTACTCGATTTGAAAATCTATGCGTATTTTCGCATTGCTGTGAGTAGTTTATACTCTCACTTTTGATAATCATTGAGTATTCTGCTAAAATAAGTGTGTAAAATACGCCAATACACACCTTATCTGGAGCTCTGGTACTTGTCCAATTAAGTGAGGAGCAACAATGATGAGTCAAAGGTGAAAGATGTTGAGTCAATGCTCTAAGGGATCCTCCAGATTATCGGACAAAAATGGCAGTTGTAAAATAGCAGCTACGGGCATAAAATTTTCACAGAACAATCATCTGTGCTTGCTTTCTCAACGCATGTAAACTATTTAGCAAACTGTGCCATGTTTCTTACTTAAAATTGGGTCAGATCATCAGTCGTAAGATTGCCTCAAAATTAACATTGACAATCAGTTATCCGGACAAATGTATAATCGTCTTATAACTTGTATTCTCACCTTAAAATCATAATTTTATCGCCTGAAAACCAGTGTAAGCAACATTGTGTAGTTCTGCAGAAAAAAACTCGATTGGAAGCCCCCACACGACTATTGACGTTATAAACAACTTGTGGACAGAGTTGAGGAATGTTTTCATCAAATTTTACTAAACTGTTTACCTTGGCGAAATATTCTTCACACTGGCATGGAAACAGCAAGCACCTGAGTGACTTAGATGTGTTCGTTGCAAAATCAGATCAAATGAATGCATTTCATTAACAGGTATTTTCATTTGTCCGATAAACTGATTGTCCGGATAACTGGTATGACCCCTGTATAGTCTCTGCTGGAAACATTTAACAATCATTTGTTAAGCCGCCATTGTCATGGCATTGTAAATTACCATTGTAAGTGGAACAAGAGCATCTAACTTACTAAAGCTAATCCCCTCACTGGCAGCCTTGATAATAAAAACAACAACTCCGTCAGTTGATATGGTTGTACTGGTTTGTCACAATAACAATGTGGTTGTACTGGTATAACAATGTATTTGGATACAATTTGGTGTGTTTCCGTAACCACAAATGGTGTCTTAACATTAAGAGTTATTCATTCATTCATTCGGCTTATATTTAAGGGTGGGAATTGGCTCAAACACCTTCCATACCCGGATTAAGAGTTTTATTTGTATTCCAGTTTTTAATGGCGTGATCCGGATGTGCCTTGTGGAGATTCCCGCTGCGCTCCACAAGATCCTTGACCTTCCCGAGACCACGGATATACAGAAGGCCGTGCTTCCATCCAGCAAGAACAACAAATGGAAGAAAGTTCGCGTCGATATGAAGTCATATCTCGCCGACGTACTCCAGGTGGGTTAACCCTTTCACCCCTAAGTAACTGGAATGGACTGTGATATGTTAATTTCGCAACCAATCCAATCGTCACAAACTGATTTTCAGACTAGTTCATTTATGAAAAGGGTGTTTTTGCTGTCAAAAATATGGAAATTACTTGCAAAATGTGCAGATCCTGATGAGACGGCTCGTCACGAGCCGGCTCATCTGGATCTACACTGTTTGCCAATACCACTATACAGGCATGTGGGGTTGAATAGAGTTAATGCTGTGTCATATGTATATGCTATGTTTCACACATCAAATTTTCAAGGAATTAAATGCGAGGGAGTGCTAGCAATCGCAGCATTTAGTTCCTTAAAAGTCCAATATGTGAACAATAACATACTTGTAGTTAGCGAAGTTTATAATGCAGTCTCCCATCCGAGTATTGATTTTTGATTTTGTATTTCCTGTCTAACAGATGGTCAATAAATCTGGTAATATGCAAGGCTCCAGATAAGGAATTAGTAATTTCAAGGAGACAATTCTAATGAAATGTCAGACATGTTTTCATTTAGAAGCACACTATTCAATAATTGCGGTCTGCTGATGTGTAAACAGTCGTGTGATTTTATTTTACCCAATTAAAATTTTGAAATACCGAATTCTAATGAAATGCCAATACATGTTTTCATTTCAAAGCAATCTATTCAATAATTGTTTATGTTAATGTGTAAACAGTAGTGTGCTTATATTTTACCCAAATACCCAATTGCTTCAGAAATGATGGAGTGACAATACTCAATTACTAATTCCTTAATTGGAGCCCTGACCCACATGCCCGAGGCTAAGGTCAAAATTGTGACATAACTGTCAAATGCCTCATATTACTCGACATTCAGACCACAGCAATTTGGTTTATTCAGAGTATTTGAAGTATTTCATATTTACTTTCCTTATTTCATCCACTCTATTGTGACCACTCTGTATTCATTTGAAGCATGTTTTTCCAGTTGCTGACCCAGCTATCTGAGGCGAACATGGTGAACGTGCTCTTGAAACACGTCCACAAACTCGTGGCCTTCTACGCGTGTTTCCCCAACCTTACCAAGGTCATGTTGAAGGTAGGTCACATGATGTGTCACATGGTACGTTTATGACGCATACACAAACTCGTGGCCTTCTACGCGTGTTTCCCCAACCTTACCAAGGTCATGTTGAAGGTAGGTCACATGGCGTGTCACATGGTACGTCACATGACTTATTCACAAATTTGTGTATTTAAGCAAATACGCAGCTTAACTGGCGCTCTGCATTTAAGAATATTTGCTATTTTGTATACTCCAGAAATCATTTATACCTGATTTCCATTTCCAATGGATATGATTCTGAAGTGCTGTTAATCCATGTCTTTTTAGCTCACCTGAGCAAAGCTCGTGTGAGCTATTCTTATGGCAAAGTGTCCGTCGTCCGTGAACATTTTCAATCATCTTCTTCTCCCGAACTGCTGAGCCGATGTTGGTCAAACTTTACAGGGATGATATATGGGTGATGCCATTTCAGATTTGTTAAAATGAAGGTCATCGAAAATCCAAGATGGCCGCCGTGGAAAAGTAGGTCAAATTCTTAAAAAATCTTCTTCTCACGAACCGCCAGGCCGATTTTGACGAAACTTTGTATGAATGATCGATAGTTAATGCTGATTCAGATTTGTTCATATGGTGGCCCCTAGGTCAAAAATGGGCGTGGCCCGAGGGGTCAACTAGGGGTCAAATTATATTTTTGCCCGAATATGGTCATATAATATATCAAATCGAAGGTATCGACTAGTCGATCACTCTGGAGCATTTGTTGTCTAAATCAGATGATTTTGTCATCCAAGATGGCCACCGAAAGGTAAAAAAGTTGTTCTTTTACTAAAGATTCCAAACGTATTCTTCTTGTGAAATGCTTGGCAGATATTGGCCAAACTTAACTGTAATGGTCTGTGGGTGAAGCCTGTCCATTTTTGTTAAAATGGAGGTCATCACCAAATCCAAGATGTCCGCCGTTGAAAAGTAGGTCAAATTGTCAAAAAATCTTCTTCTCACAAACCTCCAGGCCGATTACGAAACTTGGTGTGAATGATTGATAGTTAACGCTGTTTCAGATTTGTTCATATGGTGGCCCCTGGGTCAAAAATGGTCAACTAGGGGTCAAATTATATTTTTGCCCGAATATGGTCATATAATATGTCAAATCGAAGGTATCGACTAGTCGATCACTCTGGAGCATTTTTTGTCTAAATCAGATGATTTTGTCATCCAAGATGGCCACCGAAAGGTAAAAAAGTTGTTCTTTTACTAAAGATTTCAAACGTATTCTTCTTGTGAACTGCTTGGCCGATATTGGCCAAACTTAACTGTAATGGTCTGTGGGTGAAGCCTGTCCATTTTTGTTAAAATGGAGGTCATCACCAAATCCAAATGCCGCCATTGAAAAGTAGGTCAAATTGTCAAAAAATCTTCTTCTCACAAACCTCCAGGCCGATTTCGACGAAACTTGGTGTGAATGATTGATAGTTAACGCTGTTTCAGATTTGTTCATATGGTAGCCTCTGGGTAAAAAATGGGCGTGGCCCGAGGAGTCAAATAGGGGTCAAATTTTATTTTTGACCGAATATGGTCATTTTATATATCAAATCGAAGGTATAGCAGTAAATCACATCAGTCTTTGTGAAATCAAGATGACCACTATGGAGGCTTTTAGGTGAGCGATACAGGCCCATTTGGGCCTCTTGTTTATTATACCCCCTGCAACAAGTTGTGGTGGGTGGGATGGGGGGGGGGGGGCGTATAGTATAGTGGTTGTCAATCCTCCTGCGTCTGTGCTTCCGTCACTAAACTTAACATTAGAGAAATATGTTATAACTTCTATTTCCTTATGACATCGAAAATATTCTTAATATTTCACACATGCATTCCTCTAAGGCTCTACTATCATGCTGTGACAAATCCACGACTGTCCAAACCCCACTGATCCCAAGGTCACATACTTAGTCTCTTTACAAAACTTAACATCAGAGAAACATGACCTTGCCGCTAAGCCCAGGGTCAAGGTCACAGGGCCACAGACAACAAATTTACACATTTAGGGGCACCTGTAGCCTATTTCATCAACATTGCAAAGTATACTTTACTAGCAAAGTATACTTTGAGGGAGTAATCATTTATTTTTCCTGAAATGCATTATTTCATATAGAACTAACAAATGCATATATTTCATGATTAAAAGTATGCAGAATTATTATACTGAATTTATTACATTATCACAGCCAAATTGGCTGTGATAATGTAATAAATTCAGTATAATAAAAATTAAGAAATTTATCATCAAATTGAAAATTTCTCCCTCAAAGTATACTTTGCTACTAAAGTATACTTTGCAATGTTGATGAAATAGGCTACTGGGCCCATGCGGGGGATGTTCCGCAAGCCTCGCTTCCTGACAAATCTATTTGAGAAAGAAGACAACATATAAAACAAAATAAGAATTTTGCGTTGTAATCTTGGAAATTTGTAGAAACATACACTATTTACTTGTTACAAATTACCAATTTCTGTTACAGAGGGTGATCGGAGTTTGGAGCACTGGGGAGGAGACATCACGAGTCCTGGCATTCCTCTGTATCAATCGATTGATCCGCGTACAGCAACAGACCCTGCTGGAGACCTGTCTCAAGGTAGGTCAAGGGCGTGTTGACTGTGACCACTGTCTAAAGGTCAGACCAAGGTCGTGTTGGGTAACGAGTCCTGGTGCTCCTCTGTTTTGTTTGTTTATTGATGTTTAACACCCTATCGACAGCTACGGTCATGTAAGGTCGGGCCAATGGGTTCAATCCCGTATTTAACCTGCTGTATTGGGGGCCAAATCCCAAAATCAGAACGTATATTTACATCCAGAAATTAGAATAACCTGACCTGGTGCCAGGTCCATACCACACCAAAGTCACTTGGCCCCGTCCCCTAAAATGGGATTACGAATAATCATATGACTCACATAATGGGTATAACCAGAGTCAACTGTCACATACAAAATGCCAAAGTCGTATGTGAGGACCAAACCAGGTCTCTAGTCGGAATTCCGGTAAGGATGAACCGCGATCGTTAAATTACCCTTCACATGCTTCCACCTGCCACCCACGGCGTTCTTCTGTATCAACCGACTGAGTTGGGTAAAATAAAATCACACTACTGTTCTCAAGCAAAAGTAAAACGGGATGTACATGTATTATGTATTCACCTTGTACTGGCTGGTAGGCGGTCTCCGCTGGTCCAAGCATTATTATAACTTGTTCTAATTGACTGATAGTATGGTATACAAATTTGGTATACATGTTTATCACAACACGAAGAACCCTATTGATTTTCAAAGTTTTCGAATGACTTATCTCCCCTTAGCGGCCATTGTTAATTTTCACATTCTTGTTAGCTACAATAATTCGCCTCCGATATGTTATCTACGGCTACAATTTGACCCATTCAAAAAATGTAGGTCAAAATTTAGTAAACTGTATATGTTATGCCTTTAAGCAAATAATCTTTGATGTAGAATTAGTAAATTGCCAAAGATAATAGAACATGGAAATCATTTCCCCATGGAAGCCATCTTTTCTCTTGTTGTTCAACATTCAACATAACAAAATGAAGCTTTCAAATTTACAAGAAAAATATTTAAATATCAGATAAACACCTTGACACAGTAAAATAACCAATTTCTTCATGTGTATGTTCTTTATTAATAATTTATTGACACAGCTTTGACCGTTTTATATGTCTAACATAGCAAACACGGCGGTTAGCAATTTTGTTTCTATTTCCTTGTCTGTGTAATAACAAGTTATTACTTGATGGATTGGAACCCAATTTGATCCACAGGTTTATCATGGCAAGTTATCCATTGTTTCTATTACAGCAAATGTACATGGCGTACGTAAAGAACTGTAAATTCACATCGCCGAACACACTGCCGCTGATCAACTTCATGCAGCGCTCCCTGGTGGAGATCCTGTCCATCGACTTTACGCTCGCGTATCAGTACGCCTTTATCTACATTCGCCAGCTCGCTATTCACCTCCGTAACGCCATTTGTACGAAGAAAAAGGTAAGATGTATGCAACATTGACTATACCCTCCCGGTTACGTACGCCCAGGGATTCCGCTGGGGAAAATAAAAAAATTGCCACTTCAAAAAAAATAAAACAATTGGCGATAAAAAATTACAATTTTCGAAGAATTTTTTTTTTTTTTTCGACAATTGTAATTTTTTATCACCAATTGTTTATTTTTATCGCCAATTGCGAAAGTGGCGATCGCCAGCGGAATCCCTGACGCCTTTATCCACATTCGCCAGCTCGCTATTCACCTCCATAATGTGATCTGTATGAAGAAAAAGGTATGATATATACATCAGTCTTATAAATAGGTTACCAAACTTGGAAAATCACAAGTATGGTAACTTCACTTACTGTCTGTTTCATGAAAGCTACCCAATTTTTACGCCTATACAGTAGAAGATCGATCTCTCGAACCGGCAACGGACTCGAATAAAAGTTTGAGTCGGGCGTAGTTCGAGGAAAGAAAATCAATACTAGTCAGTGATTTCATTCTTCCATTTTTATTGCCAGTGAATGTTTTTTTTATCACGGATCATTTGCATACACAAGCAGTAAAGTGTTTGCAAAAGATCGGTGTAAAATAACATTCAATAAACGAAAGTAGACAGGTGCGAAACATCATATTCCAAGAATGTGTCTATAAATAGCACACTGGTTTATTAAATATACAAAATGTACAAATAAAATTTAAAACGAAATTGCACAATTTGGCATTTAAAAATGTTAAAGGCGGGATATTATTTTCTAATCATTCGTCACTCAGGAATACAAATACGAACATGTCCCTTCATAATCGTGGTCATCTTGAGGTGGAATTAACGCCGTTTAATTTTTAAATTTGTGATTTAATGTCACAACCTGTCAAGCGAAACAGATCAAAGAGACCGCCAATGGTGGTGATATTCACACCTCATTAGGCAAACAGATCGGCTGGCGACAGACTTACCTGTTGGAGCTATCAATAGCACTTTACGTTGATTGACTGACCAAGGGACCGTGACTTCGGTTCGACTTTGTCGTAGTTCGAATTTTAGGTAAAAAAATATATGATTTATAGAGGGAAATTTGTCGGGACCACAGGACGAGTTCAAATTTTCCGGAGTGTTCGACAGAGACCTGGGCCCGGTTGTTCAAAACACCAGTTAGCTTAACAGACTGTTAAATCCTTAACGGACTGTTAAATCCTTAACTGAATGGTTAAAATCTCTGTTTTAACAGAGATTTTAACCATTCAGTTAAGGATTTAACAGTCCGTTAAGCTAACGGATGTTTTGAACAACCGGGCCCTGTTTGAGAGATCGATCTTCTACTGTATAAAAATTAAAACATATGTCTGGGGATTTAACGTGGGGAAATTTTTAGAATTTCTGAAATACTGGACCGATTTTCAAAATTTAACTTTTGTTTTCTTAGTTAGATCATTTCCAAGCTATCTAGCCAGTTTTCGGAGTCAATTTCCAAAATGTTTCGTTTTCTGACCTCTCCCACAGCACCTCCATTTTCTCCCATGTTAAATTCCCATAGACAAATCAGTTTTTCGTAATAAAATCAATATTGGACCAAATTTCACGAAATAAATAGAAGGCTCATTCTTAAATTTTGCTTTAATATAATTTTATCGAAAAAAATAAAATAATACTGTTGTTGTATTGTTTATAAAGCCGTAAAATTTGGGCAGATTTTGTGAAACAGACAGTAGATATATTTTCTGGGTGCCATCGGTGTTAAAATTGGCGAAATAGTTGAAGGGAAGCTACTCTTGATTGTACAAATTTGTTAACCTTTTATAAGTCCAAATTTCACATCTCTCTTAACCCTTAGACCACTACTCACAACAATTGTCATCTGCTGTTGCTTTTATATCTTGCCTTATTTCTCAATAAAGGCATGGTTTGACAGCACTTCAGAATCATTTCCAATGGAAATGATTCTGAAGTGCTGTCAAAGCATGTTGTACATTATTCTAAATTGCTGTCAAAGCACGTTTTTGATTTGATGATAAAAATGGAAAATAAGAGAGCTGTCTAAGGTTTAATCCATTAGTCAGATCATTACCAAGTCCAAATTTCACATATCTCTTAACCCTTAGACCGCTACTCACAACAATTGTCATCTGCTGTTGCTTTTATATCCTGCCTTATTTCTCAATAAAGGCATGGTTTGACAGCACTTCAGAATCATTTCCAATGGAAATGATTCTGAAGTGCTGTCAAAGCATGTTGTACATTATTCTAAATTGCTGTCAAAGTATGTTTTTGATGACAAAAATGGAAAATATATAAGATAGCTGTCTAAGGTTTAATCCATTAGTCAGATCATTACCAAGCTTCATCAATAGCTTCCTCACATTGATTTATCCACCCAGTGTCATTTGGGTGACCTTGACCTTTGTGACCTTGAACTTGATGTCAACAAAGTGACTTTTTAATATTATACAAAGCTATGTTTGTATGTTATATTACAGGAATCGTGCCAGGCTGTATACAGCTGGCAGTTTGTTCATTCTGTGCTCTGAGGGCCCGAGCCATGTGTATGACATACGCCAATTTTAATGGTTATCTGTTATACTATGCAATGTTTGTATGTCATGTTACAGGAATCGTGCCAGGCCGTATACAACTGGCAGTTTGTCCACTGTGTCGGCATGTGGACGCGAGTCATGTGTATGATCCACCCACCCCAACGCCATGTTTGTATGTCATGTTACAGGAATCATGCCAGGCCGTATACAACTGGCAGTTTGTCCACTGTGTCGGCCTGTGGACGCGAGTCATGTGTATGATCCACCCACCCCAACGCCATGTTTGTATGTCATGTTACAGGAATCATGCCAGGCCGTATACAACTGGCAGTTTGTCCACTGTATGGGCCTGTGGACGCGAGTCATGTGTATGATCCACCCACCCCAACGCCATGTTTGTATGTCATGTTACAGGAATCATGCCAGGCCGTATACAACTGGCAGTTTGTCCACTGTGTCGGCATGTGGACGCGAGTCATGTGTATGATCCACCCACCCCAACGCCATATTTGTATGTCATGTTACAGGAATCGTGCCAGGCCGTATACAACTGGCAGTTTGTCCACTGTGTTGGCCTGTGGACGCGAGTCATGTGTATGATCCACCCACCCCAACGCCATGTTTGTATGTCATGTTACAGGAATCATGCCAGGCCGTATACAACTGGCAGTTTGTCCACTGTGTCGGCCTGTGGACGTGAGTCATGTGTATGATCCACCCACCCCAACACCATGTTTGTATGTCATGTTACAGGAATCATGCCAGGCCGTATACAACTGGCAGTTTGTCCACTGTGTCGGCCTGTGGACGCGAGTCATGTGTATGATCCACCCACCCCAACGCCATGTTTGTATGTCATGTTACAGGAATCATGCCAGGCCGTATACAACTGGCCGTTTGTCCAAGGTGTCGGCCTGTGGACTTGAGTCATGTGTATGATCCACCCACCCCAACGCCATGTTTGTATGTCATGTTACAGGAATCGTGCCAGGCCGTATACAACTGGAAGTTTGTCCACTGTGTTGGCCTGTGGACACGAGTCATGTGTATGACCCGCCCACCCCAACGCCATGTTTGTGTGTCATGTTACAGGAATTACAGGCCGTATACAACTGGCAGTTTGTCCACTGTGTTGGCCTGTGGACGCGAGTCATGTGTATGACCCGCCCACCCCAACGCCATGTTTGTATGTCATGTTCCAGGAATCGTGCCAGGCCGTATACAACTGGCAGTTTGTCCACTGTGTTGGCCTGTGGACGCGAGTCATGTGTATGACCCACCCGAACGAAGTCCTAGAACCTCTGATCTACCCACTTGTACAGACGATCATTGGAACGATTAAGTAAGTATGGTAACACATTTGGGACACTGGTGACGTGGTCAGATGAATTTACATTCTGGTGGTGCCCGAATTTGGTATATTTATACCCCCGGCATACAAAGTAATATAGTTGGGTAATATAGTTTTCGTATATGTAAATGGGTATATAGTTTTCGTAATTCCGTACGTCCTTCCGTCCGTTTGTCCGTCCATGTTAAAATTTTCGGGTACCCATTATCTCTGCAACGGTAAGTCGGATTGACTTTAAACATCATATACTGGTACTTTCTTATCATCATCCATATTTTCATTCCATACCGTACGCATGCGGCCTTCATGTCTAAGGTCAAGGTCAAATTACTTAGAAATGTTTGTCCGTTAGATTTGCATCAATGTTTTTAGGTACCCATTATCTCTGCAACGGTAAGTCGGATTGACTTCAAGCTTCATATACTTCCTTATCATCATCCATGTTTTTATTTCAAACAACACCAATGCGGCCTTCATGTCCAAGGTCAAGGTCAAGTTTGCGTTAAATCTGGTAATATATAACTTACTGGCAGGGCTCCAGATAAGGAATTAGTAATTGAGTATTGTCACTCCATCATTTCTGAAGTAATTGGGTATTTCAAAATTTGAATGGGGTGAAATAAAATCACACTACTGTTTACACATCAACAGACAGCAATTATTGAATTGTTTGCTTGGAAATGAAAACATGTCTTGGCATTCCATTAGAATTGTCTCCTTGAAGACAATTATAATGAAATACCAAGATGTGTTTTCATGGAAAATAAGAAAAATATTCTATATTTGTGGTCTGTTTATTGTTTTCTGCAGCATGATAAAGGTACCACAAATTTTTTTATTTCTTTTTGATGCTCGCTACTTCTGAATTAAGTTGGGTTTTTGGCAATTTTATTTGGGTATGTAGTTATGCAGCTTATCTGGAGCTCTGTACTGGGGGTTAAATCTTACAATATGTGAAATAAGTGGAGTGTGATACTGACCAGCGGTTGGCTTATAAAGTAGGGTGTGCTATTCACGTTTCTAGGATGCCATAATTTTCAAGTATGGTATTAAAGGTACATGCCCACTCAGTAGGCACAAACTGTTCTTTATATTAATTAAATAAATGTATAATTGTGTCACTATTCCACCAGTTCTAACAATTATGAGTGACCGCTATTTTGATATAATCATTTAGTAATGTTTATTGTCGCGCCCGCTTGCGGAAAGCGCGATATAGTTGGCACTTTGGCGTACGTACGTACGTGTGTCCAGTTAAAGTTTTTGGTTAAGTTGTTGGGTTAAGTTTTTTGGTTAAAGTTTTTGGTTAAGTTTTTTGGTTAAGTTTTTTGGTTAAAGTTTTTGGTTAAGTTTTTTGCTTAAAGTTTTTCGCTATACTATATCTCTGCAACTGCTTTGCCCATTACCTTGAACCTTCACATGGGTGTTTATCATCATCTATATTTTCATTCTACCCCCCTCCCGTGCGGCCCCTGTGCCCAATGTCAAGGTCAAATTACTTTGAAGTTTTTGGTTAAGTTTTTTGGTTAAGTTTTTTGGTTAAAGTTTTTTGTTATACTATATCTCTGCAACTGCTTTGCCCATTACCTTGAAACTTCACATGGGTGTTTATCATCATCTATATTTTCATTCTACCCCCCTCCTGTGCGGGTCCTGTGCCCAATGGCAAGGTCAAATTACTTTGAAGTTTTTGGTTAAAGTTTTTTTCGCGCTCGCTTGCGGAAAGCGCGATATAGTCGGCAATTTGACGTACGTTCGTGTGTCCGGTTAAAGTTTTTGGTTAAATTTTTTAGTTAAAGTTTTTCGTTATACTATATCTTTTTTTTTAGTGTCCATGCCTCGCCACAAGGCGCGACATACAGGCCGTGGCCATCTAGTTTTACTAATAGTAACTCACGGTTATATTCATATGCAAATGAGGCATGATATTTTTTAATTGTTTATACTAATTAAATGCGTCACCTGAAACAATAATATTTTCGGCAGATTATAAAGTATGATCATTGCACATCAAAAGATAAATAACAGTTTAAGGAAACACGGTTATCGCCCCTGATATCAGTGTGGAAATTTATGTCTGATATAAAAAGTATAATAATGCCAATCAATACGTGGGGCAATGGTGAATGAATGTTTATTTTGCCAGAAAATGTCTCGGATGATGTCTCTGATATAAAGAAAATTTTGTGCCTACTGAGAGGGCATGTACCTTTAACATGTCGTTTTCAAATAGTTTATGTTGGTATACATGTATTAACAATGTAAATATTACAGATTGGTGCCAACACAAAGATACTACCCCCTGAGGTTCCACTGTGTGCGGGCGTTGACGATGATCTCCCGATCCACCGGCACGTTTATTCCTGTCCTACCCTTCTTACTCGAGGTATGTGGCTATGTTGCTTGTAGCTGGCGAAACCAATTCATTCTGATACTAGCATTTCGCTGATGGAAAATTGAAAATATCTTTAATTCTCGTTAGAGGTGTATGTTGTGACCACCATTTGAACCGCCTTGTCGAGACGGTTCAAATGAGTGGTCACAATATATACCGGTACTTTCGTTGAGACATAAGAAAATTGCAAATATTTTCATAAGAAAATTGCAAATATTTCCTTACGTTCTCATCTGACATGTATATGTTGTGACCAACATTTGAATAAAACCATTGGAAAGTTTAAAATATTTTCTTTCATTCTCATCGGAGGTATTTGTTGTCACCACCATTTGAACCGTCTGGCTGAGACAGTTCAAATGAGTGGTCACATCATATACTTTTGTTGAGAAATAACAACGATCACAAAGAAAATAGTTAAATTCTTACATTTAAAAGTGTTTTATAAAGGAAATAAACAAATGTTGTCTGAGTTGTTTGTACATAAAAAGTGGGTGTTTATTTGAATTTCTCCACGAGGTGATTCAAATAACACTACGCAACTGAGGCAGTACTATACTCGTGTATCATGTAGCTATTGACTTACATGAACAATAATTATTCATATATATAACATTCCACACCATATGTCAGTGTGTGAACACCTTAAGTTGTTACATTTGAACACAAATTTGTGTGCAGGCTTAACCCTTTCAACACCACATGCCTGTATAGTGGTATTGGCAAACAGTGTAGATCCAGATGAGCCGGCTCGTGACGAGCCGTCTCATCAGGATCTGCACTTTTTGCAAGTAGTTTTCATATTTTTGAGAACTTAAACAACCCCCTTTTCATAAATGGACTAGTGTGAAAATAATTATGTGACCATTGGATTGGTTGCAAAATTAACATATCGAAATCCATTCCAGTTACTTGGGGGTGAAAGGGTTAACCTGGTTTTCTATTGTGTCAGAATGGAATGGTTTCAAGGTTAGATATTCATAGTTGAATTGTTTCCCATTTCCCCAAGTATTGCCACAGGTTGAAGTAACGGACCGAGGTCTATAAATACATAAATAAATATGCCTAAAAGCATCAATAAATGAAGAAAAAGAAAAGCCATCAATAAATGAAGAACAAAAATAAGCTAAACAATGTTTTTTACTCCCTCCATATACTCCATAATATGGAGTATATGGAAGTATGGAGGGAGTAAAAAAAAATTGTTTAGCTTATTTTTTTTCTTCATTTATTGATGCTTTTAGGCATATTTAATGTATTTATAGACCTCGGTCCGTTACTTCAACCAGTGAGTATCACAAGTTGTTCTCATTAATCTGTCACTAAGAATTGTTTACAAGTCTGATTTTTGTCATTGACCAATATCACACTGAGGCTATGCGAAAATAATTCTTTTAATTTGTCATTTGCCACTTTTCATGATGTCAGGGCTCCCAGTAACAAGTCTATGCCAGGGGTCATTTGACTCGTCTATCTGCATATTTTGAGTCATTTGGTCAAAATTAGGAGTCAGAAGTCGTTTGACGTCTAATTTCATCAACAAACTTTACACAATTTCAAATGCAAAAAGAATTAGCTTACAAATGATCTATTTCTGCATTATTATCAAATAAAATTGTCCAACCTAAGAGCAAATGCAATTTTTAAAATTGAATGACTGACAGTTGAATGACTCCTAAACTCATTTGGCAAGGAGTCATTTTGACTCCTTGGCAAGTGAGTTTAGGAGTCAATTCCTAAAATTCTGAGTAATTGACTCCTTTTTGGGAGTCATTGGGAGCTAGCTCTGAAGCCTATTTCACCAAAATTGCAAAGTATACTTTTCTTGGTAAGTACACTTTGAGGGAGAAATTTTAAATTTAAGGATAAATGATTACTTGGATAGATGAGTATACTTTGCAATGTTGGTGAAATAGGCTATTGGTTGTCATTAACCCTTTGAACCCGAAATCCCGCTATAGCGGTTTATGCAAAAAGTACAGATCCAGATGAGCCGGCCGGCTCATCAGGATCTGCACTTTTTGAAAGTAATTTTAATATTTCTTAGAACAAAAACACCCCCTTTTCATAAATGGACGAATCTGAAAATCATTTTGTGACCATTGGATTGGTCGGAACATTAGCATATCACAGTCCATTCCAGTTCCTTAGGGTTGAAAGGGTTAAAGGTCTCTTTATCCTTAATTTTATGGGTTTCATTGTCATCTATAATGCCTATTCATGTTCGCAAAGCACACCCGCATGCATTAACATATTAATATGTCTAATTTACAGTGGAACCTCTCTAAACCGGACATCCTGGGGAACTCCCAGGGTGTCCGGTTTAGAGAGGTTCCACTGTAATTCACGACATGAATATATTGTTATTAAAGGTACATGCCCGCTCAGTAGGCACAAACTGTTCTTTATAGGAATTAAATACGTGTATAATTGTGTGGCAGCCAGGCATTTAGGCTATTTATCCAAGTGTTTATGTGATCGAGATAGCGAAGTGATTTTTAACATATTTTTATATGAATGGGACAGAATGAACAGTCGAGATAGAGAACATATACAAGATAGGACATGGTCGAGATAGCCAAGGAAATTTATATTAAACAAGTAAGGATATAATTCGGGACTTTAGTGAATCATCGAGATAGGGGATATCATCGAGATACTGATATTTGAGATACTGGTGCTCGACTGTATTATCAAGTTTGATCATCTCACTTCAAAAAATAAACACAGAATAAATAGTAATGTCTGATAACATTTTAAGGAAACACGGTTATCACCCCTGATATCAATGTGGAAATTTACGTCTGATATAAAATGTATAATAATGCCAATCAATACGTAGGGTAATGGTGAATGAATGTATATTTTGCCAGAAATTTTCTCAGATGATGTCTGATATAAAGAACAGTTTGCTACTGAGTGCATATATTACCTTTAAGCCTTGTTTTCGCATGGCGCAGTCCATATATCGATGATCTAGTAACATAAGGTCGTAACTGCTATGCTTTAGCATAGCAGTTACGACCTTATGTTACTAGACCATCGATATGTTATTTCCATTCATTAGATTGCAACCGGCCATCATAAAAATTGTGTATCTTCCTCATCAAAAGGGTTACTGGTTATTTCATTAAAATTTCAGTGTTTACAAAGCTCCAGATAAGCTTTGTGTCTAAAGAGTAATGTACCCCCTGATTTCAAATTAAATGCGAAAATATATTATTTTTGACAAAATGGATTATTGATTTTCTTCATTATTAAATAGTGAACAAATGATCAAAACAAATTTAAACATTCACTTCTTTGAGTGTATTATTACTTATTCACGTATTTATACTGTAATACAGTTGCACATTTACTTAGTTGAGCTGCAAAGCTAAACTAAGTAAATTGTCAACTTTATTACAGTATTTTCTCTACTGAATTTGAAAATCAATGCGTATTTTCACATTGCTGTGAGTATTTTGTACTATGTGCGTAAAATACGCCAATATGCACCTTATCTGGAGCTCTGTTTATATATACTGCGTACATACATGTATTGTGTTTTGCTTTATGCAACCTGTATTGCAGCCATAGACATAAGGTGGATAACTCTTACAAGCCTACTGATATAGTGAAACATAAAGTTGCTTCCCTTTAGCTACATTTACCACATCCCCTGTAGATATATTTCCAATATGTTTGATGTTTTTCAAATACTAGATGGAGGGTGGGGATTATTTAGACGGAGGGTGGGGATTTTTCCTGTTACAACACAAGGTAACCTTGTGTTGTAACAGGAAAAATCCCCACCCTCTATGGGCAGCTGATCAGCTGATTTCAGTGGATTTTGTCATAATTTGCGTTTTCTGTAAATTATTTAGATGGAGGGTGGGGATTATTTAGATGGAGGGTGGGGATTATTTAGATGGAGGGTGGGGATTTTTCTGTAACTGTTACAAGTCTACGTAGCCCTACAATTCTTTTTTTTTATTAATTTGTTCCCATGAAGTAACAATTTGTTTCCTGAATTTAACAATTCGTTCCCACAATTCGTTCCCTCAATCAATTTAACAATTTGTTCGCACGAAATAACAATTTGTTCCAATGGGAACGAATTGTTAATTCAAGGGAACGAATTGTCATATCGTGGGAACGAATTGTTAATTCGAGGGAACAAATTGTTAAATTGAGGGAACAAATTGTTATTTCGTGGGAACGAATTAATAAAAAAAAGATCCATGTCCCCTGCGGGGCTCCGTACAAGTCAGTACACAGAGTTGAACATTGATAATTATTGTAAAGAGACTTTAGTGTAAATACATCAGTCACTGGGTAATTATTGACTACAGCACAAAGGAAATTTGCACTTACTCCTAAATTAATTGAGTCCCGTCCTCAGTTGCATTTGCTTTCAAAATGATTATACATGTATATTCATTTTCAAACAGTGTAATATTTGTACCAGTTAACACCATAATCAAATTACACACTACACACAGGTGTATTTTGACCTTGGTCTACGCTGTTTACTATTGCCAACGAGTGTGTTTCCCGTTGTTTCTACATAGTTGATGAATCAATTTAGGAAATGTGTCTCCATTTCTGGGGTTATTCAGTGAGTACCTTGTTTGTCTTGATTTATATTTATTACAATACAGTGATAATGCGTACATGCACCCAACTGTACTCTAGAACAGTCGGCGGGTACAAAAGTTTGTTTCCCGAAAGTTATAAATATTAGTCCTATTTGTTCTGGAACGTATATTTTGTGACACCATTTAAACTGTCTCAGTGGGTGGAGGTCGGGCGAATGTGACGGCGTAAATTAACGGTATGGGTTCCTCCTTATAGGAATCACGATTTGCCCGGTTTGGCCCTCAGGTATGTTTTTATCTTTGGCTCTTTAGTTACCTGGGAGTTGAATTTGGTTATTGCCCATTATAAAAGTAGTAAGATTATTACTGATCCTACTGCTTTTGGGAGGGGCCAAGTGATTCTGGTGTGGCGAGGACCTGGCATCAGATCAGGATTATTCTGATTTCAGGGCTGATTATATAGTATCGTTATTGTAAATATTCAGTTCTGATTTTGGGATTTTCCCCCCATTTGTATATGTACTTGAACATGTACATGTACTTGTACAGGTAATATATGGGATTTAGTACTAAACACATAGACCCGGCCTTACATGACCTTAGCTGTTGATAGGCCGTTAAACCCCAACAAACAAACAAAAACCGTCTCATCGAGACGGTTGTGGGTGGTAGGTGGGAGCATGTGATGGGTAATTTAACGATCGGGGTTCATCCTTACTGGAATTCCGACTGGAGACTTGGTTTGGCCCTCACATACGTGATTGGCATTTTGTATGTGACAGTTGAATCTGGTTATACCTCTTAAGTGAGTATTACGATTATTCGTAATCTTATTCTAGGGGAAGGGGCCAAGTGACTTGGTGTGGTATGGACCTGGCACCAGGTCAGGTTATTCTAATTTCACGGCTGAATAAGTTTTCTCGATGCAAATATTTAGAATAATTTACAACATGTTTTGACAGCACTTGAGAATCATTTCCATTGGAAAAACATTATATGAAAAACATTCCACTCAGTGTCCCGACCCTAAATGACCTTTTCTGTTCTTAGACATTAAGCTTTCACTTTTAACCCTTTGAACCCGAAAGCCCGCTATAGCGGTTTACGCAAACAGTGCAGATCCAGATGAGCCGGCTCGTAACGAGCCGTCTCATCAGGATCTGCACTTTTTGCCAGTAATTTTCATATTTTTGAAAACCAAAAATACCCCCTTTTTCATAAATGGACTAGTCTGAAAATCATTTTGTGACAGTTGGATTGGTTGCTAAATTAACATATCAAAATCCATTCCAGTTACTTTAGAGGTGAATGGGTTAAACTCAGTGATGCTTAATAGCCGTTTACATTACACATTTCTGTGCGATTTAATTTATTCTCTCAATATTTGTAGATCTCATAAAGAAACACGCTCGGCCATGTTTTGTTTACCCTTTTGAGTAAGTTCGTGAGTCAAATTGGTCTCTTCTGAAAAAGAGATGGTGAGTCATCGTATGAAAAAAACAAAATTCTGAATGTTGGTGAATCAACTTTGTGTCTTCCGTCATCTATCCTATTGAAAAATAATAAATTTCTGAATTTTGATGTGTCACATCCAAAGAAATGTGAGTTTTAACTTGCGACTCGCTGTTTCTGCACATGTTTCATTATCAGATTGACAAATATTTCTGGGAAACAAATCCTGTATTTTAAAGGTACATGCCCACTCAGTCGGCACAAGGAATTAATTAATTGTATAATTGTGTCACTATTCCACCAGTTCTAAAAATTATGAGTGCCCGTTATACAGATATAATCAGTTAATAATGTTTATTTTACTGATAGTGACGTGCGGTGGTATCTCGGTGGTATCAGGCTATTTTCATATGCAAATGAGGCATGCTATTTTTTTATTATTTATACTAATTAAATGCGTCACCTGAAAATAATATTTTCGACAGATTATAAAGTATGATCACTGCACATTAAACATAAATACAGATAATCAATAGTAATGTCCGTTAACATTTTAAGGAAACACAGTTATCGCCCCTGATATCAGTGGAAATTTACGTTTGATATAAAATGTATAATAATGTCAATCAATACGTGGGGTAATGTTGAATGAATGTTTATTTTGCCAGAAAATGTCTCAGATGCTGTCTCTGATATAAAAAACATTTTGTGCCTACTGAGTGGGCATGTACCTTTAACTCTTAAATGGCGGGAACCGGAAATTGTCATCTGCTGCACTTTCTCATGGTTTGGCAGCATTTTAGAATCATTTCCATTGGAAATGATTCTAAAATGCTGTCAAAGCATGTTTTCGTTGAGAAAAATGGAAAATAAGAAAATGAACAGCTGGCGAAAAAGTAAATTCAGCATTGTCAGGGTTAAGCCTTCCAACACTACAGCTCTCTACAGCAGTGTTTGCTATACTAGACACAATATATACTCCTGCCAAGTTTGCAGCCAGTTATGGTACGTGGTATATCAGAGTGTGTCAAACATTTTGTTGTTAGCCCGTTGTATGGGATGAATGTCGTTGTATGGGATGAATGTCGGAAAGTAACCTTTACGCACGTGTGCGTACACCACCCTTGGTGCACCACAATCCTTGTCCTTGACTCCAGTGCAACGCTACCTCCCTCAATGTTGTGACATTCATATCAGCTGATGCGCTGTGTGTTACAGGCCGCCGGGTGAGAAAAAGGCAGTTTGTTTGAACAACGTTTGACCAGTGTAGACCAAATCCTGTTACATGTGCATGTGTACATTGCTTAATGTATTTTTTTCCTCAAAATTTTCTGCAACTGTAAATGGGATTGCCTTGACACTTCATATACGTAGGCCATACACAGTTCTTTCTCTGTTAAGCGTCCACGTGCGGGTAGGTTCTTAGAGTGGTTCTGTGAAAAAACAAACAAACTCTTTATGCTATTTGACACTATTTACTGGCGAATTAATGTGAAAACTGATTGGAGACGTGTGAACGTTTTGTATCCCGTTTTGTATCCGTTCACGAATTTACACTTAATAAGTTTAATCAGTTTCGTCTTATTTTTTGGTGGCGGAAATTTAACTTTATGCTAAAAACTTCCTCAACCCTTTGCAGACTGCAAAGGGTTGAGGAAGTTTTTAGCATAAATTCACATTCGCAGACTTTTGTTACATTAGTTTATTTTCAAGATCTTGTTTGTTTTTACCGGATACGTAGGTAGGTTTTGGTTATTTGGTTGACACTTAACAGAGAAAAATAATGGCATGACCTTATTTGCTATCATACATATTTTCATTCTATAGGCCACCCATGTGCAGCTGATGTGTTCAAGATTAATGTCAAATAGAAATTTACTTTTAAAGGTACATGCCCACTCAGTAGGCATAAAATGTTCTTTATGGGAATTAAGTAAGTGTATAATTGTGTCAATATTCCACCAGTTCTAAAAATGATGTGTGCCCACTATACAGATATAATCATTTAGTAATATTTATTTTGCTAATAGTGACGTCACGCGTGGTGGTATCAGGTTATTTTCATATGCAAATGAGGCATGATATTTTTTATTATTTATACTAATTCAATATTTTATTAGTGTCACCTAAAAAAATAACATTTTTCAACAGATTATAAAGTATGATCATTGCACATCAAAAAATAAAGATAGATAATAAATAGTAATGTCCGTTGTTAGTACTTTAATGAAGCACGGTTATCACCCCTGATATCAGTGTGCAAATTTACGTCGGATATAAAATGTATAATAATGCCAATTATTACATGGGGTAATGGTGAATGAATGTTTATTTTGCCAGCAAATGTCTCAGATGATGTCTCTGATATAAAGAACATTTTGTGTCTACTGAGTGGGCATGTACCAATAATTCCAGCACAAAAATATTTACACAATTCCCTAACATTTGATTGGTCTGTAGCAAGTCTCTGTCCAAAATTTGTATCCCAGTAAACTCCCATGCCGAACTACCTTCCGTAACCTTTAGGCGCAGTTAAAATAATTCTTAAGAAAACGGAAAATAACACATTTTCTTGATGAATTTATTTCAAATGCTGGAATTATAAGGAATGAATGGCTTTTTTGTTGAATTTATCGGGGATATAAACTTGGAAAAGTCGCGGGAATACTGGACGAGGCCTTCCGGCCTTCGTCCAGTATTCCCGCGACTTTTCCAAGTTTATACCCCCGATAAATTCCACAAAAAGGCCATTCATTCCTATAGTAATATTTTGGCAAATTTTCGTTAAGGTGTTTTGTTTGTTGGTGCATACATTGTTTCGGGCTATAGTCAGAATCTATTTCAAGTTAACAGGTTAACTCTTAGAATGCGGGACATGAAAATTGTTGTTTTAAATGTTGTGTTCTTTCTCAATAAAAACATTGTTTGACAGCATTTTAGAATCATTTCCATTGGAAATGATTCTAAAGTGCTGTCACACCATGTTTTTAATGAGAAAAGATGGAAAATAGAAGACAAACGGCAGACGACAACATTTAAGTTAGCAGCGTAAGGGTTAGTGTGAGTGGACAAGCTATCACGGGTAGTCTGTTTTGTTATTGGTTGTCTCCCTTAGACCATAAGTCAACCGTGTCCCCTTGTATTTCGTCCTCATATCTGATACGACTTCAACATCAAGAAACAGATCTTGTGACATCTCAGACACCTTTAACCTTTTAACCCCTAAATGTCTGACAGTATTTTTTATTAATTATCCCCTCACCGATAGGCAAGAGGGGATGTAGCGTTAACTCCATGTACGTATGCGCACGTACGTGCATACTTTAATAACCCCTTTAACTTTTCAATAACTTATGAACCACTTCACGGATTATGATAATATTTGACCACAATGTGTGTCTAGGTATGGTGCTTTGTTTTGCATACGACTCACGTCCGACCACCCAAGGTCAAGGTCACTGAGGACTTATGTTCACCTTGTTTGTAACGCAAAAATGTTATTAAATTATTATTTTTTTGTTATCACGGCTGTCAGCGAGGGGATTAGCTGATAACACTGCCCTTGTTTATCATAACTGGTATCAGATCAGGATTATTGTACAGGTAATGTATGGGATTCAATACTAAACTCCTTGACCCGGCCTTAAATGACCTTAGCTGTTGATAGGCCGTTAAACCCCAACAAACAAACTAACAAATCATAAAGGGGGTAATTTTAATAACAATACATTGGAAAATAATTGACAACTACCGGTACAGCAGATCCTGATGAGATGGCTCCTAATGAGCCTGAACATATGTAGCCTATTTCATCAACATTGCAAACTATACTTATCTAGCAAAGTATACTTTGAGGGAGTAATCATTTATTTTTCCCGAAAATAAGGGAGTAATCATTTATTTGATGATTAAAACTATGTAGAATTATTATACTGAATTTATTACATTATCACAGCCAAAATGGCTGTGACAATGTAATAAATTCAGTGTAATAAACATTAATAAATTTATACTAAAATTGAAAATTTCTCCCTCAAAGTATACTTTGCTAAGAAAGTATACTTTGCAATGTTGGTGAAATAGGCTACTGGATCTGTAAGTTGTTTGTGCAAATGTTGGATTATATATCAAGGTGTGTGATCATGTGGTTACAACAACAAAAACAAGTACTGAAACTTCCAGAAGTGCCTCCGATTCGAAGTATGCACTCCTTTATTTTGTCCTTATTATGTAACGGATTTTAATTCAATATGGCGCAATAAACGCGTCTTGTTAAGCTGCATTTGGTGGTCTCGTTACTTTGGCCCAAACTTCTGTCGTTTTTGCAAAGAATCGATGATTTCCGTGTCTACCGATTCTTCGCAAAAACGACATAAGTATGTGCGGAACTCCCGGGACCACCAAATGCAGCTCATGAAGACACGTGTGCTGCGCCATATTTCATCAAAATCCGTTGCCTATTAAGGAAAATATCGAATGATACTTACTTTGGAGTGGTCGCGCTTTCAACGTTCAGCCATTGTTGTTGTTGTTGTAACCACATGATCATGCACCTTGTATAATTATAGTCTGCCGGGGTGAAAGGGTTACACTATATGAAAATACCAGACTGTATTTTGATTTCAAGATTGAAACAATAGGGATTGTTTGGCGAATCTCGGAATTACTACATCTGATCAAAATTAACAATTCGTTCCCACGAAATAACAATTCGTTCCCACGGGAACGAATTGTTAATTCGTGGGAAAGAATTGTTAATTGGATTTTGTTAGAAGGATACGAAACATCGCGTTTTCTCGGAAAACCCGGTGTGCCTATCACGTGTCATGTTTACTTGTGGGGGGGGGGGGGATTAAGTTTAGGCATCCTGGGGCCCGTTTCACTAGACTTAGTACGACTAAAATGTTCGTAAGTGCAAAATTATGATAGTCTGTAAATTTCACATTAACATTATGTTCTTGTAAATAATTATTGGATTTACATTTATTGAGCATAGGCTGCATATGCAGCCTATGCTCAATAAATGTAAATCCATCAATTGAAATTTACGTGTCATGTTTACTTGGGGGGGGGGGATTAAGTTTAGGCATCCTGGCTCGTTACTACACGGAGCCCCGCAGGGGACGTATAATTCTTTTATTAATTCGTTCCCCGAAATAACAATTTGTTCCCTCAATTTAACAATTTTGTTCCCACAAATTAACAATTCGTTCCCTCAATTTAACAATTTGTTCCCACGAAATAACAATTGTTAACGAATTGTTAATTCGAGGGAACGAATTGGGAATGAATTGTTAATTCAAGGGAACGAATTGTCAAATTGAAGGACCGAATTGTTATTTCGTGGGAACGAATTAATAAAAAAAAATCCATGTCTCCTGCGGGGCTCCGTTCGTTACAAATCAAATGCCAGTTGACACATGTACGTCTCGCTACCTTGTACGATAGTATGGTATTTATATCTCTGATCTGATGACGTTGACAACCAAAGACACTACCTGATATTCTCTGTTTTTCCTGATGAAGCTGGTAACAATTATGTTTTAATTAGGTCGACTGCACGTGCACCTGCCTGATATTGGCTGAGCTGATCAGGTTAACCATGACAGCGCTGAGTTCAATTTGTGGTCTGCTGTATATTTATTCTTGGTTTATGCTCCAGTTCGAAAAATGGTATATATTAATCCATTTCAGTCTAAGGATTCGATTATTTTTGTAAACAAATCTCATTATTTTATTTATTTCTCCATGAAAGTATATGTTTATACTTTTGAGATGAAATAGGATTTTATTTTCTCATAAAAGTTTCATACTACTATAATTGTATCCCGTCTTTAATGGGTTAATGTTCATGGGAGCTGATTCTAATGAGTCCAATATTGATAAGCTGATCAGGTTAAGCGTAACACCGCTGAATTACATTTGTCGTCTGCTGTATAGTTTTTGTCGCGCTCGCTTGCGGACAGCGCGATATAGTTGGCACATGTACACCTTACGGAGCCCCACAGGTGACGTAGAATTTTTTTGTTTATTAATTCGTTCCCACGAAATAACAATTCGTTCCCTCAATTTAACAATTCATTCCCACAAATTAACAATTCGTTCCCTCAGTTTTAAGAATTCGTTCCCATGAAATAACAATTCGTTCCCGTGGGAACGAATTGTTATTTCACGGGAACGAATTGTTATATCTTCGGAACTAATTGTTAATTTGAGGGAACACATTTTTAATTCGAGGGAACGAACTGTTAATTCGAGGGAACTAATTGTCATTTCGGAGGAACTAATTGTTAATTCGAAGCAACAGATTGTTATATCGTGTGAACGAATTGTTAATAAACAAATATATGCCCCCTGTGTGGTTCCGTACGTACTTAAGTACGTCCGAGGTTGAAGTTGTTCGGTATACTATCCAAGTCTTGGCTGGCGCGACATGCGGGTCTGCGGTCCATACCCTGCTAATATTGTCACTGTCTTCGGGTCCTTGGCTGGCGCGACCATGCGGTCAAGCGGTCCACACCTTGTAATTTCTTTCACTGTTCGGTCTTGGCTGGCGCGACATGCGGGTCTGCGGTCCATACACCTGCTAATATTGTCACTGTTCGGTCTTGGCTGGCGCGACATGCGGGTCTGCGGTCCATACACCTGCTAATATTGTCACTGTTCGGTCTTGGCTGGCGCGACATGCGGGTCTGCGGTCCATACACCTGCTAATATTGTCACTGTTCGGTCTTGGCTACGGCGGACATGCGGTCAGGGGGTCCAATACACCTGCAAATAATAGTTCACTGTTCGGGGGGGGGGGGTCCTTGGCTGGCGCAACATGCGGGGTTCTGGCGGTCCAATTACACCTGCTAATTAAGGTCACTGTTCGGTCTTGGCTGGCGCGACATGCGGGTCTGCGGTCCATACACCTGCTAATATTGTCACTGTTCGGATGATTAATTCATGGCTTGTCGTGAGGAACAGCGTGTACAGTCAAACCTGTGAATAAAGGCCAGCAATGGGAAGACGATAAATTGGCCTTTGTTCACAGGTGGTCTTTATTCGCAGGGTCATTATGTAGTAATTTAGAAATTGGGAAAACAAAGGTGTGGTTGCTATAGGCAGGGAATTGCTATACCAAGGTGGTTCTTTAACAAAGGTTTGACTATATATTGATAATATATTGTTGTTTGACTGAATGTTGAAGATAGTAGACTCTGGTCTTGGACGGGCATGCTGGTCTTAATGGGTGATCATATCTAGTTATGTCCCTTTGCAAATATATTTATAGATATCCGGTCATTTGGTTTATATTATCGTTTATTTCTCACTAAGTAACTTGCAAAAATGTATACTGCAAACTGTGTAGACCCAGATCAGACTGCACATATGTGCAGTCTGGTCTGGGTCTACACTGATGCAATACAATTAATAAGTGTGAACATATGAATCTGGCAAATAAGGTAGTTCCGGATCAGATTGCGTAGATATGTAAATTAGGATGATCTGGATCAACGCGAGTCAAAATCACTATAATGACTTCTTTACCCAACAAATCATGGGATATTCGGTTTTATTACAAGCAATTAGGCCATAAAATATACAAGATGGACCGGATTTCTATAAATATATTCAAAGGGAAATAACTAGCTAGGAGACCCCGGCAACAAACCCGCTTTTCTTCCAGCGAAATCCCAGTATTTCAGACTGACTCCGTATATCAGGAGAGATTTAATTAAGTCTCCGAGCACACCTGCGTCCGTCTGTCTTATGTTTCATTCAGACAATTTTCTGCCGCCTATGTGATAGCAATGGGGGCGGGGGGACGGGGAGGGCATATTGTGTTGCTCTTGAGGTTCCGTACGTCCGTATGTCTGTCCGTACATTTACGTTGAAAAGTTTGTATGACTTATGGGGCCCGTTTTACTAAACTTTGTACGCCTAAAATGTTCGTAAGTGCTAATTTCGAATCGTCTGGAAATTTTAATTGATGGATTTACATTTATTGAGCATAGGCTGCATATGCAGCCTGTGCTCAATAAATGTAAATCCAGTAATTGTTTACAAAACACATTGTTAATGTGAAATTTACATAATAATTTTGCACTTACACACATATTTGTCGTACGAAGTTTAGTGAAACGGCCACCAGTAGGCCAGGGGGCCATATCCATGTTTTACAAACATAATGTCTAGTCTCCTTTCATGTCAATGCCCCACCGATTTTCTTCCTTATTAAATAAATAGGGAACAAATGATAAACAAATAAAGCAAATTAAAAACAAGAAATGCGTCTGTCGAACGCGGATGCCACCTGCAGCATATTTGAGAAACTGTGACAAAGTGGTTAACCGAAAAGTGTGACGGACGGACGGACGTCCGGACGGACGGACGGATAGACGGACAGACGGACGGTCCAAACACTATATGCCACCCGTTTCTTCGAAACCCGGTGGCATAAAAATCACTTATTTGAGCTGCTAAAATATGATAATCAGTTATTTAAAAAAAATGTCTGTATTTGAAACGCAGATTTTCTGTAATTTCATCCAGACTCAATAATTAGAAATGTTATATTGCTGGATACGACACTGCCCATGTGTATGTCACTGTGTCCAGGGCTCCAGATAAGGAATTAGTAATTGAGTATTGTCACTCCATCATTTCTGAAGCAATTGGGTATTTCAAAAGGTTAAGTGTGTAAAATAGAATCACACTACTGTTTACACATCAGCAGACCGCACTTATTGAATAGTTTGCTGCTAAATGAAAACACATCTTGGTATTTCATTAGAATTGTCTCCTTGTAGACAATTCTAATGAAATACCAAGATGTGTTTTCATGGAAAAATAAGAAAATATGCTATATTTGTGGTCTGTTTATTGTTTTCTGTAGCATGATAAAGATACCACAAATTTTGTATTGCTTTTTGATACTCACTACTTCTGATTTCAATTGGGTTTTTGGCAATTTTAATTGGATATTTACGCAAATACGCATCTTATCTGGAGCTCTGTGTGTCTGTCTTAAATCTCGCCGATCCCATCTGTGGTGTAATGTTTTCTCTTCATTTAACCCTTTCAACCCTAACGAACTGAAATGGACTGTGATATGCTAATGTTCTGACCAATCCAATGGTCACAACATGATTTTCAGATTCGTCCATTTATGAAAAGGGGGTGTTTTTGTTCTCAAAAATATAAAAATTACTTTCAAAAAGTGCATATCCTGATGAGACGGCTCGTTACGAGCCGGCTCATCTGGATCTGCACTTTTTGCATAAACCGATATAGCGGGATTTCGGGTTCAAAGGGTTAGAGGCATCTGCCCACTCCGTAGGCACAACATGCATGTTCTTTGTATCAGAGACATCGTCTGAGACATTTTCTAGCAAAATAAACATTCATTCACCATTACCCTACGTAACAATTGGCATTATTATACATTTTATATCCGACGCAAATTTTCACACTGATCAGGGGCGATAACCGTGTTTCATTAAAATATTAACGGACATTAATATTTATTCTCTGTATTTATTTTTTGATGTGCAATGGTCATACTTTATAATCTGTCAACAATATTATTTTTGTAGGTGACGTATTTAGTTAGTATAAATAATTAAACAATAGCATGCCTCATTTGCATATGAAAATAGCTTAATACCACCGCGCGTCATTATCAGTAAAATAAATATTACTAAATGATTATATCTGTATAGCGGGCACTCGTAATGTTTAGAACTGGTGGAATAGTGACACAATTATACACTAATTTAATTCCCATAAATAACCTTTTGTGCCTACTGAGTGGGGAGTGGGACATGTACCTTTACTATAGAGACATTGAACTGCTTTATGGCGTGTCTTCCTTATAAAGACATGGAATCCTTATGAAATATGTACTGTCTGTGTTTCACAACGCCTGTCCATTTGTTTACACATTTTCAGATATAGTTAAGCATCATTCCATTCATAGCATATTGCTGGCGGGCCGTTAAGCACCATTCAATTCCATCCACAGGGATTCCGCTGGGGAAAATAAAAAAATCGCCACTTCAAACGAAAAGAAAAGAATAACAATAGGATAAAAATAAACGATTGGCGATAAAAAATTTCAATTTTCTAAAAACAAAAAAAGGATTTTATTTTTAGAAAATTGTAATATTTTATCGCCAATTGTTTATTTTTATCGCCTATTGCGAAAGTGGCGATCGCCAGCGGAATCCCTGCATCCATAGCAGATTGTTGGTGGGCCGTTAACCACCATTCAATTCATAGCAAATTGTTGGTGGGTAAGCTCCATTCCATTCGAGAAAAGAGACATTTTGACGTTTACAGCACTTATAGGTTTTTCCATATTGCATAAACATACATTAGGAATAGAATCTAGTTCCTTTGCTTACAGAAATGACACTTCAGTGATTGAATGTTGAACAGCTCAGGCCCTGCGGATGCGCAGGCTGATCTAGGCCTGCGCTGGTCGCGGAATTTGTAAGGGAGAAAATCCCGTTCACCGGCCCAGTTAGTGTGCATCTGCATCACCTGACAGCTATTTGCTTATTGAACCTTTTCTCCAACACCAACATCGTATACAGCTGTGTCGTCATTTTATTGCCAAATATCGTTCCCTGAAATATCAAAGACCGTTATACAATGGGCTGGCAGAAGTTGAGAACTGACAAGTGCAGTTTTGTCATACTATTACGTGTATAGAGTATAATTATGTATTCCTCACCCACGTGACAAATGCTTGTCCATCGTAACACATGGGCGAACCCGGCTGGTGTTATTGCCTATATTGGTCCTGGCAAGGTCCATTTTCCCAGCCGATGGCCATGTTATAGATCGTCCATTGTTAGTTACTTCAGACTCGCCTTGACCTCTGACCTATGTGTCTGTGCCATATCCCGGACGTACCGCTGGCAACTGTGCAATAACTATTATATTAACTATGTGTCCCGGTCGCCGATTGTTTCTCAGGGGATTATAGAAGCCTGTCGAGCGCATGCGCTCACGTAGTCCTGGTCGGATACGCAACTACGGACACCATGTGCGGGAACGCACTCGATGCTTTCTGAATCAAGAATTTTAAATGTTTTTTTTGTTGTCATACTCGAAATAACTCGACTTTGTTTGGTCGAGGTTGAGCTATGCTCAGTCTTGGCCAACCACATTGTCTGATTGAGTTTCTACCTAGGCCTATCTGACAAGGGGGTGTGTGGACTGTCATGTAGGACATAGGTTGTGATATATCAAAATGTTCGTTAATGTCTCTAGTTCATGAAACCACCTGATGCCATTCTGGGTTCCATGGACAAAGGTCTTAAATTCAAGATGGCGTCCAAGATGGCCACCAAATAAGGATATTCGATTTTTGTCATAATTTGGTTCAAGTGGTCTGTAAATGTGGTCATAATAGTGGAATTATGCTTTGTAAGGCAACCAGATTAACATGTCATTGCTATTTCAGTGATATATTTGATTTAATAATGAACATTGTAATAATAATGAAACTTTGTAGTAATATTTTTATATTCAATCTTGGGCACCATCATATACTTACATACTGCTAAATATTATGAGATACATTGTTTTAAAGTAACTCGTTTTATTGAATTTTCAACCACATGGTATTTATCAAAATAGTGTCAAAATGTATTGGCCGTCCCACTCAGTAGGCACGACATGTTCTTTATAGGAATTAAATAATTGTGTCACGATTCTACCAGTTCTAAAAATTCCGAGTGCCCGCTATACAGATATAATAATATCATTACATTTAGTAATATTTATTTTAATGATAGTGAATAAATAGTAATGTCCGTTAGCAGCATTTACGGAAACAAGGTTATCGCCCCTGATATCAGTGTGGACATTTACGTCTGATATCAAATGTATAATACTACCAATCAATACGTGGGGTAATGGTGAAAGAATATTTATTTTGCCAGAAAGTGTACTAGATGATGTCTGATATAAATAACATTGTGTGCCTACTGAGTGGGCATTGAATTACGTTTAATAAATGCAACATTTATACATGTATATATGTATTATAGTCCGTCTTATTAGAAATACATGTTTAACACATTGCGGATTAATATGTGCTTCACAAACAATTTATACATTTAAAAAGTATTACTTGTTGTAAACATGACTGCGACTTAAAATACTACCATTTGTACAGTTGACACTAACTATGACAAAATGGAATGTTCTTAAGTTTCGCTACCATCTTGGACGCCATCTTGGATTTGAAGCCTTTGCCCACGGAACCCAGAATGGTTTGGGCGAAAATTCAGAGACCAGCAAATGCAGCTTAACAAGACGCGTTTGATGCGCCATATTTCATAAAAATCCGTTACGTAATAAGGACAATATAAAAGAATACGTACTTTGAATCAGATGGATTCTGGAAGTTTCAGTTCTTGTTGTTGATGTTGTTATTACCACGTGATCATACACTTGAGGTCGTTTTGACCTGTCTGGGAATTCCTGGAAAAGTCATTGTACCATTTCCATGTCATTTCTGAGAAATGTCGTAGGTAGATAATGTGAATACCGAGCTAAGTTATGTTTGTCGCTCGTATGCCGATCGTTCACCTGATTCACCTTTGTTAGTTGTGGCCGTGACTGGGAAAATGTGGCTGATGACTTTTGTGACCTGTAGCCTATTTCATCACAATTGCAAAGTATACTTATCTTGCTAATTACACTTTGAGGGAGAAATTTTCAATGTAATGATAAGTTTAGTGAGTTTTATTATACTTAATTTATTTCATTATCACAGCCATTTTGGCTGTGATAATGTAATACATTCAGTATAATAATTCTGCATACTTTTAATCATCAACTATATGCAGTTGTTAGTTCTATAAGACATAATGCATTTCGGGAAATATAAATGATTACTTCTTCAAAGATTACTTAGCAAGTATGCTTCGCACTTTTGATGAAATCGGCTGCATTAGTTCCTCAACAAATAACGCGTTCTTTTAGCTTGGTAACAATATATGTGGCTTGTTTAACCCATTTCATGATGCTGAAAAAATCAAAATACAGGGCGTTATCTTTCTCCTATACTCCTATATCCCCCTATATTTTCGACTTTTCCCCTATATTTTTAAAACACCCCTATATTCCTATATTTCCCTATATGTTTTATTTTTCCTCTGTATTTAAAAAAAATCCCCGAGGTTGAATACTTGTGTTGTTTTTTTCTGTTTCTTTTCAGGTATGTACCTAGAACAGTGTTGACCCAAAAACTTAATGCATTCTTATCTTCAACCAACCATAGCCATCCACAAGGGCACGTGTCATCCGTCTGTGGTATTGGATTCACTTTTAAATAGCAAGTATTCGTGAACAACCTGTCAACCTAATGTTTAAATTCCCCTATATTTTGTTAAAAATCCCCTATATTTTGCCATCAGTACCCCTATATTTTCAAAAGTTTCTCCTATATTTAGGTCTGTTTATTGTTTTCTGTAGCATGATAAAATACCACAATTTTTCATTGCTTTTTGATACTCACTACTTCTGATTTCAATTGGGTTTTTGGCAATTTTAATTTGGGTATTTAAGCAAATACGTACCTTATCTGGAGCTCTGGCTGAATAATGTAAACCATGGTCGACTGCGCATCCAAGAAATGTCGAACTAAAGAGTCCATTCTGCATTTTCCCGTAGTTTCAGCGGCACCACGCCGTCATATGGCTACTTGAGACGTTGATAGTGAACAGTGTAGACATGGTGACTGCGTATCTAAGAAGTGTCGATCTAAAGAGAATACTAAATCTTTCCGCAATATTACAATTAATATGTTCAACAATTCTGCAAAAACCGGGGGGTGGGGGGGGGGGGGGGCGTTTCACTAAACTTCTTATGCTATGATGTTTGTAAGCGCAAATTTAGAATCGTCTGCAAATTTCAATTGATGTATTTACATTTATTGAGCATAGGCATATGCAGCCTATGCTCAATAAATGTAAATCCAACAATTATTAACAAGAAAACATTATTAATGTGAAATTTACAGACTATCATAATTTTGCACTTACGAACATTTTAGTCGTAGGAAGTTTAGTGAAACGGCCCCCTGGAACCCACTTCTGGTTTTTGCAGAATTGTTGATCTGAAGAGAGTCGGTCAATTCTGCATTTTGACGTAGTTTCAACACAACGCCGCCGTCATTGCTTTACTTCATAGTGAATAGTGTATACTTTGGTCAGACTGCGCAGATGCTCTGATCAGAGACTACGCTAATCGCAATCAATACGAAGGCGATATTTGTAGCGAAAGCAATATTTGTTGCGGCGTATTATATTTTCGCGGTATAGCGATTATTTATATTTCTTGGCAAAGAAAGTGGCTAGCTATGTCGTTAAACATCATTCCGTGCATTGGCGAGGAACATCCAATACAGTTAAAGTGGATTCGCAGGTCGAGAGGACATATAGTTCGCGTGTTGCCCCAGATTTCGCCCGTTTAGTGAACCCTACACCTATTTATACGCCTTGGCAACTAGACTATGCCTTAAAACATCATTCCGTACATTGGTGTCAAGGATATAATTACGTAGGTTACAGCACCGCCTGTGCAAATCATCACAGTATGTGTAATGTGTTTATTAGAAAGTACATGTACTTGAATATTGTGTTTGAAAGTAAGCAGCTTGATTGGCTGAGCCTGAGCTGTAAGACAGCTCAGGCACAGCCAATCAAGCTGCTTGATCGCTAGTTTATATGACCAAATTAAGGCAATGGATGTTAAGAAACGTTAACGTCTTGGCTAGATTGACTCAGAGGGTGGTGTATGTATGCATGCTACAATTCAGGCACAGCCAATCAAACTGCTTGATTGCGAGTTGATATTGCCAATAGATGTTCAGAAACGTTGACATCTTGGCAAGATTAACGCAGGCGGTGGTGTATGTATGAATGCTTCAGCTCAGGCACAGCCAATGAAACTGGTAGTTTAGCGTAGATATATGTACGTTTTGACAAACGTACATTTCAACATGGGTACGTTTTGACAGGTGCACATTTGACTTGGGTACGTTTTGAAAAGAGCAAATATTGAAATGGGTACATTTTGAGGAGGGCACGTTTTGACAAGGCTACATTTCAACATGGCTGCGTTTAGACAAGGGTGCACATGCTGATCTGGATCTACAATGGTCGCACAACCCATCAGCCCCATTCTCTAGTCACAGCCATAAATAGCATCATTATGGTAATTAGTGTCTATAATTGGTATATCTATCACATTACATTCTATTTATAATAGCTGTTGATTTCGTTAATTAAGATACGCGTAAAGAGCTACGTTTGATCAAAAATCGTGCGCTTTTGCGCTTTATAATCGTGACGTTGATTTGGAAACACGTAGTTCTGAGTACAAAACTCTAATTACATTACATTACATCACATTGTATTACATTGCATTACATAAGCGTTATGGTAGTCGTATTTCCAAATTTTCGTTTGAGGCGTTCTTTGTTTACACGCAGAGAGTGACCTAAGATTTTTGCTAATACACACTTTATTAGCTGAGTTTATGATACTATTTTGTCTCGTATTGTAGAAACTTGTCTCAATAACGATATAGCGAAGTATGAACGCCAACGCCCTGCGGATTATTGCTCTATTATAGTGCTCAAAGTTGAAATGTTATTCCACGAATATTCGTGGGTGGCAGGTGGGAGCATGCGATTGGTAATTTAACGATCGGGGTTCATCCTTACCGGAATCCCGATTGGAGACCTGGTTTGGCCCTCACATACGTCTTTGGCATTTTGTATGTGACAGTTGAATCTGGTTATACCCCTTATGTGAGTATTACGATTATTCGTAATCCTATTTTAGGGGAAGGGGCCAAGTGACTTTGGTGCGGTATGGAACTGGCGCCATGTCAGGTTATTCTAATTTCAGGGCTGAATCTATTTTTTCAGGATGTAAATTTTCCGTTCCGATTTTGGGACCCCCACCCATTGCAGCAGGTTGAATACGGGATCGCGATCATTGGCCCGGCCTTAAATGACCTTATCTGTTGATATGCCGTTAAACACCAACAAACAAACACCCACAAATATTCGTGTTTCTAGGATCGGGCAATGAAGGTTGTTCTAGGTGACACCGGAGTACTCACTATTGTTATTCAGTGCACGTGTTCTTAATCTGTAAACATTCTCATTATCTGGTAGATGATTACACACATCTGTCTCGTGGAGGTCGGAATATTCATGTTTCTAGTATCCGGTTGCCTACTGTCTGTTTCACGAAAGCTGCCCAAATTTTGCGGCCATATAAACAATTCAAAAACAATATTTTTTTCGATAGTATTAAATTAAAGGAAAATTTAAGAATGAGCCTTCTTTTTATTTCGTGAAATTTGGTCAAATATTGATTTTATTGCGAAAACAAAATTTCCCCATGTTAAATCCCCATAGACATGGGGATTTAACATGGGGAAATTTTTTAGAATTTCAGAAATACTGGACCGATTTTTAAAATTTAACTTGTTTTCTTAGTTAGATCATTTCCAAGCTATCTAGTCAGGTTTCGGAGTCAATTTTTTTTCGTTTTTTGACTACTCCCACAACTCCTCTACCTTTTTTCCCCATGTTAAATTCCCATAGACATATCAATTTTTCGCAATAAAATCAATATTTGACCAAAATTTTACGAAATAAAACGAAGGCTCATCCTTAATTTTTCCTTTAATTTAATATTATCAAAAGAAATTTTGTTTTTGAATTGTCTATATAGCCGTAAAATTTGGGCAGCTTTCGTGAAACAGACAGTAGTATTATGTGATGATTGTTGCTTCCAACGACCCATGAGTACTCACAAGTGTGACACGCCATCAGGGCTCCAGATAAGGAATTAGTAATTGAGTATTGTCACTCCATCATTTCTGAAGCAATTGGGTATTTCAAAATATTAATTGTGTAAAATAGAAGCACACTACTGTTTACACATCAGCAGACCGCACTTATTGAATAGTTTGTTTCTAAATGAAAATACAACTTGGTATTTCATTAGAATTGTCTCCTTGGAGACAATTCTAATGAAATACCAAGATGTGTTTTTATGGAAAAATAAGAAAATATGCTATATTTGTGGTCTGTTTATTGTTTTCTGTAGCGTGATAAAGATACCACCAATTTTTAATTTTTAATCTCTTTTTGATACTCGCTACTTCTGATCTCAATTGGGTTTTTGGCAATTTAAAATTGGGTATTTACGCAAATACGCAGCTTATCTTGAGCAATGTGATTTTGTACCTAAGGAGATATTTTCTGTAAATCATGTTGAAATTTGACGAAAGATCACATGGCATCGAAAGTTGACGAACTTTTCATAGCAAATATGGAATAATATGACGTCGAAAGTTGATGAAATTTTCAGAGCAAATGCGGAATTGTATTCCGCATTTGCTATGAACAATTCGTCAACTTTCGACGCCAAGTGGTATCACACATAATCTTAGGTACAAAATCACATGGCGTGTGTCAATGGTTGCAAGGTACACGTGTTGATAATCTGGCACTGTTCTCGTCTGCTCGCGGATTGTTACACTTGTCTCTGATTGAGTTCGTCTGCTGGAATGCAATTGTGAATTACGTTTCTGTCAGCCTCTTGATTTACAATTATGGTACGTTTTGTCACTCGCCAAGGTTGTCCAAAGTTCAACGCGCATGCGCGTTGGGATTTGGAGCACGCGATCGGGCACCTGTTCTTGGACATAGATCACCGCGCATGCGCATTTGGAACATTGGTACACACGACCGGACACCTATTTATCCCGTCAACACATAAATGGCTTTAACATGCAAACAAAATAACCCCAGTCACCGCACATATTAATACGCAGTGATTAGGTCGTATTGTTTCAAGGCACCGTGTTTCAAGGCACACACGCACTGTGTTGACGGGTTAAAAAACTATTGTTAACGAGTTTGATTGGTGATTTTGAGTATGCAATTAGAGTACATACATGTACATGTTATAATTACGTTGCCTGAAGATTGTATGTTAGTGGAAATATATCATCAAGTGTATCGTCGATTTTCGAGCAGTTTCCAAGAACTTGATATCGCAACACGACGGAACAGTCTATGACGTAGATATACGTGCACGGACGTACAATTACGCAGTTATATTCATCGTCCATTTCCTGACCTTCTGATAAATTTTCCGAGAATTCACAGAACGTCTTGTTCCGGGTATGATAACTCGACACCGTCGACATATAACTGAATTGCGTTTACCCACACTTATCATGTTTGTGGTAACACAGTTGTAGAACATACCAATGACCTTGGTGTTAACTCGTACCACGCTGAATTAAACTTTGTCGTCTGATGGAAATGTTTTATTTTCAATATTTCTCGACAAAAACCGGTTTTGACAGAACACGAGAATACGAGAATCGTCTCCAATGGAGACGATTCTCATGTGCTAACAAAACAGGTTTTTTTGTATTAACAATTAACGCAAAAATGAAAAACAGCAGACGACACTTTCCGTCTCCAGTGTAGTGCATTATTTGTCAATGCAATCCTGTCTTTAGAATCTACGGACCCCGCAGGGGACGTAGATTTTTTTTTTTTATTAATTCGTTCCCACGAAATAACAATTCGTTCCCTCAATTTAAAAAATCGTTCCCACGAAATAACAATTCGTTCCCACGGGAAAGAATTGTTAATTCGTGTGAAGGAATTGTTATATCGTGGGAACGATTTGTTAAACTTGTTAATTTAAGGGAACGAATTGTCATTTCGTGGGAACGAATTGTTAATGTGAGGGAACGAATTGTTATATCGCGGGAACGAATTGGTAATTCGAGGGAAAGAATTGTTAAATTGAGGGAACATTTCGTGGGAACGAATTAATAAAAAAAAGATGAATGTCCCCTACGGGGCTCCGTGAGAATCCATCTAGAAATATGATATTGAACGCAGCAGTAATAATAACAATATAAACGTCTCCGGACCGGCCGAACATACTTCCTCGTCTAACTCGGTCAGCGAACGGGAAATGCCCATTCTACATTCGCCGCCCGGCTGTTAAAATTCTGTCCCGACAACCCTGATAATGTCTGGTGTGTTAATGGAATTTGAAGTATACTTTACACACGTGTACATTAATTTGGTAAACCATATTCAATTCACAATAGCTTGCCAGACATAAACAGATCACGTTAGTGTTTACATTTTGCATGTTCAAGGGATTAACTTACATTTAGTTTTGAACGCGACTCTGCAAAATATACTTTGCACCAGCGCCTTGTTTTTGTTAGAAAACCCTATATGAACGGGAAAAAACACGACGGGAATCTGATAATAAATGCACAAATGAAATGTCGTATACGTTCTGAAATGTCCGTACACTTCCAATACCACGTACGGAATATATTTACGAAATGAACTAGCATGGTATAAGGTATGTTTTCCCAAAAGCCGTGCATATTTACAACGTTTAGCCCTTTTCATGCGGAATACACGTTTATTATTAACAATGTGTTTACAAATATTGAAATATTTTTTGTTGCATTTTCTTATTTCTCAACGAAAGTATATGTTGTTACCACTCGTTCGAACCGTCTCTACGTCTCTACGAGACGGTTCGAATGAGTGGTGACAACATATACCTCTGATGAGAAATAAAGGAATTAGATTTTTTGGCATACAAATTAATCATCATATTTAATAAGTTAACAAGGAGTTCTGCCATGAACCGAGGTGTACACATTGGCTGCCACCCAGAGACCTAGTTGGTGTTGGATTTCCCGACGGAATGTCCTCCTTTGTGTTTATTGAATGCCCCGCAATGTTTACATTGGTTCCTTTATGTCCATTCAGTAGTAACAGAGGGGTGTTCAACAAGTTATTAGCCCGACACACTTGTAATCCGCACCACGTTTAAAGTTTGTATAAAGTGTGTGTTCATTTGTTTAGTGAGTGGAGACTTGTAGACATATTAGACTGAGCGTTTCTATAGATATTCTGACTTACTATTTATACTTTCAGCCCCCTTATTTCAGACTCATTCAATTAATTTCTAATTTATCTCATGAATAATTATATTATTAAACTGATTGTTGCTATAGTACTGGGGCCCGTTTCACTAAACTTCTTACGACTAAAATGTTCGTAAGTGCAAATTTAAGATCGTCTGTAAATTTCAATTTATGGATTTACATTTATTGAGCATAGGCTGCATATGCAGCCTATGCTCAATACATGTAAATCCAATAATTATTGACAAGAAAACAATGTTAATGTGAAATTTACAGACTATCATAATTTTGCACTTACGAACATTTTAGTCGTACGAAGCTTAGTGAAACGGCCCCCAGGCCCGTAGCGGTGAATACAATAATGCCACGGCGGACTATTGAGTGGGGTTGGGGTGTTCAACATAGACATTCAAAAATGGTGCGTCCTGCGTTATTGAGTCAAAATAGTGCGGCTGTGTTATAATTATTCTGACTATCCCATCTATGGCAGAGAACATTTTGACGGTCCCTCACATGTGCGTGTCTCGAATTTCACGCGCAATCAGATAGCAGTACTATCTCCCATGCTTGGGTACCAATATTGTCCGCCGACGACGACGGTTAAATACCGCCAAAATCTCCCACGGACTGCACAGATTGTCGGTGATTGTTCAGTCTTTTAACATTTTATTCCTGCCTCTTGTTTAGATTAATTGCGATGATCTGATTACATTATTGCAACGATCTTGTTACATTATTATGACAGAGTGATTATATTGTGCGCCTGTCAACTGCCCCGTTACGGGGTATCATCAGATTGAGGGCTGGGACGTCACCAGACGTGGGCACAGGTGGGTCTTAATACGGGTTTTTATCCCGCCAACACAGTGCGTATGTGCCGTGAAACAGGTGCCGTGAAACATTTTTTGATATCCTGCCAATACGACATAATCACTGCGTATGAATATGTGCGGTTGCTGGGATTATTTCTTTGCATTTTAAAGCCATTTGTATGTGTTGACGGATAAATAGAATAGTAGGTTAGTGCCGTGAATGGAAAACAATATCTGGCGCGGCACGGAAACGGGATGTGCTCGGCAGAGCCTCGCCCATCCCGTTTCCTGAGCCTTGCCAGATATATTTTCCCATTCACGGCACTAACCTACTATTCTCTATAACGTCCCAACAACATATGCTCATGTAAAGACGGGACCTCCGTTTCAAGTCACATACAACGGTATTGATGCTTAGGGCGCGGACTGAACTCGTTGCCTTCGGTATTAAAGGCAAACGCCCCTTAATCAATTACATGCAAATTCGGAATACACCTTTACGGGTATAACATTTTTTAAATATTTTATTTGTATTATTTCTCAATAAAAGTATATGTTGTGACCACTCATATGAACCGTCTCGACGAGACGGTTCATATGGTGGTCACGACATATACTTCTGAGCTCATATAAAGAAAATAGTTAGGATTTTCCACAGACAAAATGGCGTATCCTCAGCATGAAATGTGTTTTAAGGCATTGAGCCAACGCCCCTTGAACAAACATACCATACTGTCATGCAATACACAATGTTGTGAGTTCATGGTCTTACCGTTTTCAGTGTCAGTTATATCTAGCATGGTAACTCTTATTACAATTGTGACAATGTTAAACTATTGGTGGAAATCTGAATCGCCGTGTTCACACACAGTCCGTATGCTGATATATTGTGTAATTAGTAATACGTGGCGAAACTATTTGAAATTACGTCCATACACTTTAGTAGTAATTGCGGACAGTTACCAAAAGTCACACTTTTTCACCGAATTCCGGACCAAATTCACACAATAATTTGGTCCTGAATTCGAAAACATGTGCAATCTCGAACGCAAGCTATCATAATACGGTCGTTCGCGAAAATGATACACTATATTGTAATTGCCAGCTGAAACCTAACCCTTACACCGCTATCTTATTTTTTTTGTCGTCTGCTGTTTATTTTCTATTTTCCACATTTATCATCAAAAACCTGCTTTGGCAGCACTTTAGAATGATTTTCAACATGCCTTAACAGCACTTCAGACTCATTTCCATTGAAATGATTCTGAAGTGCTGTCAACCATGTTTTTATTGAGAAATAAGGCAAGATTTAAAAGCAACATCAGACGAGAATTGTTTTTCAATAGCGGTCTAAGGGTTAATGCTAGAACTTGTTCTCATGGCTTAAAACCTGTTGTTAGTGGTAGGACATTAAACGTGGGGGACAAAATATCAAGTCTAGCCGTAATTGATTGGATGATTGCGCTAGGAGGATCAGGAAGTACTTTAGGTATTTTATTTTTACACCAACCGCCATATTGAATATTGGTGCTAGATTCTGCCTTCGTGGTTGCTATGCTGAATTAAATGTTGCTGCTGGAAATGTTATATTTTCAATATTTCTCGATGCAAACCTGAGACGATTCTCATGTGCTGTCAAAACATGTTTTTTTATTAAGAATTAAGGCAAAAATGAAAAACAGCAGACGACAATTTTCATCTCCCGCGTAGTGAGGGTTAAGTTCCCCTTTCTCAGTCTGCGACACTATCATTCAGTGGAACCTCTCTAAACCGGACACCCTGGGATGTCCACAGGGAGCCCGGTTTAGAGAGGTTCCACTGTACAACAGACATATGACTACTTCAAGACACGCGTGGATGCTTTGCGATCATTAACATACATTTTAATTGGAGGTAAATGGCAATGCAACATATCAAAATAACGTACAATGGAACCTATCTAAACCGAACACCAAGAAAACACATGCGATCTTATATTTGATGAATTTCTTGGTCATTTATATCGGGTGATAATGTCTGTTCGTGATCGCATAGCACCGAGTTATGCCTCAGAATGATCAAATGCTTGATTTACAGTGAAACCTCTCTAAGCCGGACACCCTGGGGTCCTCCCAGGGTGTCCGGTTTAGAGAGGTTTCACTGTACAACCAACACGTTTCTGTGTCCGGTTTAGAGAGGTTTCCACGGTGTAAATGTTTCCCAAAGTTGACGCCGCCCCTGGATTGCCCGTAACTGTTACTGTAGCCTGGGAATATACGCCAACATTCTGTATTATATTGAGTAAGTTGTGTCGAGTATTCTGGCTACACAACTACCTGCGTTAATGTTGCCCAGAAGTCAACGTTTCTGAACACCTATTGGCAATCCCAACTCACAACCAAGCAGTTTGATTGGCTGTGCCGGAGCTACATACACGCACGCACGCACGCACGCACGCACGCACAGGCACACAGACACCGCCTGCGTTAATCTTGTCCAGAATATGATCAACATTTCGGAACATATATTGGCAATCCCATCTCGCATCCAAGCAGTTTGATTATCCGAGTCGGAGATCTGTAGCAATCAAGCTGCTTGATTTCAAACACAATATTTCAGTATTTCAGTATTTGTTAAATACAGCCATTGACGATATTGGCAAGGTTAGCACAGGGGGTGATGCAACCCTGAAGTCTTGACCCAGTGCCTTTGACACCCGCCGATCCGTGGTGTAGTAAACACGGCCCGATTTGGCAACGAGACAATTACCGTGTGTATTTCAGAACATAACTGTTGATACAGTCTGTGTTTGATTGGAATCAATGTGCTTTATATAACCGTACAAATCGTAAGATATTAGTTACACATTCTTATTAGAAAGAAAGTTTATTTGCATTAAGCCAACTGGCCCATGAGCATATACACCATATGCAGAATCATTTACAATACTTACATTGTGACAGTAGTACGGAAGCAAACCCATTAGGCCGCTTCACATGTTTTATTTCCATTTATTCAAGATCATATCTTGAATATTCAAACAATTTTCTTGAATTTTCAAGATACTTTCTTGAATTTTCAAGATCTTTTCTTGAATTTTCAAGATCTTTAAAGATCTGTTGCAGTTCAGAATGATATGGCTCTCGATGATTTGGTTCGTTGAAAATTCAAGAAAAGATATGATATTGAATAAATGGACATACAAAATGTGAAGTGGCCCTAATGGGCTTCCGTACATAATGGCATAGTGAAAATATAATATAAAGTTTGCAATGTGCATGCTCACACACACATATATCTACGTTTACATTTGACATATAAATTGATGATGTTTACGCATATCTATATGTATATGATATATTATATACCGCATTTGACATTTGATCTATCAATGCATGCGCCTCCAGAAATAATTACACTCAGTACAGGGGATAATGCTACGCAATCCCATTAGGGCCACTTCACTTCTTTTTTTTTTTTTATCTTTTCTTGAATTTTCGAGATCTTTTCTTGAATTTTCAAGATACGTAAAGGCTTTCTTGAATTTTCGAGATGTTTTCTTGATTGTCAAGATGTTTTCTTGAATTTTCAAGTTCTTTTCTTGAATGATCATGTTCTTTTCTTGAATTTTCAAGTTCTTTTCTTGATTTTCAATATCTTTTCTGAATTTAAGTCTTGAAAATTCAAGATATGAAAATTCAAGATCGTGAAAATTCAAGAATAGAACTTAACATTCAAGATTTCAAGAGTTTTCTTGAATTTTCAAGTAATTTCTTTGAATTTTCAAGATCTTTTCTTGAAAAAATTCAAGAAAAGGAACATGTTAAAATTCAAGATTTCAAGATGTTTTCTTGAATTTTCAAGTAATTTTTTCTTGAATTTTCAAGATCTTTTCTTGAAAAATTAAGAATAAAATATCTTGTAAATTCAACAAAAGAACTTGAAAATTCAAGATTTAAGATGTTTTTTTCAATTTTCCCGTAATTTTCTTGAATTTTCAAGATCTTTTTGAAAATTTTAAGAAAATATCTTGAAAATTCAACAAAAAAGTTGAAAATTCAAGATTCAAGATGTTTTCTTGAATTTTCAAGTAATTTTCTTGTATTTTCAAGATCTTTTGAAAATTCAAGAAAAAAGACTTAACATTTCAAGATTCAAGATGTTTTCTTGAATTTTCAAGTGAATTTTCTTGAATTTTCAAGATCTTTTCTTGAAAATTCAAGAAAAGAACTTGAAAATTCAAGATTTCAAGATGTTTTCTTGAATTTTCAAGTAATTTTCTTGAATTTTCAAGATCATTTCTTGAAAATTCAAGAAAAGATCTTGAAAATTCAAGAAAAGATCTTGAAAATTAAAGGAAAGAACTTGAACATTCAAGAAAACATCTTGAATAAATCGAAATTAAACAAAAGTGATGTGGCCTTAATGGGTTTCCGTATAATGCTGTATGTAATATATCATTATGTAGCGATGATTTCAAAATAAGTATGTACTTCTTAAAATGCGTATGGAAACGTGATGCAAGCTAAAGACATGTAGACGTTCATCATTTTGAAGTTTTGCGACATTAGGTTCCTGTTTTCCAAAACATTGTAGATATATACATTTAAATTATAACTGCAATATTTTGGAATACAATGTAGTACACCGTTCGGCTTGTTATGTTGTATTTTGTGTCTAGGTTATGACCCAGCACGCAAATTACGTGTCATATACCTATACCCAGTGCTCCAGATAAGGAATTAGTAATTGAGTATTGTCACTCCATCATTTTTGAAGCAATTGGGTATTTCAAAATTTTAATTTGGGAAAATAAAAGCACATTACTGTTTGCACAGCTAGTATTGCATAGTTTGCTTCAAAATGAAAACATGTTTTGGCATTCCATTATAATTGTATTTAAGGAGACAATTCTAATGCAATACCTAAAATGTTGACTCGCTGGTTTTTTGGCAATTTTAATTTGCGTAATTAAGCAATTACGCAGCTTATCTGGAGCTCTGTATACTAATGGTGGTCTGTGCAGTTTTGGCATCGTTGTCGTATTTAATTGTTCTGTCATGTTGCTCAATACAGATACCGTGCTTGTTTATCTACGTCTTGTTCTAGACGTCTAGAAACTGTGTTATTTGTTGTTTCTGACAGGTACCCGTAATCGGTATTTATCTGGGCCAGATGTGTATGTCGATAGCCTGATTTGTCTTAGAAATGTTACATTCGGTGTTTATACCCGAGTAAGCCCCATCAACTGCATGTCAGTCAAGGTACTGACCCATCACATTCAGTGTTTATACCCGAGTAAACCCCATCAACTGCATGTCAGTCAAGGTACTGACCCATCCACGTCGTTCACAGGGTGTATAACCGCATTATTGTTCATCAATGTCTACTGTCCTATTTCAGCAAGATTGCAAAGCCTACTTATCTAGCAAAGCAAAGTATACTTTGTGGGAGTAATCATTTATTTTTCCCGGTAATGCATTATTTCATATAGAACTAACGACTTAATAAGAAAAATATGCTATATTTGTGGTCGGTTTATTGTTTTCTGCAGCATGATAAAGGTACCATAACATTGTTATTGCTTTTTGATACTCGCTACGTCTGATTTCAATTGGGTTTTTGGCAATTTTATTTGGGAATTTAAGCAAATACACAACTTATCTGGAGCTCTGTAAAAGTATTATTACACTGACTTTATTACATTATCACAGCCAAAATGGCTGTGATAATGTAATACATTCAGTATAATAAAAATTAATACATTTATCCTTAAATTGAACATTTCTCCCTCAAAGTATACGTTGCAAGATAAGTATACTTTGCAAGTTTGATGAAATAGGCTACAGGTGTGACAAGAAGCCTATAATTCAGGCTCGAATAACCTTAGCCATTTCTGTAGCCGATTTAATAAAAATTGCAAAGTATACTTTATTAGCAAAGTATACTTTGAGGGAGAAATTTTCAATTTTTTTAAAAAATTATTAATTTTTATTATACTGAATTTATTACATTATCACAGCCATTTTGGCTGTGATAATGTAATAAATTCAGTATAATAGTTCTGCATACTTTTAATCATCAAATATATGCAGTCGTTAGTTCTATGTGAAATAATGCATTTCGGGAAAAATAAATGATTACTCCCTCAAAGTATACTTTGCTAGATAAGTATACTTTGCAATGTTGATGCAATAGGCTACTGAACGTTTTACTACCAGTACCATTTGTCGCCGAAGAACTTTGAACACTTCTAAGATATTTTGAACAGTACCATTGGTCTCCGAAGAACTTTGAACATTTCAAGTTCACGAGTTCAAAATGTCTTAAGAGCTTTTCGCTAAAATACATTGTTTTCGCCTGTCAGTCAATGGACGTCATTCATGGATGGCTTGATAGTGTATTGTGTAGATCATTGGGTTATTGAAGGTTGTGTGTTCAATCACCACCACAGGCATGGCAGATATACATAGTATATCCATCCCACTGGTCTTTCGGATGTGAATTGAAACCGAGGCCCAGTCACTTTATGACCTTAGCTGTTGCAGGGAGTTGCACGTTTTTAATTTCACATGTTTTGTCAACGTCGGTCACTGAATACGTACGAACGCATTGAATTGCATTATTTTTAGAAATTAATATGTGAATGATGTCGACATCTGCTAAAATTTATGAATGACTAGACATCAATTGAGGAAATTACGTTTGCAAGGCAAATAAGATAGCAAGGGCTGCAGATAAGGAATTAGTAATTGAGTATTTTTACTCCAACATTTCTGAAGCAATTGGGTATTTCAAAGTTTTAATTGGGTAAAATAAAATGACACTACTGTTTACACATCAACAGACAGCAATTATTGTATAGTTTTCTTCTAAATGAAACATGTTTTGGCATCCAAGGAGACAATTCTAATCAAATACCAAGATGTGTTTTCATGGAAAAATAAGAAAATATGCTATATTTGTTATATTGTTTTCTGTAGGATGATAAACTAGATACCACAACGTTTTCATTGCTTTTTGATACTCACTACTTCTGATTTCAATTGGGTTTTTGACAATTTTAATTGGGTATTCACGCAAATACGCAGCTTATCTGGAGTTCTGGATAGCTATAAATTACATAATGACTTAATGTAGGGGCTCATTATAGGCGATCCCGTGCTGTAGTGCAGTAATGTCACTAACGTCATCGAACCCATGTCATTGTTCCCTGGGGCCGTTTCACTAAACTTCGTACGACTAAAATGCTCGTAAGTGCAAACTTATGACAGTCTGTAAATTTAACATTAACAATGTTTTTCTGTAAACAATTATTGGATTTACATTTATTGAGCATAGGCTGGATATGCAGCCTATGCTCAATAAATGTAAATCCAATTGAAATTTCCAGACGTTCCTAAATTTGCACTTACGAACATTTTAGTCGTACGGAGTTTAGTGAAACGGGCACCTGGTGCGTGGGGATATGGCATTGAATTGTGGTGATTCTGGTGTGGCGAGGTCCTGGCATCAGATCAGGATTATTCTGATTTCAGGGCTGAATATCTAGTTTTATTTTTTACTGTCAATATTCAGTTCTGATTTTGGGATCCCCCCCCCCCATTTGTACATGTACTTGTACTTGCACATGTTAATATAAGCTAATACATACTAAAGGTATATACTATATACTACTAAACCCATTGACCCGGCCTTAAATGACATTAGCTGTTGATAGGCCGTTAAACCCCAACAAACAAACAAACAAACAAACAAGAAAAGTAATTTGGCAATATTAGCGTAGGCGGAGGCGCCCATCAGTCTCTGACGGTGTGACATCCGTGGCATAATGAATCCGTACAATCTCGGCACGTTTCAGTAAGTATGTGCTGCTTTGTTGTGCGTGCTGACATTTGATACACGCCATGAAGACCTTTCCATGCCCGTGGGTGCATTCTCCACAAATGGTTTCTATGCAACGAGGGATTGGTTGATAGCTTAACAGAGCTCCAGTTAAGGTGCGTAATTTGACCAACTGGGGGTGATATTTGGTTATTTCTTCATCAAAAATGGCAAGTTGGGAGTCCTTTAGAATCGTCTCATTGAGACGATTCTAAAGCACTCCCAACTTGCCACTTTTGATGGAGAAATAAGAAATTTACCTCCGAATTACGCACCTTAACTGGAGCTCTGGCTCAATGTAGAGCAATGGACCTCACTGCTGGACACTGTGGACTTAATTTTAATCCAAGGCATACTAAAATGGAGAATAGTAGGTTAGTGCCGTGAATGGGAAAAACATATCTGGTAAGGCTTAGGAAACGGGATGGGCGAGGCAATGATACTTACTTTGGAGTGGGCGACGTTGTTGTTGTTGTAACCATGTGATCATGCACATTGGTTATGCCTTCTATGCGATAGCAAGGTTGGGGTGGAGGGGGGGGGGGGGCATATTGCGTTGCTCCGTTGCAGGTTCCGTACGTCCGTTCGTACGTCCATCCATGTACATTTACGTCGAAAAGTTGATAAGTTTGTAAGAGTTGCTCCAGTTGGATTCCAGTATGCCACGGGGCCATGTCCATGTTTTACAAACATAGTGTCTAGTTTTAACTACGAGAGTCGGGAATTAGACACAGGTTGAAGTAATGAACCCATGTATATCTATGCATTAAATACACCTAAAATTAGCGTTGTGTGAGAATAACAAGTTTATGAATGTCTTTTTTACTCCCTGTAACCATGTTTTACAAACGTAGTGTCTATTTTTAACTACGAGATTTGGGAATTAGACACAGGTTGAAGTAATGGACCAATGTCTATCAGTGCATTAAATGCACGTAAAAGTATCGTTGTGTGAGAACAATAAGTTAATGAATGTCTTGTTTACTCCCTGTTACAGGGAGTGAAAAAGACATTCAATAACAGCGCTCCAGATAAGGAATTATTAACTGGGTATTGTCACTCCATCATGTCTTAAGCAATTGGGTATTTCAAAATTTTAATTGGGTAAAATAAAATCACACTACTGTTTACACATCAACAGACAGCAATTTACTTTACATCAACAGACAGCAATAATTTCTTGAATAGTTTGCTTCGAAATGAAAACAAGTCTTGGCATTTCATTAGAATTGTCTCCTTGGAGACAATTCTAATGAAATGCTAAAATCACACTACTGTTTACACATCAACAGACAGCAATAATTTGTTGAATAGTTTGCTTCGAAATGAAAACAAGTCTTGGCATTTCATTAGAATTGTCTCCTTGGAGACAATTCTAATGAAATGCCAAGATGTGTTTGCTTAGAAAATAAGAGAAATATGCTATATTTGTGGTCTGTTTATTGTTTTCTGCAGCATGAAAAAGGTACCATAAAATTTGTATTGCTTTTTGATACTCGCTACTTCTGATTTCAATTTGGGTTTCTGGCAATTTTAATTGGGTATTTAAGCAAATACGCAATTTAACTGGAGCCCTGAATAACTCGTTTTCACTTGCTGATACTTTTAGGTGTATTTAGTACACTGGTAGACATTGGTCTGTTTAACCTTTAACCTTACTTTAACCTGTTACTTTAACTTTAACGGAATTAGACGGCGGGGTTCAGATTTGTCCGATACTCCCACTGTCTGGTACGAGGTACGTAGTTGCTTGTCACAAGGTCATCCGTCGGCTACGTAGTTACGTGGTTCCGGGATGGACTTGGGAGTTTCCGGCATGTTCATGTTACGGAAGCCCATTAGGGCCACTTCACTTTTTTTTTTTATCTTTTCTTGAATTTTCGAGATCTTTTCTTGAATTTTCAAGATACTTTCTTGAATTTTCGAGATCTTTTCTTGAATTTTCAAGATGTTTTCTTGAATTTTCAAGTTCTTTATTTGTTATTTCCTTGACTTTTCAAGTTCTTTTCTTGAAAATTCAAGAAAAGATCTTGAAAATTGAAGAAAATAACTTGAACATTCAAGAAAACATCTTGAATAAATGGAAATTAAAAAAAAGTGAAGTGGCCCTAATGGGCTTCCGTACGTGCCAGACAGGTAATTGTTGTATTTAATATTGTGTGCACTTGTATGTGTCGCTGCGACTGGAGAAATCTGGCTTATGGCATTTGTGGCTTTGACTTAAGAAATGGGTCTTATGACATTTGTGGCTGTGGATGGAGAAATTTGGCTTATGACATTTGTGGCCTTGGGTGGAGAAATCGGGCGTATGACATGTGTGGCTGTTGAATGGAGAAATGGGACTTATGACATTTGTGGCTGTGGATGGAGAAATCGGACTTATGACATTTGTGGCTATGTATGGAGAAATGGCTAGCATAAAAGTTACCTGATACATAGAATACCGCATATTGTCTGTGTATATGAAGTTTGTCAGGCTCGGCTCGGAATTCCTGTGCTAGCCTCGGAATAACTACGCGTTTCCTATATCGTTGCCTGGTAAATTATATATAAAAAGCCACTAGCCTGGTATTCTATACAAGGTGTATGATCACGTGGTACTAACAACAACAACAACAAGTACTGAAACTTCCAGAATCCGTCCTATTCAAAGTACGTATTATTTTATAGTGTCCTTATTACATAACGGATTTTGATGAAATATGACTCATCAAACGCGTCCTGTTAAGCTGCATTTGGTGTTCTCTGTATTTTCGCCCAAACTTCAGTCGTTTTTTGCGAAGAATCGTTTCTTCGCAAAAACGACATAAGTCTATGCCGAACTCACTGGACCACCAAATGCAGCTCATGAAGACGCGGTTGCTGCGCCATATGTCATCAAAATCCGTTGCATATTAAGGAAAATATCAAATAATACTTACTTTGGAGTGGGCGACGTTGTTGTTGTTGTAACCACGTAATATGCACCTTGCTATGTAACGTAGTGGAACCTCTCTCGGCGTACACGTGTAGCCATGGCAGGCACGTCGGTAAAACATCGCCAGCTACTGTAACTGTATTACACCATCGCCTGCACTAATCTTGCCAATATTTGTCGGTGTTTTTATTACAAAATACTTGAATATTGTGCTTGAAATCACAGGTTGAAGTAACTGACCAAGGTCTATACATACATTAAATATACATAAAAGTATCAAATAAGTGGGAAAAAATCAGTTGAAAAAAAAGTTTACTCCCTGTTAGAACACAATCATGTGTTATAACAGTGAGTGAATTTTTTTTTAACTTACTTTTGTTTCACTTATTGATACTGTATGTATATTTAGTGTATTTATATACCTTTGGTATGTTACTTCAACCTGTGCTTGAAATCACGCAGCTTGATTGGCTGAGCCTGAGTTGTGATACGCCCAGACTCAGCCAATCAAACTGCTTGATTGCGAGTTTAACGCAGACCGTTGTGTAAAGCATCTACATCTACTGTATTACATAACCGACCGCGCTAATCTTGCCGAGATATCAACGTTTTTGAACATCTATTGGCAAATATCAGCCGGCAGTCAAGCAAGTTGATTGTTTGAGCCTGAGCTGTTGCACAGCTCAGGCTCAGACAATCAAGCTGCTCTATTACAAACACAATATTCAAGTATGTTGTAAGTAAATGAAATTGATGACGGTATTGGCAAGATTAGCGCAGGCGGTAGTTGACTTACTGCACGGCGGATGGCGGGAATCCCACAGCGGAAGTCGGTACTTCGGTTTCTGTGTCAATAAGGTCCTGCTTGACGGGGTAATTGACCTCTAGTGACGACAATTCTCGGAAACTGGGCGCTTAGACACGATGGGTCCACTTGTCTGGTCGAGTGTGATAATACCTATAGGTTAATTGGCGGCAACATACTATATCAGACAAGCCATTTGATTTTGTACCTAAGAAGATGAAGATGTCTCAAGAAAGATACACGTACATGTATTTATGACAGTTGCATGTCTTCGAGTGTTCAAATACCTCGTTTGCAGTGGAACTTCTCTAAACCGGACACGCTGGGGGCATCCCAGTGTGTCCGTTTCGGATCGGTTTCACCATATTGCAGTTGTATTTCATTTTGATACACCTGTATTGCCGCTGTACAGGTCGGTGGCGGGCGGTCACAGCTTGTCATCGCGATAACTCTACCTGACGGATCATAACCAAATTCGGTATACATGTGTATCGTAGCAAGCGAAATAATCCTACTGATTTTCAACACATTCCGATGAGTTTTCTCCACTTGTTTCATGGTCATGCCTCGACGCGCATATGGTGACCATCGGCACTCTTGCTGTACATGAAACGTGATGTACTTGCTGAAGGTTTTCGTGGTAAGAAGTCGGATCAATGTTTCACAGGCCACTCAACTGTGCAATGTTTTGTGACCGTTACGCATGGCAATTATTAATATTCATACTGTCATTGTTATTTACACACACGCATATTAATATTTAATTAAACAATTGGGTCGCCAGTTGATAAAATGCACAGTACGGTAGATGCGGCCAGCGTAGGCCCAGATCAGCCTGCGCATCCGCGCAGACTGATCTGGGCATACGCTGGCCGCCGTCAATTTAATATCGCGTATGCTTAAGTAATACCATTGTTGATTATTCCGGGAAGAGCAGACTGTGGCCGAGGTGTAACACCGTCGGACTGCTACGCTGGCGATCCGGTTTCGATTCAGGGTTCAGTTCCAGGGCGTCAGTATGTCAGAAGATACTTTGTATTCCTGCTCTACTAGTCCTTTCGGATGGGGACTTTAAACGGCGGTCCCGTGTATCAGATTTGAAGGAGAGTCTGGGCATGTTAAAGAACCGGAGCGGACAGTTATAATAAGTTGCCCCTGTATACACCTTCCTTTTTCCCCTTCAAGGTAATCGAGCCGGTGCCGTCGTTAAATCCAAGCATTTACATTTGGTTATTCCGGAATTGTATTAGCGCAAGTGGATCAGGATTTACTTGGTATCTGGTGCATTTTGTCAGCATGCGTCGACACAGTCACAGGAAAACAATGGTCCATTTATTATTAACTTGCGAATCCTTGATATAACTGTCTCTGCCGGTTGCATTATGCCAGCCTTATGACAAAAACAATGGTACCTGTAGAAAATCGATACTTAACCAGGGCTCCAGATAATAATTTAGTATTTGAGTATTGTCACTCCATCTGTTCTGAAGCAATTTGGTATTTAAAAATGTTAATTGGGTAACATAAAAGCACACTACTGTTTACACATCAAGAGACAGCAATTATTGAATAGTTTGTTTCGAAATGAAAACATGTATTCGCATTTCATTAGAATGTGTTTTCATGGAAAATAAGAAAAAAATATGCTATTTTTGTGGTCTATTTATTGTTTTCTGCAACATCATAAAGGTACCACAACATTTGTATTGCTTTTTGATACTCTCTACTTCTGATTTCAATTGGGTTTTTGGCAATTTTAATTTGCTAAGCTCTGCTTCAGAACACGTTGGCGGCAGTTTCAGAAAACAATCACCCGCCGTAGAACCACCTATTGTTCATCAACGCTTGTGTTCACGTATGCAAAGAAGCCGGCAATGCAGTCTCAGATAACTTCGTCATATATTGACGTTTTATTGCCAGTACCGTTGGTCTCCGACTTTTAAACTGGTGAACACTAGGGGATGATATCAACGCTTAGTGTCCACGTGCGAAAAGCAGCCGACAATGCATGCTCGAACAACATCGTCATGTATTTACCTTTTATTACCAGTACCGTTGGTTTCAGAAGAACTTAGAAAAGTTCATAGACTTTTTAAACTGGTTAACATTTTTAAACTGGTTAACACTAGGGGTTAACATCAATTAACGCTTAGTGTTCACGTGTGAAAAGAACGTGAACACTAAGCGTTGGTGAACAATAGGCGGTTCTACAACCCGCCGTGCGTGTAGAAATCCCACTAAGAAACTGTGGGCATCAGGGCGCCGTTTCACTCAACCTCGTACGGCTAAAATGTTCGTAAGTGCTAAATTATGATTGTCTGAAAATTTCACATTAACTAACAATGTTTTCTTGGAAACCATTATTGAATATACAGTTAATTAGCATAGGCTGCATATGCAGCGTATGCTCAATACATGTAAATCCATCAATTGACATTCCCAGACGATCCTAAATTTGCACTTACAAACAATTTAGTCGTACGAATGTTAGTGAAACGGGCCCCAGGTTCCGAATAAATATTACATACCGTAAAGACGAATCCATCTTTAAGGATTCATAAATTGGCTGTGTATCTTACGGGGATTCACACATGGGGCCACGTGATTCGGTGTAGTACGGGTGTCCGGCGCCGAGTCAGGACGCTGTATCTCAGTGCTTTATGCACATCCATGTTTTGCAAAGTTTAACGTACAGTGAAACCTCTCTAAACCGGACACCCTCGGAGGTCCCCATGGTGTCCGGCTTAGAGAGGTTTCACTGTAAATCAGGCATTCGATCATTTTAAGCTATATGTGTGTGATATGCCATCACTAACATACATTATCACCTGAGGGTGTATTTTCATTTTTTTAATTCCTCTGTTTTTTCTCTATTATTAATTGTTAACTATTTTTTGGTATTTTATTTTCTTTTCTTTATCAAAAAAGCATATACATATACAAACAGGTAATTACATGTGTAATTAATATATATTTACTCAGTAATTTAGAAATATGGAATGGACTGCAATTATGCACATGCATGTTACTAGTAATATGTCTTGTTTGTACATGTTTTTGTGTGAAAATAAAAAAAAATATAAACAGAAAAAAAGAAGAAAAAAATCTCATCAAACATGAGGTCATATATACGGAAACTTTTTTTTATATTTCTTGAATTTTCGAGATCTTTTCTTGAATTTTCATGATACTTTCTTTAATTTTCGAGATCTTTTCTTGAATTTTCAAGATCTTTTCTTGAAAATTCAAGAATCTTGATATGAAAATACAAGAAAAGATCTTGAAAATTCAAGAAAAGAACTTGAAAATTCAAGAAAACATCTTGATAATTCAAGAAAACATCTTGAATAAATTAAAATGAAATAAAAAAAAAGTGAAGTGCCCTAATTGGCTTCCGTACATATATGTTTTCTTGGTGTCCGGATTAGAGAGGCTCCACTGTAATCTCTGGTTAACCCTTTCACCCCTAAGTAACTGAATGGGCTGCGATATGTTAATTTTATAAAAAAGGGGGTATCTGTTGTTCTCAAAAATATGAAAATTACTTTCAAACAGTGCAGATCCTGATGAGACGGCTCGTTACGAGCCGGCTCATCTGGATCTGCACTGTTTGCATAAACCGATATAGCGGGCTTTCGGGTTCAAAGGGTTAAGTATTGGGTGTCAGATGTGCCCGCAAATTAGGACCACCGGTTATACGAGGTGCTGTCCCGTGTATATATATAATATTTGTGTGTTCCTGATTTAGGACAGTTACAGAAGTCAAATACCTGAAGATCAAAAACAAGTTGGGCATTTCGGATTTGCATATTGTCACGTACCCGAAACTGTTTTTAACACGATACGTATTAAACTCGTTGATTGATTCCATACGAAACTCGATACCCGTCATGCTTCTTAACAATGAATATACCCAGGCTACATACATACAGGCTATTTGATCAGGAGCTACACGGGTCAAACATCACATAAGCCCCATTTGTCCAGTCTACTCACAGCCACATATATGGAAAGCGGTTTTTAAAGTCGTCTCACCCTTTCGACGTTATTTGCTAATTTTCTTTCGAAGTTTGTGAATCCTTTTCGCCTGAATCCGCACATGTGAATTAACCCATCTGGTCCTGTATGCGGGAGTATTAACCTATTAGAGACGGGGTGCAATTACAGTACATAGGGTGAATATTTTGAGTAACAAAATCCTGCTTTCTTCATTTCATCTCGAACGTATATGTTGTTACCACTCGTTTGAACCGTCTCGACGAGACGGTTCAAACGAGTGGTAACAACATATGTCTTTATGGAGAAATAAAAATAATGATTTTTTCTTCAGCAAAAATACCGTATCCTTAGACGCAAATGGGTTAAACTATACTGAGCAAAACTAGAAACGCCCTCCATGTTTAAGGAAAGATTCATCAAAAACCAAAAGGGTTACTTTTAAAAATCAAAATGGAAAAACAAGTTCATTCATTTCTGTATCAAAGCCAATAAATTGCATTTGGATATCTTGTTAAATATTCGAGAGATAACCGGCCAAGGGCGGTAGGGGTCAAAATCAAAAATCACAAATAATCAGAAATGTGTTACTTAATGTTTAGAGATGGAATTTCAATAAGTAATGTGGCAAATTCAGTAAATCTCGTTAGTACCGAGTGTGGCCACCATTTGCATGAATGCATGCAATGATCCTACGCCGCATCGACGTGACGTAACGCAATACCAGTGCGTTGGGCAAATTCCTCCATTCCCGTTGTAACGCCCGTGTAAGATCGCGAACATTGTCAATCTGATGGTTAGCTCGTGCTTTGCGGCCCAGCTCATCCCATATGTGCTCAATGGGATTGAGATCCGGGGAGACCGCGGGCCATGGCATGACGTCGACGTTGTTTTGCTGTAAGTATTGAGTGGTGACCCTGGCTACGTGAGGGCGGGCATTGTCGTGCATCAATGTCACACCAGGACCATGCTGACGGATAAATGGTAAGGCATGTGCATTTAGCACATCTGCAACATAACGTTGTGCATTGATGTTGCCCTGTACAACAACCAAATCTGTCTTCCGGTTTCCATGATCCCACCCCAGACCATTACGCTCCCTCCCCCAAACCTGTTCTTCTCAACAATGCAACAATCGGTGAATCTTTCATTTTTACGCCTGTATACCCGTAATCTTCCGTCAGCATGACTAACTGTGAACCGAGATTCATCGGTGAACAAAACTCGGTTCCAGTCAGCCCTTCTCCAGTTCAGATGACGTCGCGCCCATAACAGTCTGGCAGCACGGTGACGTTGGGTCATTATCTGACCAGTGTACGGGCGGCGTGCCCGGATTGGTTGGGCGTTACGACGTAACCGGTTGCGAATGGTCTGCCCTGAGACACCGTATCGCCTAGCAGTGACTGTGGCTGCCAATCGACGTTGACGTAAGTGCGTCAACGTAATGTAACGATCGGCTCTAGCCGTCGTTACACGAGGCCTACCAGGTCGCTGCCGGTCGTGAACAGCCCCAGTCTGCTGGTACCGGGCTGCAAGACGATCAATCGTCTTCCGACAGCAACCAAACCGAGGCGCGACCGCCCTGGCGGCCATCCCACCCGCAAGCATCCCAATTGCCTTATTTCGCTCGTTTTCGGAAAGCCGTGGCATATCGAAAACAGTGAAAAATTAAAAAAGTTTTTTAATTTTCCGAATAGCCCCTATCGCATGAATGGTACGACATGAACTGAATCACCTTATCGATGACAAGTATAGCGTGCACGTGCAAAAAGTGGAAATCAACGTTCCGGTCACTGGCCGCTATGTAAACCGTGTGTATCGGCTAAACTCTACACGATCGTATTCTGAACATCGCCACGGTTTAAAATACATGTACTTTGAACATGTGGTACATACATAGACAGAGCTACACCGGCTATAAAACAGGGACGTTTCTAGTTTTGTTGAGTATATTAACTAAATTCTTTTCTTCAGTACATGGATATGTTCGTCCAGTATATAGTCCACATCATGAATTACCATCCATCCCGACATGACGTATATATATGTTATTCAAGTAAAAGGTCATATAAAACTGTGCTATAATTGCGTTGTCGTCAGCCGTCCTGCCAACAACTAGTCACTGAAGAAAGCTTTTCGATCGCGAACACAACATTTAAAGGTACATGCCTACTCAGCAGGCACACGCTGTTCTGTATATCGGAGACATCACCTGGGACATTTTCTGGCAAATAAACATAATTCACCATTACGGCACGTAAATTTCCACATTGAAATCAGGGGCGTGTTTTCTTAAAACCTTAACGGACATTACTATATAATAATTATGCTCTGTATTTATACCCCCGCAACGAGTTATGGGGGGGGGGGGGGGGCGGGGGTATACAGGTTGTCCGTCCGTGCGTCCGTTCGTCCGTTCGTCCGTCCGTCACTAAACTTAACATCAGAGATATATTGTTATAACTTCTATTTCCTTCATCTAAAATGCTTAATATTTCACACATGCATTCTTGTAAGGCTCTACTACCATGCTGTGCCAAATCCACGACCGTCCAACCCCCACTGATCCCAAGGTCAAGGTGACATAGTTAGTCTCTTTACAAAACTTAACATCAGAGAAATATGTTATAACTTCTATTTCTTTTATCGAAAATTCTTAATATTTCATGCATGCATTCCTCCAAGGTTGTACTATCATGCTGTGACTAATCTACCAACGTCCAACCTCCGCTGATCCCACGGTCAATGTGACTTAATGTAGGGGCTCATTTTATCCCGTCAACATAGTGCGTATGTGCCGTGAAACATGGTGCCGTGAAACATTTTTGATATCCAGTCAATACAATTTTTGTATTTTACAGCCATTTGAATGTGTTGACGGGATAAATAGAATAGTAGGTTAGTGCCGTGAATGGGAAAAAATATCTGGCGCGGCACGGAAACGGGATGTGCTCGGCAGAGCCTCGCCCATCCCGTTTCCTGAGCATTGCCAGATATTTTTCCCATTCACGGCACTAACCTACTATTCTCTATATAGACGATCCCGTGCTGTAGTGCAGTAATGTCACTAACGTCATCGAACCCATGCCATTGTTCCCTGGGGGCCGTTTCACTAAACTTCGTACGACTAAAATGTTCGTAAGTGCCAAATTATGATAGTCTGTAATTTTCACATTAACAATGTGTTCTGGTAAATAATTATTGGATTTACATTCAATTAAGCATAGGCCGCATATGCAGCCTGTGCTCAATAACTGTAAATCCATCAATTGAAATTTACAGACTATTCTAAATCTGGACTTACGAACATTTTAGTCGTACGAAGTTTAGTGAAACGGTCCCCAGACGTATAGTGCAACGTCTGTATATCAGACACAGTGTAACACAGACATAGAGCTCCAGATAAGTTGTATATCTAAAGAGTATTATACGCATTTTTTTCAAATTCAATGCGTATTTTACTTTTATAAATGTATTATTGATTTTCTTCCTTATTAAATAGGGAACAATGATGAATAAATAAAGCAAATTAAAAAATCACTTATTTGAGCTGCAAAAAGCAAATTAACACTGTTTGCAGCTCAGCTAAGTAAATGTTTAACTTCAGTACAGTATATCCACTACTTAATTTGAAAATCAATGCGTATTTTCACATTGCTGTATGCGTAGAATACGCCAATACGCTCATTATCTGGAACTCTGGTGTAACCTCTCTCAATCGGACGCCCTGGATGTGGAGATGTCTACAGGGTGTCCGTTTAAGAGAGGTTCCAATGTGCACCAAATACGGAGCTGTACCATGTGTCTGTAACTGTCTGTATCAATGCGTGTTGGTAAACAAATCAAGGCGTGTCCGCACTCGTCCCTTGTACTTCACGTGTACTATAAAAACGCTAGAATACATTGACCCTATACGTGGTATTTGTATGTATAAAGTTACAACTTTCCCCGTCTACCTAATGTACACAACGGGCTTACCGTTTACCGTGTCACCGGAAAACTGTCCCATTTAACTTATATAGGAGTATCTCCGAGTTTGCTCTATGTGTTGTCTCTCACTTGCCTTCTATCGCTTCATGCATCTATGTATTTTGTGTTCGTACGACTAGTTCGTAAGTGCGAAATTGAAATTAGAATAACATGTGTAGTTGGGTATGGGCATTCGTACGTTATTTATGCGTCACTGAATGGTAAAACGTACCTTGCGTCATTGTGCCAAGTGTATCCTGAATCCTTAGCCTATTCACCTGGTTAGAGTACGGTTTCAATGTTGTCATGTTAGAAGTTCGCTATATCAGTGATTGAATGTCTAATCTCGAACAGCGTAGCCCCAGATCAGACTGTGCAGATGCGCAGTCTGATCTAGCGCTGCGCTGGTCGCAACGGTGCAAGGTCCTTACGTCATATTCGGCGGCCATATTAAATGTTCTGGCTTTGTAATTATATCTCACGGGTCGGGCGTGTTGACTTTTCCAATAATGTTCAAACCAATGTTATCATGACATTTACATTAATAATAATAACGCAGCAACAGGCAATAAAGGGCTATGCGTTGCCTCCAACCAACATAGCTTCATATCAGCCAGTGTACCCGCGTAGTCACATCAATACTCTACACTGTTCGGTATTTGATCGGTGAAGCAGTGTGTATGCTGGCCAAACATCCAGTTTCAAACTAGTCCGTGTCAATAAACATACGCATTATGTGTGGGCGTTAAATTCAAGTGCGTTTCCGGTTAACAAAACAAACGTACCGGACCTTAAAATGCCCACTCAGTAAGCACAAACTGTTCTTTATAGGAATTAAATAAGTGCATCATTGCACATCAAAAAATAAATACAGAGAATAAATAATAATCTCCATTAATATTTTAAGGAAAGAAGGTTATCGCCCCTGATATCAGTGTGGACATTTACGTCTGATATAGAATGTATAATAATGCCAATCAATACGTGGGGTAATAGTGAATGAATGTTTATTTTGCCAGAAACTGCCTCCGATGATGTCTCTGATATAAAGAACATTTTGTGCCTACTGAGTGGGCATATACCTTTAAAGGTACATGCCCACTCAGTAGGCACAGAATGTCTCTGATATAAAGAACAAGTGGGCAAGTACCTTTAAGACGTCTGAGAAAGGCGTAGCATCAGGTGCGCTTGCATATCCTCACAGTCCATAATTATTTTTTTTATTAATTCGTTCCCACGAAATAACAATTCGTTCCCACGAAATGACAATACGTTCCCTCAATTTAACAACTCGTTTCCACGAATTAACAATTCGTTCCCTCAGTTTAACAATTCGTTCCCACGAAATAAAAATTCGTTCCTGGGGAACGAATTGTTAATTCGTGGGAACGACTTGTTATATTGTGTGAACGAATTGTTATATCGTGGGAACGAATTGTTATTTCGTGGGAATGAATTAATACAAACAAAATCCATGTCCCCTGCGGGGCTCCGTAGAATATGAAAGGTGGGCGGTATAACAAACTATAGCTCTTCAGTGTTGCTCTTATCAGTCATAAAGCAGAGCTCCAGATAAGCTGCTGTCTGTTGATGTGTAAACAATCGTGTGATTTTATTTTACCCAATTAAAATTTTGAAGTGACCCAATTGCTTCAGAAAGGATGGAATGACAATTCTGAATTACTAATTCCTTATCTGGAGCCTTGATAAAGGCCTCTGTGTCTCAGATTATGTCTCATATACTCAATACAATGCAGATCCTGACCAGCCTGGGCTCCAGATAAGGTGCGTAATTTGGAGGTAATTCTTTATTTCTCCATCAAAAATGGCAAGTTTGGAGTGCTTTAGAATCGTCATGAAGACCTTTCCATGCCCGTGGGTGCATTCTCCACAAATGGTTTCTATGCAACGAGGGATTGGTTGATAGAGCTCCAGTTAAGGTGCGTAATTTGACCAACTTGGGTTGATATTTGGTTATTTCTTCATCAAAAATGGCAAGTTGGGAGTCCTTTAGAATCGTCTCAATGAGACGATTCTAAAGGACTCCCAACTTGCCATTTTTGATGAAGGAATAAAAAAAATTCACCCCAAGTTGGTCAAATTACGCAGCTTAACTGGAGCTCTGAATACGTGTTTTGTTTTCAATATATGGATATATATATCACAGGTTCATGAAGAAAGTTTCATATTTGGGTGTGTTATGTGTTATTTCTGTATATCTGGTGGTTTGGGTGCATTGTTACGAACATAGAATGTACGTCACCTCCCACGAGGTAGTACACATATATGTACGGTAATTTGACAGTATAAAAGGCCACCGGAAGCTCGGAACTGTGAATGTGTAGATAATTGAGGATTTTTGTCGTGTGTAATGATTGAGCATTAATAGTTGCACGAAACTATGTAAACTACCAAAAATCAAAGAAATCCACCCAATTCTACCCAACATTCACCAAAATACCCATATGACACCAACGTACGGACCATCAGTTCAACCACATGTGGGCCGCGTTATATCATATTCTCGTACCTGCGCCATTTTACCTGATAATGATCTGTGGGTAACGTTATACGATCACGTTGGCCGTCGGCAATAGCCAATACACGTGTGCCGTCATATTAATACATTTATGTTTGTTATTATCTTCAATATTTAATATTCTCGATCATTCATTTGGAATCAGCTTAAAAAAGGGATATTGTGACGGGTGTATTCGTCTGAATAGGACTTACCCTGTTTGCCATTCAGTGAATGTGGTATTATTATTAACTAGAGCAGCTTGAGCTGTATCAACGGTTTGAGCCTCAAACATTGATTTCATGTGTAACTAAGCTTTAGCCCAAGGTGTAAACTATCGGTTGCAAAAAGAATTTCTGAAGTTTTAGAATGAACAGTCCAACATTATTGTGTTCGCATCATCACACCGATGTGGGGCCGGTTAGCTTAGAGGTAGAGCGATGGACTCGGAGCGAGGGATACCGGGTTCGATCCTCAGCCAAAGTTTTAGCTAAATGACTGAAATATCGACTACAGGAAAAACAATTGAAATCGAATGATAAATAACGAAGCTGACGTCACATCCGTTTGCTCTATTCTGAAAACTTGAAAAAATACGTTCATCTTTGACATCGAATAGAGCCATAAGTAGTCAAGATATAGCTCTGAAAATTATCATCTTTCATGCGGCTGACACTCCCCTATCACCCTGGCAAGAAATTATGTTGCTGACAGTACTGTACAAATTGGAAAACGTTTGTAAAGACCACCCGTTATCAGCCGAAATTCGGCAAAATCGTTGAAAAGTATGTACATTTTTCAACTTCAAATGCATATAGCTCTTTTATTTGAGCAGATAGCCGAAAACTGTCAGCGAGTCTCAGATAGAGAATTGTGTCAGCTTTCCAATGCAAAAAGAATTCTTGAAATCGGTTGGAAAATAAGGAAGTTATAGGAAGTATGACGTCACTTCCGTTTTCGTGGAAAGTAGCATTAAAAGATATCTGAAAATCTCTAAGTCTTTGCTCACACTTGATCCGAATCGGCATGCAAAATTTGAAGTCGATCCGACCAGCGGTTTGGGCTGTAGACTGAACGGCTGAATAAAAAACAACGAATACAATAGGTTTTCGGCGCAGCTGAAAGCCGCCTCAAACCTAATGACGGTTGGAGGGGTGCGGGCGTTGGTGGTGGAGAGGGGGGAGTTGTGGCTCTTGCAACCATCATTGATTATTGTGAATCTGTGAAAAGATCGCTCAATAATAATGGAATCTAATCGCTTTTCTAATGTCAGATATCCTACTTCAGTGACAGAACGGCGAACAGCGTAGTCCCTGATCAGAATGCGCGGATGCGCAGGCTGATCAGGGTCTGCGATGGTCGCTAACGCAGTAATGTCCAAATGGAATAAGCCCCGTTTTGTCAGATCATGACCACTATTTAGCCGTCGGCCATAATGCAATAATAATGCATTTAATACCGTTTCCAATCACTTTATCACAGCTATTTATCTTCATGGCATTTACTAAATGTCACATGCAAGCATCTGTACCGACACGCTCGGGAATCTCCGTATCTCCGATTGAAACCGACGAGATCACTTCGGGTAATCCCGTACCCTCTCATAAATAACGTCGATATTTTTTACGACATGCAATATATGGGATTCGACCCCGTTAACCTGGCCTAATTAGCTCGGCCTGAAATGACCGTAGATATTTGACAGGCCGTTAAAGGTACATGCCCACTCAGTAGGCACAAAATGTTATTCCTATAGGAATTAAATAAGTGTATAACTGTGTCACTATTCCACCTGTTCTAGAAAGTAGAGTGCCCGCTACACAGATATAATCATTTAGTAATATTTATTTTTCTGATAGTGACTCGCGGTGTTATCAGGCTATTTTCATATGCAAATGAGGCATGATATTTTTAATTATTTATACTAATTAAATGCGTCACCTGAAAAAAATACTATTTACTACAGATTTTAATGTATGAACATTGCACATCAAAAAATTAATACAAATATTAAATAGTAATGTCCTTAAGGTTTTAAGGAAACAGGGTTATTACCCCTGATATCAGTGTGGAAATTTACGTCCGATATACTGTATAATAATGGCAATCAAAAATGGTGAATGAATATTTATTTTGCCAGAAAATGTCTCAGATGATGTCTCTGATATAAAGAATAGTTTGTGCCTACTGAGTGAGCATGTACCTTTAAACACCATTAAATAAAATAAATAAATATTTTTTTACGAAATTCCCGCCATTTGTTATTACTACGTAATTTGAATTCATTTTTTTTTAATTGTACTTTTAAACTTGGCTCACATCTATTTGACACATCCTCGTATTATTTAATCGATATATTCTAATTATTGCAATTCGTGAGTGGTATATTTGTCGTTTTATCTCATGTTACTCACGTTACTCGCCCACAGCGACATGTTTCTGTCACAAAACCGCGATTTACTGCCGTCACGTGTTCATCATCAAAATTTGCCTGTGGCTGGAGAAATAGGGCTTATGGGATTTGCGATCAGTGCAACTCCTGCTCAAATAGCGCACGCATGTAGCCTGATAACGATCTATATTGTATTAACCCTTTGAACCCGAAATCCCGCTATAGCGGTTTATGCAAAAAGTGCAGATCCAGGTGAGCCGGCTCGTAACGAGCCGTCTCATCAGGATCTGCACTTTTTGAAAGTAATTTTAATATTTCTTAGAACAAAAACACCCCCTTTTCATAACTGGACGAATCTGAAAATCATTTTGTGACCATTGGATTGGTCGGAACATTAGCATATCACAGTCCATTCCAGTTCCTTAGTGTTGAAAGGGTTAAGTAAAGGAAAAACAAGGAAACACTAGAAGAAAATTACCTTAGAAACCACGTGTTTATATAGACCAGGGGGCCGTTTCACTAAGCTTCGTACGACTAAAATGTTCGTAAGTGCAAAATTATGATAGTCTATAAATTGCACATCAGCACTGTTTTCTTGTAAACAATTATTGGATTTACATTTATTGAGCATAGGTTGCATATGCAACCTATGCTCAATAAATGTAAATCCATGAATTGAAATTTCCAGACGATCCTAAATTTGCACTTACGAACATTTTAGTCTTACGAAGTTTAGTGAAACGGGCCCCAAGTCTATATATGGTCGTATGAACTGTATTTACCTGTATATTCCTTGTTGGAAGCATGACGGGTGTTTCGTTGATGGAATGTCGAACAGTGCAGGGGGCCGTTTCACTTAAAACTTCGTACGACTAAAATGTTCGTAAGTGCACATTTATGATAGTCTGTAAATTGCACATTAACCATGATTTCTTGTAAACAATTATTGGATTTACATTTATTGAGCATAGCTATGCTCAATAAATGTAAAGCCACCAATTGAAATTTACGGACTATTCTAAATCTGCACTTACGAACATTTTAGTCGTACGAAGTTTAGTGAAACGGGCCTCTGATCCTGATCAGCCTGTGCGGATGCACAGGCTGATCTGGTTCTACGCTATTCGCAAAACATATAAGCCCCATTTCTCCAGTCACAGGATCTGGTATTACTGCCTCTATCGCATCGCCATTTTCCGCCGATATTTATTTAGAACAAAAAACCTATATTTCCGTTGATGACGTGGGAAGATGACACAATTTCCAGCGCTCGCTCATGCGGAATTTAATTGCCGCGTTTGATTCAAGTACAATTGGTTCAGCAGTTGCTGAGATATTTAGGAAAGTGCGAGTCGAAACGTACATAATTAAAGAGTTCATTAAGCCCCGAATGGTGGTGGGGGGGGGGGGGGGGAAATAAAGTGTTACAGGCGTCCGTATGACACGCGCCGTACGTCCCGCTCGTGTATATTTCATGTAATTTCATTGGCTTCCAGGGCGGGCATTCGTGTACCGATAGGCCACATTTCTATTTTAGCGTACATTACACGTCGTAATGTTTATATTCGTCGTTTGTTTACACGGCGTGTTTACATTCCAACAAGTCTACGTACAACGGTTGGAACCGTTCCAGGTATTTAATATTGATACCGACTTCAAAGTCACACAGAGCGTTTACTTACGTACCTTTAATTATTACTTTGTACCTGCAATAAATGAATGCGTTTAGATGTTCGTCGTTTGAATGAATTATTGAAGTGGTTGGATGGGAATAGACAGGTAGCTCGGTGTAATGATTGGCCTAGTGACACAGCGACGTAGGTTACATGTGTTTGTTTGTTCTGGCAACACCCCGTCGCCACTATATACAGTTGGGTCAGCGTGTAGGGCACAGCTCAGACTCGGCCAATCAAGCTGCTTGATTTCAAGCACAGTATTCAAGTACATTTGTATTTTGTAATAAACGCATTGACGAATGTTGACATGATTAAGTTAACGCACGCGGTGTATCACTTGATATACGAGACATCAAAATATACGTCGAACAACGGATGGGTTGAACAAATAACGAATCCAATACCCTTTTCGAACTTTCGGTATTTTACTGTAGTTTGTAATAAACACATTTAAACATTAGGCCATTATAAAATAAATTAAATCTTCTTTTTTAGCTCACCTGAGCGAAGCTCATGTGAGCTATTGTTACCGCAATGTGTCCGTCGTCCGTCGTCGTCGTCGTCGTCGTCGTCGTCGTCGTCGTCGTCGTCGTCGTCCGTGAACATTTTCAAACGTCTTCTCCTCGGTAACCATTGGGCCTATGGTCACCAAACTTCATGGTCATGGTCCTTAGGTTGGGGGATTACGTGTTAAAATGACGTCATTACGTAATCCAAGATGGCCGCCGTCTAAAAATAGCACAAATTCTTAAAAAATCTTCTTCTCAAGAACCGCCAACCGGATTTCGACAAAACTTGGTAGGAATGATCGATGTACATTGCTCTTTCAAATTTGTTAAAATGGTGACCCTGGGGTCAACAATGGGCGTGGCCCATGGGGTCAAATTGGGGTCAAATTTTATTTTTGACTGAATATGGTCATTTCATATATCAAATTGAAGGTATCAATGAGGCGATCACTCTGGTGCATTTATTGTCGAACTCGGATTGTTATGTCATCCAAGACGGCCGCCGAAAGGTCAAAAGGTCGTTCTTTTATTAGAGATTTCAAAATTCTTCTTCCCATGAACCGCTTGGCCTATGGTAGCCAAACTTAAAAGTTATGGTCCATGGGTGAAGCCTTTTCAGATTTGTTAAAATGGAGGTCATCGCTAATCCAAGATGGCCGCCGTCTAAAAATAGCATAAATTCTTAAAAAATCTTCTTCTCATGAACCGCTAGCCGGCTTTCGACGAAACTTGGTAGGAATGATCGATGTACATTGCTCTTTGAAAGTTGTTAAAATGGTGACCCCGGGGTCAAAAATGGGCGTGGCCCGTGGGGTCAAATTGGTGTCAAATTTTATTTTTGACTGAATATGGTTATGTCATATATCAAATTGAAGGTATCAATGAGGCGATCACTCTGGTGCAATATTTGTCTGAATCGGATGATTATGTCATCCATGATGGCCAAAAGGTCCATTTATTCAAGTTTTTTAACGTCTTTTTCTCAGGAACCACATGGCCGATGCTGGGTGAAGCATTTTCAGATTTGGTAAAATGAGAGTCATCGCTTAATCCAAGATGACCGCCATCTAAAAATAGCACAATTTTTTTTAAAACACATGAACTCAATGTCACATTCTCCTCTGGTGTTCATGGAGTCAGGTGAGCGAATTAGGGCCATCATGGCCCTCTTGTTTTAAATGGGGGCGGGGTATGAACTTTAATTTTTTATTATACATTTTCAGGATATCGACCATCGTTTGTGTTAACCCTTTTCATGCTGGGAATGACAATACTGGCTATGGCAAATGACAATGTGTTTCTTATTTCTATCTGAAAATATGTCTTTGAATTTCATTAGTACAATCCCGATCTTTAAATGACACATCGCATGCTCCCAACCAACCACCACGGTGAACACAAATCGGGGCGGGCCTTAATTCTGGGGGATGGCGGGCGGGGATGAGAATCAAGCATTTATTTTATAATGGCCTAATTGCAAGATTAGCGCCGTCGGCTACTACGGAATGACCCCAGATCCAATGTGTGATACCGAGAACGGTTACATCTTCATAGATTATGGAAGTCTATACGTGGACGTTATGGCGCTTTCATGGCACAGTAAGCCGCTTGAACTTCATAGATCTATAGCGTGGCACACATTCCGTGGAATGCTCTGGAATCGTGGTATCGATCGGTCACGTGGGCCGTCTCCTAGAGACGCAGTACGAGACGGTTGCTGGACAGAAATAGCGCCCAGAATATCGGAGTTTATTGTCCGTTGTCCACTTAGCGATCAGGTCACGTGGGCGGCTGCGATTGTAAATACCAGTAGATATCAGTGTGGGGTGTGTATACGTAATTACGGAGCCCCGCAGGTGACGTAGAATTCTTTTTTTTAGCTCACCTTAGCGAAGCTCATGTGAGCTATTGTTACCGCAATGTGTCCGTCCGTCGTCCGTCGTCCGTGAACATTTTCAAACGTCTTCTCCTCGGTAACCATTGGGCCTATAGTCACCAAACGTCATGGTCATGGTCTTTAGGTAGGGGGACTACAAAATTGTTAAAATGACGTCATTATGTAATTCAAGATGGCCGCCGTCTAAAAATAACAAGTTCTTCAAAAATCTTCTTCTCAGGAACCGCCAGCCGGATTTCGACAAAACTTGGTAGGAATGATCGATGTACAATGCTCTTTCAAAGTTGTTAAAATGGTGACCCCGGGGTCAAAAATCTTCTTCTCAAGAACCGCCAGCCGGATTTCGACAAAACTTGGTAGGAATGATCGATGTACAATGCTCTTTCAAAGTTGTTAAAATGGTGACCCCGGGGTCAAAAATGGGCGTGGCCCGTGGGGACAAATTGGGGTCAAATTTTATTTTTGACTGAATATGGTCATGTCATATATCAAATTGAAGGTATCAATGAGGCGATCACTCTGGTACATTTTTTTTGTCGAAATCTGATTGTTATGTCATCCAAGATGGCCGCCGAAATGTCAAAAGGTCGTTCTTTTATTAGAGATTTCAAAATGTTCTTCACCTGAACCGTTTGGCCCATGGTAGCAAAACTTAAAAGTTATGGTCCATGGGTGAAGCCTTTTCAGATTTGTTAAAATGGAGGTCATCGCTAATCCAAGATGGCCGCCGTCTAAAAATAACGTAAATTCTTAAAAAATCTTCTCATGAACTGCTGGCTGGATTTCGACTAAACTTGGTAGGAATGATCGATTTACAATGCTCTTTCAAAGTTGTGAAAATGGTGACCCCGTGGTCAAAAATGGGCGTGGCCCCTGGGGTCAAATTAGGGTCAAATTTTATTTTTGACCAAATATGCTCATGTCATATATCAAATTGAAGGTATCGATGAGGCGATTGCTCTGGTGCAATATTTGTCGGAATCGGATGATTATGTCATCCATGATGGCCACCAAAAGGTCCATTTATTCAAGATTTTGAACTTCTTTTTCTCAGGAACCACATGGCCGATGCTGGACAAACTTCATAGGAAGTTAAGATCCTTGGGTGAATCATTTTCAGATTTGGTAAAATGAGAGTCATCGCTTAATCCAAGATGACCGCCATCTAAAAATAGCACAATTTTTTTAAAACACATGAACTCACTGTCACATTCTCCTCTAGTGTTCATGGAGTCAGGTGAGCGAATTAGGGCCATCATGGCCTTCTTGTTCTTAATTCGTTCCCACGAAATAACAATTCGTTCCCTCAATTTAACAATTCGTTCCCACGAAATAACAATTCGTTCCCACGGGAACGAATTGTTAATTTGTGGGAACGCATTGTTAATTCCAGGGAACGAATTGTTAAATTGAGGGAACAAATTGTCATTTCGTGGGAACGAATGGTTAATTCGAGGAAACAAATTGTCATTTCGTGGGAACGAATTGTCAATTCGAGGGAACGAAGTGTTATATCGTGGGAACGAATTGTTAATTCGGGGGAACGAATTGTTAAATTGAGGGAACAAATTGTCATTTCGTGGGAACGAATTGTTAATTCGAGGGGACGAATTGTTAAATTGAGGGAACGAATTGTTATATCGTGGGAACGAATTAATAAAAAGAAATCCATGGCCCCTGCTTGGGCTCCATACGTAATACCTAGAGCACGGTTCGTCCGCATGTACGAGGAGATAATCCGCGAGTTTTAGCGAGTGGATTACCTCCTCGTACATGCGGACGAACGTGGGTTATCACATCCTCATACCCATACATTGCCCATTGGCTGTGTCAATGCAGAATTAAAACTAGAAAATGTATCAAAGATGTTATAACTATTAAAATTACATCCATCGATCCTGTTGATTTCCGTTTTTATATTTACAAAATGCGATGTTTACATTTCGACGAACTCGGCTAATGAGGTTGGACTGATCCAGCCATCGGTCATGTCGACACGTGTCTAAGTGACCATGTTTACGTTTCCCAATGGAGCCGTATAATCGGATAATGGTGACGACCCCATTACACGGGGATGATGTCGTAATGTGGATCATACATCCGGGACATATTAATTATACAGGAGATTAATGTTTGTCCTGTCCCTCGGTATGATATGTCGACCGAGGTCAGACGTATACACAGATTTGCTGTATACAGTAGTTATGTAATGACCCGGTGGTGTTGGTCTTACTGATACACGTGGGTGATAGGTGGGTACATGCGATTGGTAATTTAACGATCGGGATTCATCCTTACCGGAATCCCGAACGGAGACCCTGCTTGACCCTCAGGTACGTCTTTGGCATTTTTGTATGCGAAGGTTGAATCTGGTTATACCCCTTATAAGAGTAATATGAGTATTCCTAATCATGCTAGTATTACTTTTAGGGGACGGGGCGTAGTGACTGGTGTGGTATGGACCTGGTGCCATGTCCGGTTGTTCTAATTTCAGGGGCTGGATATATATTTTCTTTATGTAAATATTCCGTTTGGGATTTACCCCCCCCCCCCCCTGCAGCAGGTTAAATATGGGATCGAACCCGTTGGCCCGGTCTTAAATGACCTTAGCTGTTAATAGGCCGTTAAACACCAATAAACAAACAAACTTGAATATACACATTAGTCTTTCAGGTGAGAACATGGGCCCGTTTCACTAAACTTCGTACGACTAAAATGTTCGTAAGTGCAAATTTAGGATCGTCTGGAAATTTCAATTGAAGGATTTACATTTATTGAGCATAGGCTGTATGTGCAGCCTATGATCAATAAATGTAAATCCATCAATTGTTTACAAGAAAACAGTGTTAATGTGCAATTTACAGACTCGTAATTTTGCACTTTCAAACATTTTAGTCGTACGAAGTTTAGTGAGACGGCCCCAGATGTCCAGAAACATAAGCTCAAATGTGTTTTCTTGGTGTCCGGTTTAGAGTGGTTCCACTGTGGCACAACGTTGCAGATTAGTGGAAGGTCATACGTTGGTAGTTTCCATTCATATTTGTATGTGTTGCTCTGTAATATCGGGCATGTATGGATAGTGTCTGTACGTGATTGGTAGCGCTTGATTTCAAAGCGCAAGCATTGTCAGAACATAATTTACTATGACCACGAAACCTATGATCAACCGGGCACGACGAAATGGTATGGGTACGAAATGATATGTGAGCGAAAGTACGCTTTACCACAAGAGAACATAGTATATTTGTGTGAAAAGCTGATATGGTAACCCATAGTCACTAAAATAACGATTTATCCCACGTAAGCCAGTTTCAAATACAGATAACGGATCGGTTGCCATTTTAGCAGGCTAGTTTTTGCTAACCGGAAGTTAAATTAAAGACACAGGTGCCCGTTTTCGGGTTAGCCTCGTGTCTTATGAAATCAGTAATCCAGTTTAATAAATATCATACCCCTGTGAGATTCTACATGTATATTCCCGTTTTATCCCCGTTCTAACAAACTATTATAAATAAAACGGTCTGCAAAGCCTATGTTCATGTACAGATGGTTCAAGGTCAGGTCTCAAGGTCAGGTCTCAAGGTCATACGCTCTGTTGTAAGTTTCCAGTTCGGATTATTGGGTCATATATGATATTGCCAGCTGGCGACAGTGGGAGGATTATTCGTTAATCCCAGATTATCGTGGATGGATTATTTAACGGGGATTACGCAGATTAAGGACAAATACTAAATTGCGATTGCGTGACTTCAGTCAGTTCATTAGTTTAATTTAACGCTATGTAGCCCGAGACCACATTCACTGACCCATTCATATAATTCTTCAACACATCTGGGTCAACTCGGGAAACAGGATATATACATGCAATTATACCGGGGGGGGGGGGGCGGCGGTATACTGGAGTCAGGTTGTCTGTCCGTTCGTCCGTCCGTCCGTCCGTCACTAAACTTAACATCAAAGAAATATGTTATAGCTACATATTTATGGGTACCTGTGCCCACGCGGGGGTTATTCTGTAAGCATTGCTTACTGACAACTCTAGTTTAATATATTTAGGCCGTATTAAACGCGTTTGTGATATGATAAGAAACCTCACTATGTCAAACTTGTTATGAAATCCGTCAACGATCTTTCCAAGAGTGATGACTTAATATGATAATACATGTACTATTTATTATTGATTTCATAAGAAACCAGGCTATGTCGAGTAAATGAGTTTAACCAATATCATTGTTATATGAAGGACAATTTCACCCAATGACATTGTCCAATTTCGATCACATGAGTGTCGACATATATGCTATTCACCTGTATATCAGTCTCGGACTCGTCTCGTTCCGCAGCGAGACAAGTACGAGACTGATATTCGAAATGTGATCACATTTCAAATAACACTCTCGGACTCTCAGTGTACACGAGATTTACTCACCTTAGAAACGTTATATTCACTTCGGCCTCGGTGAATATGACTTTCCTCAGGTCCGTAAAGATCGTGTACACGTCCTCAAAAGACAATACTTGTATAATATCAATACATATAGTGTTTGTTGAGACCTATAGCGTTGCTTTCAAACGGGGCTCTTCGATAATATCATTGTCTGTTATAATGATATGTGGCGGTAGTTTATTCTGTTGATTTACCTATTAAGGAATACAACCATTGGTTGTTGCGTTTACTGTGGTGTGTAATACATTTGCTCAGTTTAAAGTGCGTAGAGTCCGAAAGACTCATCGCAAACTTTAAACTGATCAACTATTATCATACTGCTGTAAACGCAACAGCCAATGGTTTTATTACTTATAATTATACTCTATTTCCTGATAGTTTCAAAAATGTAAATAATCAACCAGGGCGCTAAAATTAAGAATAATATTGTTTTACGTCATTGTGTCACAATTCCTGGAACAGCGACGTTGCCGGTCAATAGCGTGGATATCCAGAGCGTCAAACGAACTTTTAACCAATCACCAACGTCGCACGTCGTCACGTGGGTCTAATTTCATGCATTGTGATGTAAACGAAATACGCCGAATGGGCGTTTTTATTAGCTCGACTATTCGAAGAATAGTTAGAGCTTATGTAGTCACCCCGGCGTCGGCGTCACCGTCACCGTCACGCCTTGGTTAAGGTTTTTAGTCAAGCTTGTATATGCAATACTCATGGCCCTACACCCACCATACTTGCACAACTTCATCTCCTAGTGATGTACATTGTTTAAGGTTTTTAGTCAACCTTGGTTAAGGTTTTTAGTAAAGCTTGTACATGGAATACTATTGTGCATACATACACCATACTTGGACAACCTTTTATCATAGGGATGTACATCAATAACCCCTGATCTATAGTTGACATTGACCTACATTTAACCTTGAATTACTTATTTAATTCCCCTTGGTTAAGGTTTTTAGTCAACCTTGGTTAAGGTTTTTAGTCAAGCGTGTAGATGGAATACTATTATGCATACATACACCATACTTGGATAACCTTTTCTCATAGGGATGTACATCAATAACCCCTGAACTATATTTTACCTTCACCTACATTTAATCTTGAATTACTTAGTTATTTCCCCTTGGTTAAGGTTTGTACTCAAACTTGGTTAAGGATTATAGTCAAGCTTGCATATGGAATACTCCTGGGCCTACAGCAACCATACTTGGAAAACTTCATCTCCTAGTGATGTACATCAATAATCCCTGACCTATATTTGACATTGACCTACTTTTATCCTTGGATTACTTAGTTAATTCCCCTTGGTTAAGGTTTTTAGTCAAACTTGTAGATGGAATACTCCTGGGCCTACAGCAACCATACTTGGAAAACTTCATCTCCTAGTGATGTACATCAATAACCCCTGATCTATATCTGACATTGACCTACATTTAACCTTGAATTAATTACTTAATTTCCCTTGGTTAAGGTTTTTAGTCAACCTTGGTTAAGGTTTTTATGCAGGCCGCGGCCACCTTGTTTGTCAAGCTATGTGTACATCGACAGCCCTCGTAGTCGAGCTATGCTGTTCTCCTACAGCTCTTGTTATATACATACCCATGAAATACATACTTATACGATGTAAATAAAAGTCATAAATATGAATATCCTCTATATATTCCGAATGTATAGAAGGTGTAAATATAGTATCCGTGTTGATGTAATATAGTGTATAATACAATACGTCGGTTAACTTCCTGATCTCAGATAGCATTCCATGAATGTTTGATACGGAATGACCTCCCTTATCGCATGACCTTATATCACCGATATTGATTTCGAAAGTCAGTCGTATTTTCCATAAATGACAACGATAGTTGACAACAAATTCAATTACATTCCGCACGAGCTATGAAGTTTTTGTCAGCTTTCGACGTCGTTTACAGAAAATATTGCATGTTCTAGAAATAAAATCGGCGAGGTTGTAAAGGACATAATACCAGTAGCCGATTTCACCAACATTGCAAAGTATACTTTTCTAGCAAAGTATACTTTGAGGGAGTAATCATTTATTTTTCCCGAAATGCATTATTTCATATAGAACTAACGACTGCATATATTTGGTGATTACAAGTATGCAGAATTATTAGTACTGGATGTATTACATTATCACAGCCAAAATGGCTGTGATAATGTAATAAATTCAGTATAATAAAAATGAATAAATTTATCCTTAAATTGAAAATTTCTCCCTCAAAGTATACTTTGCTAGAAAAGTATAGTTTGCAATGTTGGTGAAATAGGCTACATATGCTGGCCGAAATACCAGGAAGAAATAATTGCATGTGAATATGTATAGTATGTATGATGGAATGCGAAGGATTTGTCATGTGTCAATACACGATGTCGGAAGTTGAGTGAAATATTTACTAAATGTCGATTAAATTCATATTTGAGTTCGCAGATAGTTGAGAAAGCATACAACTTTAAAATTTGAGTTTTCAATTCAAGAAATGGCCAAGAACTACATAACATCGATACTTCAGGCACGTCGGAAGGCAGCTGACATTGGGGCCGCGAGAACCCCTCGTAGGAAATGGTTAATGACGCGCGAGCACGAATCGCGATGCGCACCATAGTGCTGGGGGTTTGGGTGTCCTCCCCCAAGACAATTTGGAAATCCAGAACGTCTCAGATGCGATTTTCCGGTACACAGGTCACTTTTTCACCTAATACGGTCACACATCCTCGACTCTGTACTTGCATAAATCTGGGTCATACGAAATAATCCATATTGCATCATAGGGCAGTATGTCCAAGATAAATCATTGAATTAATTGTGTGAGGTATGCTTTGTTTGCTGAACAGAACTCAACAGAACAATGCATCGCCTAGTAATAAGATCGGTCTACGCACAGACGGCGTACGAGATATAATCTGAAGACTTCACCCCTGCAATGGGCCCGGAAGAATTTTGTTTACGTCAGTTCTAAACGTATTTCGAAAATTCGTTCATCTGATAACATGCGAGACACACCATGTGATTTTTGTACCTGTGTCGTATCTCATGACAAATATTTACAAAATTTACGATAGTTTCTGTAAATTACGTCGAAAGTTGACGAAATTCTCATAGCAAATGCGATTTCGCATTTGCTATGAGAATTTCGTCATCTTCCGATGTCATTTATAAAAGAAAAATATCAAAGTTTTTGTCAATAGACTTCATGAAAAATCAGACATGTTCTTAGGTACAAAATCTCACATGCGTCTCATATTATCAGACTACTAATATCACATACTACATACCCATACACTGACACACAACGCCGCATACCTTGCTAATTTGGTATGCGTCCAATATTTACATGGGAGTTGCCAAACATTGAATAAGTCACTGGATAATCTGCATTAGTAATTGAAATCTTTGGCAGTGGGTTGGCGATCTATTGCGTTTGGCTTTAGCACCGAATTCCGGCGCCAGTGTTCGTGTACCCTGTTCGAAGTCGGGTACATTGATGTCATGGTAATTCACGGCGATGTCATGGCCATCACAAACTCTGCCAACTACTGTATGTATAGTGTCTAAACGGCTTGCTGAGGACTCGATACCCATGTATGCGTCCGTTTGAAATCTACATGTTTCCTTGACAACTGATCGACCAGCTCCGTGTGAAGCCTGCGTTTTCCGTGACAACGGATCGACTAGCTCCGTGTGAAACCTGCGTTTTCCATGACAACTGATCGACTAGATCAGTGTAAAATCTGCATTTTCCTTGACACCGGATCGACTAGCTCCGCCTTGACAACGGATCGACTAGCACCGCGCGAAATCTGCGTTTTTCATTGACAACTGATCGACTAGCTCCGTGTAAAACCTGCGTTTATCCTTGACAACGGAGCGACTAGCTCCGCGCGAAATTTGCGGATCGACTAGGTTTCGCACGGACGAAACAACTCTCCAATCCCACTCAAAAACTTGCTGTCAGATGGAATCCTTGTTTTGTAACGGTTCCTGTATGGAATGCATCATAGTTGTATCTGTGTATGTATATATATCGTCTCTCGCAATTCTATATAGAACGACAAGTGTAGTGTATTACATGCTAATATGTAATATGTTGTTGTAATGTTTACAACTGGTGAGACGTAAATAGACTATCTATTTTCGGTGATTATATTAAAACAGGATCGCAAATCAAATTACAGTTCTTATTGTATCTCAACCAGGGTAGATGCCAACTTCCGTCATTGAATACACCTACTTATCGTCACTATCGGTACATAGTATTATATGTGGAAAATTCCCACCAAACACGGTAATTGTATACGTTTGAGACGTGCCATGTGGTTTTGTACCTAAGAACATGTGCGATTTTGCATGAAATATATTTACAGAAATTGTGATCTTTTCCGTAAATGACGCCGAAAGATGACGAAAGTTTCGTTTTGCTATGAAAATTCGTCAACTTTCAATTTACGGAAACTATCATAGATTTTGTAAATATTCTTCATGAAATTTCACACAATGTTCCAAGGGTCAAAATCACGTGACTTGTCTCATTTGTTAATTGACGCTATTCAGGGCAACCTGACCACAGGAATGCACCAGGTAGGAGTGGGCCTTTGGTATGTTGGTTGTCATGGGAAACCTGGCTTTATGTAATTGTTTCTCCGTGTATATCCTGCCAAGCTATAACGATCAACTCGATGAGCGTTTAACACTTACGCCGCTATCTTAATTTTTTGTCGTCTGCTGTTTATTTTCTATTTTCAAGTTTTATCATCAAAAGCATGCTTTGACAGCACTTTAGAATAATTTACAACATGCTTTGACAGCACTTTAGAATCATTTCCATTTTGAAGTCCTGTCAAAACATGTTTTTATTGAGAAATAAGGCAAAATATAAAAGCAACAGTAGACGACAATTGTTGTGTATAGCGGTCTAAGGAACTGATATAGGTCTGAAGCTGAAATCGCGTTGCAAATACACTATTGCGGATATTGTAGACCCAGATCAGGCTGATCTTGGTCTACAACAGTCGCAATCTTGATACATCGTGCTCTCGCTTTGTTGCGCATTCTTGGAATGTCTCCCCGTTTCGCGCCAAAATGTAGAGACCAGTTTTGGCGCCGCGAGATGGCAGTGATGTTCAAACTAGAAACACACATCTGAATACGCATGCGCTTGCGTCTGCGCGGGAGGGTCTAGTCATAGCCGTTATTATGGAAAAAAAAGAACACAAAAAACAACAACACAACACCAACAACACAATAGTTATTTTAGTAGCTTGACTCACGCTGTTTATCTTATTTTGGTGTGTTTTGGGATCATTTTACTCTTCCGTAATTTGACCACCGTGCCATGGATAACTACCACGTGATTTTACCCCCGTGTGGAGACGATGTGCGACCTGTCGTAAGCTGTATATCACCATTTATAATTCACTCTACTTTGTAAGCCAATCGCTGGCCAGTATCGTTCTCCAATTAGTTCACATATTGCAAGACTTAACCCCAATAAGTTACATATTACCAGATTGAATGATTATCTGTTCGACAGCAAATGCAAACTCAATACTGCGATGGGAGACTGGGTCGTTGGCCCGGAGCACGCGACTGGTAATTCAACGATCGGTGTTCAACCTTACCAGAATTCCGACTGGAGACCTGTAGCCTATTTCATCAACATTGCAAAGTATACTTTTCTAGCAAAGTATACTTTGAGGGAGAAATTTTCCATTTTATGATAAATTTATTAATTTTTATTATACTGAATTTATTACATTATCACAGCCAATTTGGCTGTGATAATGTAATAAATTCAGTATAATAATTCTGCATACTTTTAATCATGAAATATATGCATTTGTTAGTTCTATATGAAATAATGCATTTCAGGAAAAATAAATGATTACTCCCTCAAAGTATACTTTGCTAGTAAAGTATACTTTGCAATGTTGATGAAATAGGCTACAGGTTTGACCCTCACATACGTCTTTGGCATTTTGTATGTGACAGTTGAATCTGGTTATACCCATTATGAGTATTACGATTATTATGGAAGGGGCTAAGTTATGTTGGTGTGATATGGACCTGGCACCAGGTCAGGTTATTCTAATTTCAGGGCTGAATATATTTGTTCTCGATGTAAATATTCCGTTCTGATTTTGGGAGCCCCCCACCCCCCTCCCATGCAGCAGGTTAAAACGGGATCGAACCCGTTTGCCCGGCCTTACATGACCTTAGCTGTTGATAGGCGGTACACACCAATAAACGAACGAACGAACGAACAAACAAACAAACAAACAAACACACATCTGGTAACGAGAAAGTGGTATTTAAAGTTGGTAAATAAGTACCTAATTAAAAAAAAATCCTGAAAACTGCAAACACGAAGTTTTATTAGATATACACCAAAACACGTGCTTATATTTACACATATAACTACAGACTGAGTCGTACAACAGCTTATAGCATTACCGCCGCCCGTACGTCCCGTACGTATGTCCAACGTGAGTACGTACGTCACAAAAAAATAACACTCAGCTAAATATATTGTAACTTCTTTTTCCTTACACGGATCTGCTTGCTATTTCATACACACATTGCTCTCATAGTACTCTACTACCCAATGACACATTCACGATCGTCCCGCCCTCACTAAGCCCAGGGTCAAGGTCACATTTTTGGTGAGTTCGAAACCCTGACGCTTGCGTCAATGCCTTATATGTTTTGTTTGCATCCACGAATCTGCTTAATATGTCACACATGTGTCGCTCCAATGGTCCTCTACCGCCCTGCAACAAACCAAGCTCGTCCCGCCCCCGTTAAACAAAATATCAAGGTCACATACTTGGCGCATCTCAAACCTTAACGCTGGGGTAAATAACTTATAAGTTTGGTTTCCTCGCACGGATCTGCTTGATATTTCATACACACATTGTCCTAATGCCCTCTATCACCCACTGACAAATTCACAATCGTCCGGCCGCCGCTGATGAAGGTCACACACTTAGTGAGTTCGAAACCCTGACGCTTGGGTCAATCCTTATATGTTTTGTGTGCATGCACGAATCTGCTTAATATGTCACACACGTGTCGTTCCAATGGTTCTCTACCGCACTGGAGCAAACCACGATCGCACCGCCCGCGTTAAACAAAAGGCCAGGGTCACATACTTGGTGCGTCCCAAACCTTAACGCTCGGATAAATAACTTATATGTTCGGTTTCCTCCCACGGAGCTCCTTTGTATTTCAAACATACATTGCCCCAATGCCCTCTACCTCCCACTGGCAGATTCACTATCGTCCCGCCCCCGCTAAGCCCAGTGTCAAGGTCATATACTTGGTGCGTGCGAAACCTTGACGTTTGGGTCAATGAATCTATGTTTTGTGCCGCCCCTTCCCCCCCCCCAGATAACCCAAATGTCAAGGTCAAACACGTAGTTCGTTCAAAACCTTAACGCTCGGGTATATGTCTTAAAATGTCCGTTTCTCTGAACGGATATGCTTGTTGCTTCAATGATCCTCTGTCGTCCGGTGACAAGTCCAAGATCCGTTCAAATTCTGACGATTTGAAGATTTTGACATTTTTGCAGCGGCCATCTTGGATTAGGCGATGACTCCACATTTATCAATTCTAAAAGACGTTCATGCACATATCATCACTGTGATTGATAAACGCATAACCGCGATCGCATTCACTGGTTATGAATCGACAACCGTCCATGTAGACAGAACTGTGGACGGACGGACGGACGTACTGGAGGACATAGAGAAATAATACTAACTCGTTTTGAATGTTTCACGCATGTTATGAATATTTGATAAATTTAAATCATTGATGATCTTCATCCATTGTTTATAAATTGAATTCCTGTTTTCAGTGATTTGTTGTTTCAATTCGCATGTTTATGCCCCAAAATTACAACTTTCCTACCATCCGACACATACGAAATTATGTTCATTTGTTAAGCACACATTTGAAAATATATTATCATTTATTGGTCAGTTGGTATTTAAAAAACTATTCCAGTTTTTAGCGATTTCTGTATTAAATTTGTACTTTTATCTCAAAAAATGTCACCCGGGAGATCCGGATTATTTTTAGCTCACCTGAGCGAAGCTCATGTTAGCTATTCTTACCGCAATGTGTCCGTCGTCGTCCGTCGTCGTCCGTGAACATTTTCAAACGTCTTCTCCTCGGTAACCATTTGGCCTATAGTCACCGAACTTCATGGTCATGGTCCTTATGTAGGGCGATTGCAAAATTGTTAAAATGACGTCATTACGTAATACAAGATGGTCGCCGTCTAAAAATAGCACAAATTCTTAAAAAATCTTCTTCTCAAGAACCGCCAACCTTTGTAGGAATGATCGATGTACAATGCTCTTTCAAAGTTGTTAAAATGGTGACCCCGGGGTCAAAAATGGGCGTGGCCCGTGGGGTCAAATTGGGGTCAAATTTTATTTTTGACAGAATATGGTCATATTGTATATCAAATCGGAGGTATCAATGAGGCGATCACTCTGGTGCATTTTTTGTTGAAATCGGATGGTTATGCTATCCAAGATGGCCGCCGAAGGTCAAAAGGTTGTTCTTTTATTAGAGATTTCAAAATTCTTCAAATGAACTGCTTGGCCCATGGTAGCCAAACTTAAAAATTATGGTCCATGGGTGAAGCCTTTTCAGATTTGTTAAAATGGAGGTCATCGCTAATCCAAGATGGCCGCCGTCCAAAAATAGCATAAATTCTTAAAAAATCTTCTTCTCATGAACCGCTAGCCGGATTTCGACGAAACTTGGTAGGAATGATCGCTGTACAATGCCCTTTCAAAGTTGTTAAAATGGTGACCCCGGGGTCAAAAATGGGCGTGGCCCTGTGGGGTCAAATTGGGGTCAAACACATGAACTCAATGTCACATTCTCCTCTGGTGTTCATGGAGTCAGGTGAGCGAATTAGAGCCATCATGGCCCTCTTGTTTTTATTTCAAGACATATTTGGCAATATATTATCAAAAGTTTTATGTAATATCATTCAACAGTGTTTTTGCGATATAGTTTTCAACTTTATTGCGATTTTTGTAAAATAATTACAACTTTCCTACCCTCCGATTGTTGGCGATTTTTTTTCTGCTGATCAGCATATTTTTCTCGAGACATTTACGTGAAAAATTCAGCCGACCCGCAAATCTCTTGCGGGTCGGCTGAATTTTTCACGTAAATGCCTTGGCCTAAAGGTGTGTGTCACCTATGTTGTTGAAACAGATTGATATTGTACAGCTCAGACTCGATGTATCCAACAATGAACACACCCTTATACTATCAACTACCGTGTGTCATTTGGACGCATTAATCATAGTTGTACCACGAACGTGTATTTTGAAGATTCTGGGCGTTTCCTGGTGGTTTAAAATTATAACGATGTCGTGCCTCTGTCCCCCAAAGATATGTCAGAAACCCGCCCATTCATCGTTGATATGCTCTAATTCTAACGATGCGTGTGACTATTATAGAAATAGACACCATTCACGTGTACTTACGATGGTGTTTCTTACAATCACCATCTTGATTACGTTTGCATGATGTCAGTTTCTATATTGAGGCCCGAGAAGTGTAACGACGTCGTGCTTCTTGCATCTAAAGGTATGTCTGCCCGTCACCCATTCACATGTGACATGCTCTTTACAATGCTCTAATTTTAACGATGCGTGTGAATTTATAGAAATCGACACGATGCAAGTGTAAATATATATTATATGATACTGGTTGTAACTCGAGTCTCGAGAAATATAATAACGACGTCGTGCTTCTTGTAACTAAAAGTATGTCTGTAATTCGTCCAGTCATATGCAGGGATTCCGCTGGGGAAAATAAAAAAATCGCCACTTCAAAAAAAATAAAACAATTGGCGATAAAAAATTACAATTTTAGAAAAAAAATCAAAAACAAATCCCTGCATATGTACTACGTGTTCGTTTATTGTAATGATAAACGTATGTGCTCATATGAGCATTGTGGGTGGTTGGTCGGGGGAACGTGATTGCGTAAATTAACGGTTGGTGTTACTCCTTATAGGAATCACGATTTGCCTGGTTTGGCCCTCAGGTATGTGTTTATCTTTGGCTTTTTAGCTCACTTGAGCGAAGCTCATGTGAGCTATTGTTACCGCGTGGCCCGTGGGGTAAAATTTTATTTTTGACCGAATATGTTCAAAAGATCGTTCCTTTATTAGAGATTTCAAAATTATTTTTCACATGAACTGCTTGGCCCATGGTAGCCAAACTTAAATGTTATGGTCCATGTGTGAAGCCTTTTCAGATTTTTTTAAAATGGAGGTCATCGCTAATCCAAGATGACCACCGTCTAAAAATAGCATAAATTCTGAAAAAAGCTTCTTCTCATGAATCGCTAGCGTGATTTCGACGAAACTTGGTAGGAATGATCGATGTACAATGCTCTTTCAAATTTGTTAAAATAGTGACCCCGGGGTCAAAATTGGACGTGGCCCGTGGGGTCAAATAGGGGTCAAAATGTCATATATCAAATCGAAGGTATCAACGAGGCGATCACTCTGGTGCATTTTTTGTCGAAATCGGATGGTTATGTCATCCAAGATGGCCGCCGAAAGGTCAAAAGGTTGTTCTTTTATTAGAGATTTCAAAATTCTTCTTCACACGAACCGATTGACCCATGGTGGCCAAACTTCACAGTTATGGTCCATGGGTGAAGCCTTTTCAAATTTGTTAAAATGGAGGTCGTCGCTAATCAAAGATGGCCGCCGTCTAAAAATAGCACAAATTCTTAAAAAATCTTCTTCTCATGAACAGCCAGCCGGATTTCGATGAAACTTGGTAGGAATGATCGATGTACAATGCTCTTTCAAAGTTGTTTAAATGGTGACCCTGGGGTTAAAAATGGGCGTGAGCCGTGGGGTCAAATTGGGGTCAAATTTTATGTTTGACCGAATATGGTCATGTCTATATGAAATCGAAGGTATCAAAGAGGCGATCGCTCTGGTACATTATTTGTCGAAATTGGATGATCATGTCATCCAAGATGGCCACCGAAAAGTCAAAAGGTCGTTCTTTTATTAGAGATTTCAAAATTCTTCTTCACACGAACCGCTTGGCCCATGGTGGCCAAATTTCACAGTTATGATCCATGGGTGAAGCCTTTTTAGATTTGTTAAAACGGAGGTCGTCGCTAATCCAAGATGGCCGCCGTCTAAAAATAGCACAAATTCTTAAAAAATCTTCTTATGAACCGCCAGCCGGATTTCGACGAAACTTGGTAGGATTGATCGACGTAGAATGCTCTTTCAAAGGTGTTAAAATGGTGACCCCGGGGTCAAAAATGGGCGTGGCCCGTGGGGTCCAATTTTATTTTGACCAAATATGCTCACGTCATATATCAAATTAAGGTATCGATGAGGCGATTGCTCTAGTGCAATATTTGTCGGAATCAGATGATTATGTCATCCATGATGGCCTCCAAAAGGTCCATTTATTCAAGATTTTGAACGTCTTTTTCTCAGGAACCACATGGCCGATGCTGGCCAAACTTCGTAGTAAGTTAAGATCATTGGGTGAAGCATTTTAAGATTTAGTAAAATGAGAGTCATCGCTTAATCCAAGATGACTGCCATCTAACAATAGCACAATTTTTTTAAAACACTTATGAACTCAATGTCACATTCTCCTCTGGTGTTCATGGAGTCAGGTGAGCGAATTAGGGCCATCATGGCCCTCTTGTTTGTTACCTGTGAGTTGAATTGGGTTATTGCCCATTATAACAGTAGTGAGAGTATTACTGATCCTATTGTTTTTGGCAGAGGCCAAGTGATTCTGGTGTGGCGAGGACCTGGCATCAGATCAGTAGCCTATTTCATCAACACTGCAACGTATACTTTACTAGCAAAGTATACTTTGAGGGAGAAATTTTATTAATTTATTAATTTTTAGCCACGTTTTTTGAAAAAAAATCCAGGCTATTGGATTGGCGAAAGCCGGGCGGGCGGCGGGCGGGCGGCGGGCGGCGGCGGGCGTCCACAATCAATGTTAAGTTTTCGTGTTTGAGTCCATTTCTTTGTTACTGTACCACCTAAGACCACCAAACTTTCACAGCTTCATAATCAAGGGGTGCCCACCACATATCACTATCCAACATGTTACATTTTTTTTTAACTTGACCCATTTTTTCCGCGTAGTCGACTTAGCCATTTTCAATGTTAAGTTTTCGCGTTTACAATGTTAAGTTTTCGTGTTTAAGTCCATTTCTTTGGTACTGTACCACCTAGGACCACCAAACTTTCACAGCTTCATAATCAAGGGGTACCCACCACATATCACTATCCAACATGTTACTCTTTTTTTTAACTTCACCCATTTTTTCCGCGCAGTCGACTTAGCCATTTTCAATGTTAAGTTTTCGCGTTTACAATGTTAAGTTTTCGTGTTTAAGTCCATTTCTTTGGTACTGTACCACCTAGGACCACCAAACTTTCACAGCTTCATAACCAAGGGGTGCCTACCACATACAACTATCCAACATGTGACCATTTTTTTACCTTCACCTATTATTTCTACGTAATTGACTTAGCCATTTTCAACGTTAACTTTTTAACGTACGTCTAGTTAAAGTTTTTTGGTTTTAAAACTTTTTCGTTATACTATATCTCTGCAACTGCTTCGCCCATTACCTTGAAACTTCACAGTGTATCATCATCCATATTTTCATTCTAACCCCCAACTGTGCGGCCCCTGTGCCCAATGTCAAGGTCAAATTACTTTGAATTTTTTTGTTAAAGTTTTTTCGTGTACTATATCTCTGCAACTGCTTCACCCAATACCTTGATACTTCACATGGGTGTTTATCATCATTGTCGCACCTACTTGCGGAAAGCGCGATCCTGTGCCCCCCAATGTGAAGGTCAAATTACTTTGAAGTTAATTTTTTTGTTAAAGTTTTTTTGTGTACTATATCTCAGCAACTGCTTCACCCAATACCTTGATACTTCACATGGGTGTTTATCATCATTGTCGCACCTGCTTGCGGAAAGCGCGATCCTGTGCCCAATGTCAAGGTCAAATTACTTTGAATTTTTTTGTTAATGCTTTTTCGTGTACTATATCTCTGCAACTGCTTCACCCAATACCTTGATACTTCACATGGGTGTTTATCATCATTGTTGCACCTGCTTGCGGAAAGCGCGATCCTGTGCCCAATGTCAAGGTCAAATTACTTTGACTTTTTTTGTTAAAGTTTTTTTGTGTACTATATCTCTGCAACTGCTTCACCCAATACCTTGATACTTCACATGGGTGTTTATCATCATTGTCGCACCTGCTTGCAGAAAGCGCGATCCTGTGCCCTATGTCAAGTTCAAATTACTTTGAATTTTTTTTTTTGTTAAAGTTTTTTCGTGTACTATATCTCTGCAACTGCTTCACCCAATACCTTGATACTTCACATGGGTGTTTATCATCATTGTCACACCTGCTTGCGGAAAGCGCGATATCGTCGGCATTTTGGCATACGTCCGTCCGTTCGTCCGTGTGTCCCGTTAAAGTTTTTTGGTTAAAGTTTTTCCATCTACTATATCTATTTTTTTAGTGTCCATGCCTCGCCCCAAGGCGCGACATGCAGGCCACGGCCATCTAGTCTACAAAAAGTGGGTATAATTATGTTATCCAAGTGTCTATGCTTGGAAAAAACCTGGCCTTCGTGGCTTTGCCTCGTTTCTTGTTATTATACTGAATTTATTACATTATCACAGCCAATTTGGCTGTGATAATGTAATAAATTCAGTATAATAATTCTGCATACTTTTAATCATGAAATATATGCATTTGTTAGTTCTTATCTATATGAAATAATGCATTTCAGGAAAAATAAATGATTACTCCCTCAAAGTATACTTTGCAATGTTGGTGAAATCGGCTACTGGATTATTCTGATTTCAGGGCTGAATATATAGTTTTTTATTGTAAATATTCATTTCTGATTTTAGGATTGTCCACCCATTTGTACAGGTAATATATGGGATTTAGTACTAAACCCATTGACCCAGTCTTAAATGACCTCAGCTGTTGATATGCCGTTAAACCCCAACAAACAAACACACTCATATGAGTATTGATTAAACCATTTATAATTCACCCTACTTTGTAAGCCAATCGCTGGCCAGTATCGTTCTCCAATTATTTCACATATTGCTAGACTTAACCACAATAAGTTACGTATTACCAGATTGAATGACTATCTGTTCGACAGGAAATGGAAACTCAATACTGATACGGGAGACTGTGGGTGGTTGGCCCGGAGCACGCGACTGGTAATTCAACGATCGGGGTTCATACTTACCAGAATTCTGACTGGAGACCAGGTTTGGCCCTCACATACGTCTTTGGCATTTTGTATGTGACAGTTGAATTTGGTTATACCCATTATATGAATTTAAACCAGTTTACTGAATTCCTAATAGACGTGGCTCTACCCCCACCGTGTTATGATCTTAGTGCACTCGTTTTGTAAATCATAACGAATGTTAGGCTTTATTGCCTGCCTCATTTCGTAATACATTATTAAACACGTTTTGTCAATAGCCCATAAACTCATCACTGGAGATCATCTCTGTTTGTTTATCACATCTTTAATGCAGTTTCGAGTTTTGTTTCTGCATTTACACAGCACGTGTTCAATGTATGAACATGGAGATGTGGTAACACAGTTCACAGGTGGAAGACTCGGACCTATGACACCAATAAAATGCCTATTACTTTTTTGTCTAATTTCGTTCATTATGTGGAACCGGGTGAATGCACCATCTTCCATAATACAACCACCGAAGCGTCTATGTAAGAACATCTCTGATTGGCTAAATCTAAACTGTGATGACGTCATTCAACCTATTTCGGCATTCCGGAAGACATAATAATCAATGAAAGTCAATGGACTTAGAAAAAAAAGTGTTTTTTAGATCGGTGAACGATGACAATTGGACGAACTTTGTTTGGTTGGAATTTCTAATGTATATGGTCATGGTGCACGACATTAGTTTCAGCTGGCGATCAGCTATCGGCCAAATATGACCGATAATCCACGCCCGACGGCCTGTGTGAGATTCTTTCGTACACGCAAATTTCGCTTTGGACAGGGTATGCAAAATGCGAATAACTGAATAAATGCTGGAAACAGCGATATGACGTGAGTATATTCACACACCTAAGACCTTTTTCGATTGCCAGAGACAGAAGTCATACATTTAATCGTTGTGTATTGTGTTTGTGCGAGTCGGAAAAGAGAGGTCTCTTTCAATAATAGCCATATTGTTTATCACCTTTCTGTAATATAAAATGGTACTGTATGAGACCAAGTGGGTGGGATAATGGATTTTTTTTGTAATCATGGTAATGGTCATTTTCTTTGTGTCACAGGTCCGAGTATTCCACCTGTGTCGCAGTTAGATCACGGTTCGTCCGCATGTACGATCGATAATCCACGAGCTTGAATCGCGGATTATCTCCTCCTACATGCGGACGAACCGTGATCGAACTGTGACTCAATCGGTGCTCCAGATAAGTTTTGTATCTATAGAGTAGCATACCCCCAGATTTTAAATTCAATGCGTATTTTACTTTTACAAATGTATTATTGATGTTCTTCCTTCTTAAATAAGGAAGAAATGATAAAAAATAAAACAAATTTAAAAAATCACTGACACTGTTTGCTTTTTGCAGCTCAGTAAATATTGTACTCCAACTTTTGATAATCAATGCTTATTCTGCTAAACTAAGTGCGTAAAATACGCCAATATGCATCTGGAGCTCTGCTCAAAACAACGAAGGAAATTGAATAAGAGGCTGGCTGAAACCGGATTGGGAAATGTTACAGTTACGTGCATATTTCAACCGGAGGTATGTTTGTAATCCGCCCTGTCACTGTCATGTTGCGTCGTCACCATGGTTACTTGATACCATATAGCACGTGCCAATGGAGGAGGGAGGTATCCACCGAGAATTCAATATGCCATTGCCTGATGCAGTCATGTTATGGTGTCACGTGTGTTTGATACATCCGATCTGTCACGCCCGTTCTTGAATAACGGGTACTTGTAAAGTTGACCATATACTACAAGCAAATCGCCCAGCGTGACAGCCAAGTCAGGAATACAGTGGATCTTGTAAACCGGACACCAAGAAAACACCCGTGATCTTATTTTTAATGAGTTTCTTCCCTCCCAGGGTGTCTGGTTTAGAGAGGTTTCACTGTACTATGGATTTGACACCGAACATCGTCCGCGTCCGCCGCAGCCACATGAGTCTTCGCGTCCGGAGCATAACTCGAATACCCTTTGGAGTATTTTAATGACACTTCACACATGCATAGACCACGACCCAAAGGTGTGTCGCGCGCATGAATTACAACTATTGCATAACTAATATTGAGTTATTCCATCAATGAAACACCGGTCTTGCTTCCAACATACAATATAGGTCGTTATCAGGCTACCGGAGTGTGATATTTGATCAGGAGCTACACTGGCCACCAATGCCATAAGCCCCATTTCTCCAGTCACAGCCACATATGGGGATACATTCTTAGTCTCTGTTAGCGGCATAATTAATGTAGTACAGTCGAACCTCGCCGAACGGCCACCTCTACAATAACACCCTCTCTATAACAGCCACTATTTTATATCCTAAATGGATGATTTCCTCTGTATCTAACCCTTAGACTGCTGAGCACGAAAATTGTTGTCTGCTGTTGCTTTGCCTTCTTTCTCCATAAAACCATGTTTTGGCAGCATTTTAGAATCATTTCCATTGGAAATGATTCTAAAATGATGCCAAAGCGTGTTTTTGATGAGAATTATCGAAGAAAATAAATAAACAGCGGACGACAACATTTATTTCAGCATTAACCTCCCTACAATAGCCACCTCTCTACAACAGCCAGTTTTGCGTCTTCCCATGGGTGGCTGTTGTAGAGAGGTTGCACTGTAATACTTAAAGGTGCATGCCCACTCGGTATGCACAAAATGTTCTTTATATCTGGCAAAATAAACATTCATTCACCAATACCACGTGTATTGATTGCCATTATTATACATTGCATATCAGACGTAAATTTCCACATTCATATCAGAGGCGATAACCGTGTTTCCTTAAAATGTTAACAGACATTACTATTTATTCTTTGTATTTATGTTTTGATGTGCAATGATCATACTTTATAATCTGTCGGAAATGTTATTTGTTTTCAGGTGACGCATTTAATTAGTGTAACTAATGAAAAATATCATCCCTCATTTGCATATGAAAATTGCCTGATACCACTGCGAGTCACTATCAGTAAAATAAATATTACTAAATGATTATAATTATCTGTATAGCGGGCACACTTAATGTTTATAACTGGTGATATAGTGACAATTAATACACTTATTTAATTCCTATAAAGAACACGTTGTGCCTACTCAGTCGGCATGTACCTTTAATAAGCTCAAGTTCCATGGATGAAATTAAAAGAAAATGTCAAGCGATACTCCAAGGTGCATGATCACGTGGTTACAACAACAACAACGTCGCCCACTCCAAAGTAAGTATTATTTGATATTTTCCTTAATAGGCAACGGATTGTGATGAAATATGGCGCAACACACGCGTCTTAATGGTGGTCCAGGGAGTTCGGCACAGACTTATGTCGTTTTTGTGAAGAATCGATTTCCGTGTCGGTAGACACGGAAATCGATTCTTCGCAAAAACGACAGAAGTTTGGGCGACAATACAAAGACCGTCAAATGCAGCTTAACAAGACGCGTTTGATGCGCCATATTTCAGCAGAATCCGTTACGTAATAAGGACAATATAAAAGAATACGTACTTTGAATCGGATGGATTCTGGAAGTTTCAGTACTTGTTGTTGTTGTTAGTACCACGTGATCATACACCTTGTACTCGATACCAGTCGGAGACTACTCTCAATAAAATAAACATGGGAAATTGTAATACAGTTTCTTCATTTATGTGAAGCACAATAGATGTTTTTATTTCTCTGTCATTGTACCAATAATCGTCCTCTGCCCACGTCATGATAACTGATATTCAATAACTCATTGTATTGTTCAGCGAGCAAGTGTTATCCTGTCGATTTGAACAAGCCATCAGTCTTTGTAAACATAATAAAAGTCGGTCTGACGTGACGTCATGGCAGTTTGTCAGTCCAGTGATAATGTATCAAGTCTAATTTCTGATGCAATTCGACACCACACTTGATGATTTATCAAAATAAAGTATAGTTAGGATGAAAATAAATAAATGTTAAACGTTTTTCGCCGATTTTGATATTTTCGTAAATTACTTGCGATAATTGACACACAATTCGGAGCGCATGAGCTCTGAATTTTGTGTCCATTTTCGACGTCATTTGTGAAAAATATGACTGATTTCGAAATCAATGTCGGCGGTACGATAAGGGCGGTAATTTGTGATCCCGGCTCAAATACTGTTGAACAATTTACCTGGGATGCCTCGGTAGTATAGGGAAAACATTTTGACGCCTATGACGTGACGCCGACGCCGGAATTGTAACTACTGTGTCTCAGTTTTCACTAGTGTAACCGCCTTGCCAAGATGTCTGAACATCTATTGGCAATCTCAACACGCAATCAAGCAGTTTGATTGGTTGTGCATGAGCTGTAGCATACATACATACACCACCGCCTCCGTTAATCTTGCCCGGATGTCAACGTTTCTGAACATCTATTGGCAATCTCAACTCGCAATTAAGCATTTTGATTGGCTGTGCCTGAGCTGTAGCACAGCTCAGGCTCAGCCCATCAATCTGCTTAGATTAGCTCAGACGGCTGTGTAAGCACACTGGTGTTTATATATGTCCGATGTCGAGAGGGTCTACTATAATATTATACTTATGTTATTTCGGGGAAGAACATCGTCCCTTTCATCAGGGGACCGTTTCACTAAACTCCGTACGAATAAAATGTTCGCAAGTGCAGAATTATGATAGATTGTACATTTCACATTAACACTGTTTTCCTGTAAACAATTATTGAAATGTCCAGATGATTCTAAATTTGCACTTACGAACATTTTAGTCGTACGAAGCTTAGTGAAACGGGCCCCAGTATCACTCTTTGTATGCCCCCCCCCCCCACACACCGGTCTCGGTAGAGTCGAGAGGCATATAGTCTTTGGACTGCGTGCCCGGCCGTGCGAGCGTTCGGTTTAGAAGTTTGTCGAAGTTTCTCCAATCTGTTATCAGGGACATTTGAGTGCTGACGGGCCACAGTTTCTTGATGCCCGTGTTGCATTATATAACATTAATAACCTGCTTTCAGTGTACTAATAAACTGCACTGCACTTACTGCACCAGACAATATTAACACGAGTATAGCATCGGTAATACAGTACAGGTCGGGAAGAAACTGCGACGAACCGTAGTATACTTACTTGTGGCTGTGACTGGAGAACTAGGGCGATCAGTGTAGATCTAGATCAGCCTGTGCATCCGCACAGGCTGATCAGGATCTGCACTGTTCGCTATTACATCAGTGAAACACATGCCGTGCTTCTAACAAGTGATATAGATCGATATGAGACGACAGGAGTGTGCTATTTGATCTGCAGCTACACTGATCACAGATCCCATAATCCCCATTTCTCCAGTCACGGCCACAATTATGGCAGTCAGTGCAAATCAATGTGTATTACACATCGGCTACTGACTAGCTGTCGCCAGCATCCAATTACACATGTATTTGCATTGTTGGTGTCTACGACAACAATCTAAATACTTTTTCTTGAAATAACAACCTTAATTTTTATCAGTATTGATTTTTGACGGTGTCAGTGGGAAAAGTGGGGTAAGTCCATAAAATAATTTCATAGTATTTCCATCCCACTGGTCTTTTGGATGAGACCTAAAAACGAGGTCCCGTCCCTAACTGACTTTAAAGCGATTCACTTAGGCAGAATTATTATACTGAATTTATTACATTATCACAGCCAAAATGGCTGTGACTGAGTGATAATGTAATACATTCAGTATAATACAAATTAATAAATTTATCTTTAAATTGAAAATTTCTCCCTCAAAGTATACTTTGCTTGATAAGTATACTTTGCAATGTTGGTGAAATAGGCTACTGGGGGCCGTTTCACTAAACATCGTACGACTAAAATGTTCGTAAGTGCAAATTTAAGATCGTCTGGAAATCTCAATAAATGAAAATCCAATAATTGCTTGCAAGAAAACATTGTTAATGTGAAATTTACAGACTATCATAATTTTGCACTTCCGAACATTTTAGTCGTAAGAAGTAGTTGAGTGAAACGGCCCCCTGGTTTCCAAGTTTCCAGGTTCGTGCATCATATAGCGTTTTATCTGTTGTTGTTGATGAGTTCTGCAGTGTCTTGTATCTGGTCCATGCTGTGACGGGAGTTTTGCTTCAATTGTTTAACCCTTTCAACACTACACACGGTTATACTTATGTTGGCAAACGGTGTAGATCCACGAGCCGTCTCATCTGGATCTGCACCGTTTGTAGATCGTTCTGAGCTGTTACAGAACTCTGCCTTTTATAAATAATAGAATAAGTCTGAAATTGAACATGGAATAGACCACTCAGGTTACCTACATGTGGTTGGTCGGTGAACATAAAAAAACCTGCCACTGCATTTTTTAACGATATCGCGGAATAAATAGAGAATAGTAGGTTAGTGCCGTGAATGGGAAAAAATATCTGGCAAGGCTCAGGAAACGGGATGGGCGAGGCTCTGCCGAGCACATCCCGTTTCCGTGCCGCGCCAGATATTTTTTCCCATTCACGGCACTAACCTACTATTCTATTTATCCCGTCAACACCTACAAATGGCTGTAAAATGAAAACAATAGTATTGACTGGATATCAAAAATGTTTCACGGCACCGTGTTTCACGGCACATACGCACTGTGTTCACGGGATAAATGCTGCTTATTCCGTAATTCAAATACATCTTAATATTCATGCAAATTTTCATGAGATTGGGATCATTTATTGTCACGTTCGTTTAGAAGACCTGTAATAATTGTATTGTTTTCTCTTTCGTCATATTGTGTAATTGAAAAGATAAAAACAAAACCCATAAGCCCCATGTATCCAGTGACAGCCACGTATAACATCATCAGGGGCGGATCCAGCATTTGGGGAACGGGGGGGGGGGGGGTGTCTAGTTGCGAAGGTAACTCTTGCAATCTACTCCCCTAGCTACGGACGGTACGTGAGTAATTGCAAGAGTTACCGTTCTCAACTAGAGGGTTGTTCAATTTTCGAGCTCTTCGAAATGCATTTTCCTGTGTAAACAGTGTTTTACGGCATTTAAATTCAGACTCCAACTGGTGGTAAACTGATGTATGTAAACTCCGTGGCTGAACGGAGGGGGGGGGGGGGGGGGGGGTGGATGCAACCCCGGAACCCACCCTCCAGATCCGCCCCTGATCATACTGATTCATGTATCTCGTGTTCCTTGAATGAAGGTTATAGCAAGGTGCCCATCTGTCTAAACAATGACAGCAATATAGCTCAAAGGTTGCACTTATGTAAGGTTCCGTCGCCTCAGTTGTAAATTAACTAGGACAGGTATTGCGAAATACAATATCGCCGGTCGATTTATGACCACAATACATACACTTGATATAGGTATACTGATGTCAAAACATTGAGTTCAAATATGGCAGAAGGACACATGGGTTAAACGTACATGCCCACTCAGTAGGCACAACTATTCCACAAGTTCTAAACATTACGAATGCCCTCTATATAATCATTTAGTAATATGTGTTTTACTGATAGTGACTCGCGGTGGTATCAGGCTGTTTTCAAATGCAAATGAGGCATGATATTTTTTAATTATTTATACTAATTAATTGCGTTACCTGAACAAATAATATTTTCGACAGTTTATAAAGTATGATCATTGCACATCAAAAATTAAATATAGATACTAAATAGTAATGTCTGTTAACATTTTAAGGAAACACGGTTATCGCCCCTATATCAGCGTGGAAATTTACGTCTGATATACAATGTATAATAATGCCAATCAATACGTGGGGTAATGGTGAATGAATGTTTATTTTGCCAGAAAATGTCTCAGATGATGTCTCTGATATAAAGAACAGTTTGTGTCTACTGAGTGGGCATGTACCATGGTCCGATTCAGAATTCTCTGCAGCATATTCACACAAACGTCACAAGTAATTCTCATGGGACCTCATGGCGCCGCCATTACTGCCGTGTAACCAATATACCACGTGATCCCATACCCTGTGTTTGGACCGTCCGTCTGTCCGTCTGTCCGTCCGTCCGGGCCAACGTCCGGGGGTTTGAGAGCTTAGGGGCGTGGTTAGGAACAAAAGATTCCTTTGTAATATTCCGTAAGCTCATAAACTCTATTGTTGTGTAGGGGCTTTTTCATTGTTCTTCAAACAATGGAAATACCCCATAAACCCAAAATGTTGGAACGTCCGTCCGTCCGTCACACTTTTCGGTTAACCACTTTGTCACAGTTTCTCAAATATGCTGCAGGTGGCATTCGCGTTCGACAGACGCATTTCTTGTTTATTCTGTTATCCTGTTAGCCCACCTGCGCTTAATATAACACTACGCCTTTTCAGCAAACTTTGCAGGAGAATTTTAAATTCAATGTGAAAGTAGTAACCCGAAATTTCTGTCTGTAACGCAGGGCGACTTACATGTACCAGGGCTCCAGATAAGGAATTAGTAATTGAGTATTGTCACTCCATCATTTCTGAAGCAATTGGGTGTTTCAATAGTTTAATTGTGTAAAATAAAATCACACTTCTGTTTACACATCAACAGACAGCAATTATTGAATTAGTTTGCGAAACTAAGAAAAAATATGCTATATTTGTGGTCTGGTTATTGTTTTCTGTAGCATGATAAAGGTACCACAAATTTGTTATTGCTTTTTAATACTCGTTACTTCTGATTTCAATTGGGTTTTTGGCAATTTTAATTGGGTATTTACGCAAATACGCAGCTTATATGGCGCTCTGATTTACAGACAGAAATATCGGGTTAGGAAAGTGGGTGACATTGCCTGATTTTGTACCGAGTGTGTCAACGAAACGCCTCTCTGACATGAGTATGTGTACCTCATCTGGTTATAGTAGCAGATCAGGGGCCTGTTTCACTAAACTTCGACTCGTACGACCAAAATGTTCGTAAGTGCAAAATTATTATAGTCTGTAAATTGCACATTAACAATGTGTTGTTGTAAACAAGTGTTGGATTTACATTTATTGAGCATAGGCTGCATATACATGTAAAGCCATCAATTGAAATGAACATTTTAGTCGTAAGAAGTTTAGTGAAACGGGTCCCAGGAGCTAAGCTGGTCAGAAATAGCATAAGCCCCATTTCTCACGTCGTGCACAGGAGCTAGTTATAGACCAGCTGTTGCTATTTATAATTTACACATCGTGACAAGGTGTACCAAAGCGACACACGACCAGTGTTGCTGCCGTTTCGTTTTCACGATCTGATAAGGATCAACTGTGTTGATAAAACAATGATACGACAAAACTGTTCAGCGAGTAGTGTAGACACTGACCAGATATCATATAATATATATCATGTGATCTACACTGGTCGAAAAACTATTTTGTGAATACTCTGCCTTTGCGTCACATACCAGTAATAATTTGCATTAAATGAATAGCATGCATATTATAATACATGTACTTGCTATGTTAGTGCAGGGATGTCAATTGATAGTCATAGTGCAACCTCTCTAATTCGGTCCCCTGGTGTTTAGAGACGTTCCACTGTACGTAATTCAAGTACTAGTATATCAGCCCTCCAATATATGTTTCCATATTTTTCAATCGCGAACATACAGTTATAAATTACAGAGAATCCCATCAAAATGTATCATATCATGTGTTTTCGTGGATACCCCTTGGGGGGGGGGGGGTATTGTTAGGGGGTATTGAAAGGAATGTATGTACATTCGTTTCAATTATTCGTGTCTTGTTCATTAGGAAATAATTCCAGCACAAAAATATTTACACAATTCCCTAACATTTGATTGGTCCGTTGCAAGTCTCCGTCCAAAATTTATATCCCAGTAAACTCCATGCCGAACTACTTTCCGTAACCGTCAGGCACAGTTAAAATAATTCTTAAGAAAACGGAAAATAAACACATTTTCTTGATGAATTTATTTCAAATGCTGGAATTATAAGGAATGAATGTCCTTTTTGTGGAATTTATCGGGGATATAAACTTGGAAAAGTCGCGGGAATACTGGACGAGGCCTTCGTCCAGTATTCCCGCGACTTTTCCAAGTTTATACCCCGATAAATTCCACAAAAAGGTCATTCATTCCTATAACGTCTTTTGTCTGGGACTCTATCTATAGGTATACGTAATAGACAATTGTACGATACATGTAGGCAACGTAACTAAGAAATACGTATATAATATAGAACTTGATTAACCCTAACCCTCGCTACGCGGGAGACGAAAATTGTCGTTTGCTGTTTTTCATTTTTGCCTTAATTCTTAACAAAAAACATGTTTTGGCAGCACTCAACTAAGTACATTTTCAACTTTATTACAGCATTTCCACTACAGTGACTCAATTTGAAAATCAACGCGTATTTTCACATTGCTGTGAGTATATTCAATGCGTATTCGGTTAAATAAGTGCGTAAACTACGCCAATACGCACCTTATCTGGAGCTCTGGGCCCGCTAGGGCGGGTGATGGTGCACCGGAAGTAGTTTTCCGGGAAGCTACTGTTGATTTTGCCAGTTCGTTAACCTATCGGACGGGTCTGTATGGATAAGATATCGATGTGTTCAGACGGGATGAGTGACCTGTTGAGATCGGCTGGCGCTGGTCGGTCTAGACGGCAACTATGCACATCGATAGTTGATGTAAATTAGAATATATTTGAATATACGGAAGCCCATTAATAGGGCCACTGCCCTTTTTTTTTATTTCCATTTATTCAAGATCTTTTCTTGAATTTTCAAGTTCTTTTCTTGAATTTTCAAGATACTTTCTTGAATTTTCGAGATCTTTTCTGGAATTTTCAAGATGTTTTCTAGAATTTTCAAGTTCTTTTCTTGAATTTTCGAGATCTTTTCTGGAATTTTCAAGAACTCTGCATGTACTCTGTATGCGAGAAAATATCTTGAAAATTCAAGAAAAGATCTCGAAAATTCAAGAAAAGATCTTGAAAATTCGAGAAAAGTACTTGAAAATTCAAGAAAAGATCTTGAAAATTCAAGAAAAGATCTTGAATAAATGGCAATACAAAAAAGCGAAGTGGCCCTAATGGGCTTACTAGAAACAAACACCAAACATGAGCATTTCCTTTTCTTGGTTGGTTGTTTGTGAGGATGCGAAGGGTAAGTTTAACGGTGGGGCAGCGCTCCAGATAAGCTGCGTATTTGCGTAATACCCAATTAAAATTGCCAAAAACCCAATTGAAATCAGTAAGTGAGTATCAAAAAGCAATGAAAAATGTGTGGTATCTTTATCATGCTACAGAAAACAATAAACAGACCACAAATATAGCATATTTTCTAAATTTTCCATGAAAATAAATCTTGGTATTTCATTAGAATTGTCTCCTTGGATTGTCTCCAAAGAGACAATTGTAATGAAATACCCAAGATGTGTTTTCATTTAGAAGCAAACTATTCAATGAGTGCGCGGTCTGCTGATGTGTAAACAGTAGTGTGATTCTATTTTACACAATTAAAATTTTGAAATACCCAATTGCTTCAGATGATGGAGTGACAATACTCAATTACTAATTCCTTATCTGGAGCGCTGGGTGGGGTTTATCGCCTGCGCTAATCTTGGCAATATTTGTACTTGAATATTGTGCTTGAAGTCGAGCAACTTGATTGGCTGAGCCTACAGCTCAGAGACATATTGACGTAGCCTGATTTTCGCTATGTATCAGACATGAATGTACATTGTCGTTGCATCATCGTTGCAAAGGGCAAGCAATTACGCAAGAATTCTGCATGGCACGTCCCAATCGTATTGGTGCAGAAGTGATTGATTGCGGCGCGCCAGTCTATATATAGATTCCAATATCTACGCGCATTACTACCATATATGGTATTGTTGTTGCTGTATTCGGTCCGCATATTCATAAACGGCGGCCTTATCTGACAGGCGTGATAAGGTGGGTAGATTAATACGCGGTCATCGAGGGTATTGAAGATAAAGTCCCAGACGAGTTGATGCTTATCGCTTTGCTAATGTTATTCGAAATGTCAGCCATATCGACTTGTGCAAATATATATTGAAATATGAACGTATCTAATACGAGCATGCACTAATTTATTCTGAATACGCCAATAAATATTGGCAAGCGCAAAGGTGCAGTGCACGAATGGTACGAGTACTCTAGGTATACAGAGGGTCCGCGAAGGTAACTCCACCAGATCGCGAATTGCTACTCAAAGGTCCGCAATGGTAACTTAACCAAAATCGCGGAGCAGTGTCTCGTGTTCGTGGAAATAGAGCCACCAGTCCACCGATCAACAAGGCAACTGCGCCAAATCGCGGAATGCTACCCAAAAAAGCCCGCGACATTAACTAAACCTAAATCGCAGACCCTGGGTCGGTGTCAGCGGAAATACACCACCGTCATCGTTAATCTTGCCAAGATGTCAACGTTTCTACGCGTCTATTGTCAATATTCACTCGCAATCAAGCAGTTTGATTGGCTGTGCCTGAGCTGTAGAACAGCTCAGGCTCAGCCAATCAAGCTGCTTTCGTTCGAGTACAATATTCCAGTGTTTAAGACATTGTCACATATTGGCAAGATTATAGCAGCAGGCGGTGATTTAAAAGCACACTGTCTGTAAACTTACCACACCATTCACTGGGCGGGTACGGTCCACGTATGTAGCTCTATCACGCTGTCCGAAAAGTTAACACTATGATATGGTCAGTGCATGGAGACATGATCGTTTTATACTGCCTTGGAACAGTCAGGGAATTATATAGTTTCCTGGACAGTTTTCTTTTGCATAAACTCCAATTCAAGTATTGTACAATAAATACATAGACAAGTATTGGCGGTATTCGCGCTGGTGATTGTGTACACATGTACAGATGGCAGTTGTACGGACTGGGGAACGTTTCACTAAACTTCGTACGACGAAAATGTTCGTCAGTGCAAATTTAGGATCGTCTGGAAATTTCAATTGATAAATTTACAGCCCTGGAGCCCGTTTCACTAAACTTCTTAGGACTAAAATGTTCGTAAGTGCAAATTTAGAATCGTCTGGAAATTTCAATTGATGGCTTTACATTTATTGATGACCATTGGCTGCATATGCAGCCTATGGTCAATAAATGTAAATCCATTAGTTGTTTACAAGAAAACATTGTTAATGTGAAATTTACAGACTATCATACGTTTGCACTTACGAACACTTTAATCGTACAAAGCTTAGTGAAACGGCCTCCTGGAATCGTTCGCAATATATCAGTCAAATGTGTGGGAGAAAGATAAGATTTTCGGTCAAATAGCTTTCATATAAATCATCAATAATGCGCAATATTGATTCATTGCATGTCGGCATTTAGTGGAGTTGTTTTATCACTTAGTGTAAATATAGCGTCGTCTGTGATATCGTTCAATCGGTAAATTGGATTCCCAAAATAGCACAGTCGAAAATAGTTGAACTATTACGCTCTTGTAAAAGATGATTTCTCTTGTACGGAAACCCATTAGGGCCACTTCACTTTTTTTTAATTTCCATTTATTCAAGATGTTTCCTTGAATTTTCAAGTTCTTTTCTTGAATTTTCAAGATCTTTTCTTGAAAATATTTTCAAGAAAAGATCTTGAAAATTCAAGAAAAGATATTTTCAAGAAAAGATCTTGAAAATTCAAGAAAAGAACTTGAAAATTCAAGAAAACATCTTGAAAATTCAAGAAAACATCTCGGAAATTCAAGAAAGTATCTTGAAAATTAAAGAAAAGATCTCGAATATTCAAGAAAAGATAAAAAAAAAAGTGAAGTGACCCTAATGGGCTTCCGTACTCTTTGTCGATTGCGTATAACATTTTTTATTATGTATCCTTAATAATGTTCTGGGTATATAGTCGCCACACTGTGTGTCTGTCCGGCTGTCTGTCCGGCTGTCTGTCTGTCTGTCCGAGATTTGCGTTAGTTTTCGTCTACCTACCATTTATGTTACCGTAAGCTGGATTGGCTTGAAACGTCATATACTTATTTGTCATTATACATGTACATGGCGTTATTATATTACAACCATGCGGCCTCTACTCTCAAGGTCAATGTCAAATGACTTAGAAAAGTGCGTTAATCTTTCTCATAATCTACCTTATTGTTTTACATTTATATTTGGGATATTTACTATTATATTAGATGTTCCCAATCAGTAGCCTATTTCATCAACATTGCAAAGTATACTTATCTAGCAAAGTATACTTTGAGGGAGTAATCATTTATTTTTCCCGAAATGCATTATTTCATATAGAACTACCGACTGTGTATATTTGATGATTAAAAGTATGCAGAATTAGTATACTGAATTTATTACATTATCACAGCGGCTGTGATAATGTAATACATTCAGAATAATACAAATTAATAAATCTATTCTTAAATTGAAAATTTCTCCTTTATACTTAAGATAATCATCAAATATATACAGTCGTTAGTTCTATATGGAGTAATGCATTTCGGGAAAAATAAATGATTACTCCCTCAAAGTATACTTAGATAAGTATGCTTTGCAATTTTGATGAAATAGGCTACTGGTCAAAAATCCCATAAGCCCCATTTCTCCAGTCACAGCCACATATCAATTCAAGGATAAATTTATTAATTTGTATTATACTGAATGTATTACATTATCACAGCCATTTTGGCTGTGATAATGTAATAAATTCAGTATAATAATTCTGCATACTTTTAATCATCAAATATATGCAGTCGTTAGTTCTATATGAAATAATGCATTTCGGGAAAAATAAATGATTTCTCCCTCAAAGTATACTTTGCTAGAAAGGTATACTTTGCAATGCAAAATATCTTCTTTTTTTATGAATCGACGTCGACATCTCAACAAGGGAGGTAATTGAACATATTATATTCCGGATTGAATGGAACTTTTTGTGTATTTTTGTCTCGCCCGCGAAGCGGAAAGCGAGACATAGGTTTTGCTTTTCCGGAGTCGTCGGCGTCGGCGGCGTCATCATTCAATGTTAAGTTTTCGTGTTACGGTCATTGTTCAATGTTAAGTTTTCGTGTTACGGTCATTACTTCAACACCTTATCAGCTACAGTCATCAAACTTTATACATACCTTTACTATGATATGTAGATGAATATAGGACTATTAAAAAAAAATCCGGGCTCCAGGGTCAAGGTCAAACTCTATTTCTTTCTATGCTACAAACTGAACATTAATGCATGAAGACCCGTTTTCTCGTGCGCTCTGTACACCTTACCTGTAGAGAGAACAATAGCCTTCTCCAGTTGAACACTTGTGCATGTGCAAGCATGTGCAAATGTCCAGATTGACCACTAAATGTCCAGCTAAATTATTACAGGTAATTTATACAGGTAAATTATTATACCTGGGTATTTCATTTCCGTAAACTGTGTTGACAATATTGTGGCAATATGTGGACCTGTGCAGATATGATATGTAGATAAATATAGGACTATTATACAAAATCTGGGCTCCAGTAGCGAGCATTATTTTTGTTAATTTTTAAACTTTTTTTTTTAAACATTTTTTCCATTTTTAGCCCGGTTTTTTTGGAGAAAAAAATCCAGGCTATTGGATTGGCGAAAGCCAGCCGGCGGGCGGGCGGGCGTCCACAATCCACAATCAATGTTAAGTTTTCGTGTTTGAGTTTTTTTTAACTTCACCCATTTTTTCCGCGTAGTCGACTTAGCCATTTTCAATGTTAAGTTTTCGCGTTTACAATGTTAAATTTTCGTGTTTAAGTCCATTTCTTTGGTACTGTACCACCTAGGACCACCAAACTTTCACAGCTTCATAACCAAGGGGTGCCCACCACATACAACTATCCAACATGTGACCATTTTTTTTACCTTGACCTATTATTTCTACGTAATTGTCTCAGCCATTTTCAACGTTAACTTTTTAACGTACGTCTGGTAAAAGTTTTTTGGTTAAAGTTTTTCGTTATACTATATCTCTGCAACTGCTTCTCCCATTACCTTGAAACTTTACATGGGTGTTTATCATCATCCATATTTTCATTCTACCCCCCAACCGTGCGGCCCCTGTGCCCAATGTGAAGGTCAAATTACTTTGATTTTTTTGGTTAAAGTTTTTTCGTGTACTATATCTCTGCAACTGCTTCACCCATTACCTTGATACTTCACATGGGTGTTTATAATCATTGTCGCGCCCGCTTGCGGAAAGTGCGATATAGTCGGCACTTTGGCATACGTCCGTCCGTCCGTCCGTACGTCCGTGTCCGGTTAAAGTTTTTCCATCTACTATATCTCTTTTTTTAGTGTCCATGCCTCGCTCCAAGGCGCGACATGCAGGGCACGTCCATCTAGTCTACAACAAGTGGGTATAATTATGTTATCCAAGTGTCTATGCTTGGAAAAAACCTGGCCTTCGTGGCTTTGCCTCGTTTCTTGTTTTTTATGCTACCAGGTTTCGAAGAAACGGGTGGCATATAGTGTTTGGACCGTCCGTCCGTCTGTCCGTCCGCCCGTCTGTCCGTCCGTCACACTTTTCGGTTAACCACTTTGTCACAGTTTCTCAAACTGGCCATAGCATCTACATAAGTTGCTTAATCGCTTCAATACTTCAACACCTCATTCATTGGTATGTGTGCCACACCTGCCTTTTCATAATTGATATGACCTTCGCCTTTTCACCTTCACCAGGTTACTTAAATGACTTAACAATTTTGGTTAACCAGTTCGTCACAGTTTCTCAAAATGGCCATATCATCTACATAAGTTGCTTAATCGCTTCAATACTTCAACACTTCTTCATTCATTGGTATAAGTGTGCCTTTTGACTTCACCTGCTTCAATAATTGTATATGACATTCTCGCTTTTTGACCTTCACACTGGTTATCTTAAACCTGACTTAACCACCTGGTTACCTTAGTTCGTCACAGTTTCTCAAAATGGCCATATCATCTACATAAGTTGCTTAATCGCTTCAATACTTCAACACTTCATTCATTGGTATGTGTGCCACACCTGCCATTTCATAATTTATATGACCGTCGCCTTTTCACCTTCACCAGGTTACTTAAATGACTTAACAATTTTGGTTAACCAGTTCGTCACAGTTTCTCAAACTGGCCATATCATCTACATAAGTTGCTTAATCGCTTCAATACTTCAACGCTTCATTCATTGGTATATGTGCCACACCTGCCTTTTCATAATTTATATGACCTTCGCCTTTTGACCTTCACCAGGTTACTTAAATGACTTAACAATTTTGGTTAACCAGTTCGTCACAGTTTCTCAAAATGGCCATATCATCTACATAAGTTGCTTAATCGCTTCAATACTTCAACACTTCATTCATTGGTATGTGTGCCACACCTGCCTTTTCATAATTTATATGACCTTCGCTTTTTGACCTTCACCCTGTTACTTAAATGACTTAACAATTTTGGTTAACCAGTTCGTCACAGTTTCTCAAAATGGCCATATCATCTACATAAGTTGCTTAATCGCTTCAATACTTCAACACTTCATTCATTGGTATGTGTGCCACACCTGCCATTTCATAATTTATATGACCTTCGCCTTTTCACCTTCACCAGGTTACTTAAATGACTTAACAATTTTGGTTAACCAGTTCGTCACAGTTTCTCAAACTGGCCATATCATCTACATAAGTTGCTTAATCGCTTCAATACTTCAACGCTTCATTCATTGGTATATGTGCCACACCTGCCTTTTCATAATTTATATGACCTTCGCCTTTTCACCTTCACCAGGTTACTTAAATGACTTAACCACTTTGTCACAGTTTCTCAAATATGCTGCAGGTGGCATCCGCGTTCGACAGACGCAGTTCTTGTTTCAAATTCTTTTGCAATTTCTGTCTAGTAGCATAAGGTCGTAATTGCTATATACCGACTATTATCATATACTAAAATAATTATTGACTAGTGAGCCATAGAATATAATCTGATATTCTATGGCTCACTAGTCAATAATTGTATAATATGTTCGGGCCAGTGAAAATTGCTTTCTGGCCCAGGCTCAATGTCAAGGCGGCGGGACAAGGCGAGACATTTGATTCCGCGGAATTCTTGTTTTACTAATATGTGTATACACCCCCGCTCGCCGACAGAGTACAATCAGTCTGCATATATGTACGTTACAAGACACAGCTGGTGAACCAATCAAATCATAGTGCCATGTTATGTTTACGACCAGTCTAGCTCAGAACTGTGCGTTGGCGTAATTCTTTGCTTCAATGTCTAGGTTTGACTTTGGACCATGGAACATATTCGACAACTACTAACAGGCAACCGAGATCATTGTAGGGATATAGGAATGTACTAAACGATCAGGGGCCCGTTTCAATAAACTTCGTATGACCAAAATGTTCGTAAGTGCACAATTAGTATAGTCTGTACATTGCACACTAACAATGTTTTGTTGTAAACAATTATTGGATTTACATTTATTGAGCATATGCAGTCTATGCTCAATAAATGTAAATCCATCAATTGAAATTTCCAGACGATCCTAAATTTGCACTTACGAACATTTTAGTCGTAAGAAGTTTAGTGAAACGGGCCCCATGGCTATACTTGTCAACGGGTTATAACGTTCCATCTTGTAGCACCCTGCGGATGTATAAATATGTATCGTACTATGTAACAGCTCGCATTGTAATCACGGTCCTGTAAGACGATTCTCACAACTTATGAACTACCATCGCCTGTGTGTGATGCGTTTACCGTTACAATGGAACCCGTCGAAGCCGGACACCATTGGAGGTCTCCAAGTGTGTTCGTCTTCGAGGGGTTCCATTGTAATTCAGGCAAATGAGTATTTGTGTGCGCTTTGCAATCACAAATAGGAGGTCGAGGGGTGTTTGATTCACAGGCATTCGGAGTGTTTCAGCTTTCATCGGTATAACTCTCTCTCTCTCTATCGGTATAACTATATATATATATATATATATATATATATATATATATAGTTATACCGATGAAAGCCGAAACACGCCGAATACATGTGGTTACAATGGAACCCGTCGAAGCCGGACACCCTTGTAGCCGTACCATAGTTCTCCATAATAAATGTGTTGGACTATTTGCACGCGTTGTATGGTGTTTGTGTTCCAGCCGATTCCCGCCCTTAAATATAAGCCGAATGAACGGTGTTGGTAATGTACCGACTATTGAATTTAGCTCTCCAGTAACAAGTTACCAAATCTGGTACGAAATGATATAGGGACGAAATGGTGTGGGTCCGAATTGACCTGGTACCCCTGCCATTGTGTGTGCCTCGATGGGTATATCTTCGGAATTGAACTTATAATATTTTTTTATTTTTTTTTACTTACAAGACACAAACATATGGCCCTTGCGAGATACTGATGAACAGTTAGCAAGGCTTCCATATGTATTTCGAATTTCTGAATTTCATCATGAAGGTATATATGTTTTTACTACTCACCGAGACGGTGCAGATCAGTGGTAACCGAATATGCGAAATAAGAAACTTAAGAGCCCTTACCGCGAGAAGAAATCACTACTTTCAGTATAGAACCACCCCACAGGCATTCGTCGTGATAGAGAATAGTAGGTTAGTGCCGTGAATGGAAAAAAATATCTGGCAAGGCTCAGGAAACGGGATGGGCGAGGCTCTGCCGAGCACATCCCGTTTCCGTGCCGCGCCAGATATTTTTTCCCATTCACGGCACTAACCTACTATTCTATTTATCCCGTCAACACCTTCAAATGGCTGTAAAATGCAAAAATAGTATTGACTGGATATCAAAAATGTTTCACGGCACCGTGTTTCACGGCACATACGCACTGTGTTGACGGGATAATTTCGTCTTCTGTGTTGCTATATATGAACAAAGCAAATTGCGTTATGTTACTCGCAATGGAAGTAATCATTGTAATGTACGTAGTATGTCCTCGCCGAACACCTTTATACGTTGCATGATTACGTGGTTACAACAACAACAACAACAATGGCTGAAAGTGTTGAAAGCGCGCCCACTCCAAAGAAGTATTATTTGATATTTTCCTTAATAGGCAACGGATTCTTGATGAAATATGGCGCAGCAAGCGCGTCTTCATGGGCTGCATTTGGTGGTCCCAGGACTTCGGCACATACTTATGTCGTTTTTGCGAAGAATCGATTTCGTTGTCTTAGACACGGAAATCGATTCTTCGCAAAAAAGGACAGAAGTTTGGACCAAAGTACCGAGACCACCAAATGCAGCGCCATACTTCATCAAAATCTGTTACATAATAAGGATAAAATGAAAAGTCATGTTATTAGCCGATCAAATCAGGGTTCAATATATGTCCGCATTTTAGTAGTTACTGAGTCTCGGGGGGGGGGGGGGATGAATGAGCGAGTGAGTATTGGTGTTTAACGGCCTATCAACAGCTAAGGTCATTTAAGGCCGGGCCAACGGGTTGTACTATCCCGCATTAAACGGGTCCACGATGAGGAAAATTCCCAAAATCAGAACTCAATATTTCCATGCCACACCAGTCACTTTAGTAGCTCGGCCCCAAAGTAATATGATTTGCCATAAGCTTATTACTTCTTAATGGAGCATAACAGGTTAACGTTGTCACTTGTTTATCCCTTGTTTATCGATTTAAATGGTTTAAATCGACTCGAAGCTTACGTTCAACGGCCGCACAAACTCGATTGAACTGCACGCCTTGCAATGATTTAATACGCAGCTTTTAAATAGTCAATTACGTTTGTTTTAATGTGCGCACTGATCATTTAAAAAGGGGCCCATCCGTGATTTTTTGCGCGATGTCGGGCGCAAGACAATCAATAATTTGCGGCATTGACACTAATTAAGGGGGATTGCCGCAATCGCGCGTGCTGGATGCATCCCTGCCATCCCTGCATGATACGTAAACAAATCAAAGTTCGCTATGAAGGGCAATTCTTCGTTTTGATTGGTGGAAAATTTTGTGAATATTAACTAGCGTCAAATGACGCGCCTACGCGATCCAATGGGATAAACCCGAGATGCTGGGGTTGCTAGTCGGAGGAGATTTTGAGCAGAGGTCGATTATAAATTAGCCGAATAAACACATTTTACGCGATTATACGTGGCTGAAACTTGTTCTGTTTAATAAATAAAAGCTTTAAATTAGCCCAATAATCGGCGTATGTTGGCGTATATGGCCATTAGAGCCAACTATGGACTTCAACAACAACAACTTCCGGGTTCAATCTCTTCCGGCGTTCAGCTCATTGCGTATTCAAAATTGTGTTATTTGGCTATATTTAAAGTTTTAAACGGAGATAATTGCCAAAAATGCAAACTTTATCGGTTGATGCAATTTGGAAGTGATACAGCAAAATTCGCGTTCGTAGATTACCGAATAGCGGAGAAAAGGGTTGCTACAAACATTTTCAGAATTCGATGGATGACCAATATATTAGCCGATCTATAAAAAGATCGGCTAATAATAAAATAATATGTACCTTGAATCGGAGGGTTTCTGGAAGTTTCAGTACTTGTTGTAACCACGTGATCATACACCTTGTGCCCAATGCTTTCTGATACCGCCAGACCAATTGTCTATGCTGGGCGGGAAATGTTTGTTTACGTTTACATAACTGTTAGATACGGCTGATCTATTTTCGTCCTGCACTCGCTGGCAGCGTAACAGGGAGCATGCGCTGGCGGAGTGATCGCAGCCAATATATACACGGACCGGGTCAGCATCTGTAACGGCCGTCTAGCGTACATTTCGCAAGATTATGTGGGGGCGTGGTGGTACGTGTATTTATCGCATATTCGTACAAGTTAGATCACGGTTCGTCCGAGGAGATAAGCCGCGAGCTTTAGCGAGTGCATTATCGATGGTACATGCTGACAAACGTTATGTACTAACTTATGTATTACATTCTCGAGTACATACCTTGCACACGAGCTGTGTTAATACAGACACAACACCCGAAAATGTATCAACATCAACAATGTGATAAGGTACAGTTTCGAGTTTCGTTTCTGAAGTTATATAGCAAATTTGTAATGTATGGACATGGGGATGCGATGATACGCGATCGCCTGCGTTGGCCTTGCCAAGATGTCGACGTTTCTGAATTTCTATTGGCAATACCAACTCGCAGTTATGCAGTTTGATTAGATGAGCCTAAGTTGTAGGACAGCTCAGGCTCCAGCTCAGGCTCGGTCAATGAAGCTGTTTGATTTCAAGCATAATATTGAAGTATTTTGAAGTAAATCTTGCCAATAGTAGTCAATTTCCTTATTTCAAATCAAGCAGCTTCATTGACTGAGCCTGAGCTCAGTCAATGAAGCTGCTTGATTTCAAGCATAATATTGAAGTATTTTGAAATAAGGAAATTGACTACTATTGACAAGATTAGCGCATGCAAAAATGTATGTCGTTATCACGTCGTTGATACATTGAGTTTTGTTTCAGCATAATAGAACACATTGTTAACGTTTGTACATGAGGATGTGATAACACGGGTAGATCACGTTTGTCTGCATGTACGAGAGCTAATCCACTCGCTAAAGCTTGTGGATTATCTCCTCGTGCATGCGGACGAACCGTGATCTAACTGCGGCTTTTTGACGAGCGGTATACCCCGAGTAGCGCAAGGCAGGCCCATGCAGGAATTAATTTAGTGGGGTGCGTTATCGACGGCGCGAAGGGCTAAACATTTGTTTTTGCACATCCACTGACAGACCTCGGCAGATTAACTAACCATTTCACCCCTAAGTAACTGGAATGGATTTTGATATGTTAACTTTGCAACCAATCCAATCATCACAAAACGAGTTTTAGTTTTTGTTGTCAAAATTATGAAAATTACTTGCAAAAAGTGCAGATCCTGATGATACGGCTCGTCACGAGCCGGCTCATCTGGATATACACATTTTGCCAATACCATACAGGCCTGTGGTGTTGAAAGGGTTAATGGGGATTGCGGTCCTGCAAGCATCTGTAACATGGCCATTTTATATGTTATTTTGAGGAGAATCAGGAAGGAATTATTGTCTTAACTCGCAGCAATGCATTCTAATTTACGAGTGATGTTACCTAATATCGGCGGAGAACGCCCAGTAGACTGGTTTTCCCGGAATCACGCCAACTCTGCGCTGTTATATTTGTGTTAGTCTGGATTACGCCTTCAAGAATTAAATGCTTGTATATATTACTCACCTTCAGGAATGTCTACAAGCTACATTCTGTGTTAGCGAGTTCAACCCTGTCACAGAATATTACATGTTGATATTCAGACTATTACATTAACCCTTACAATGCTGAATTAAATGTTATCGTCTGCCCGTTTATTTTTTAACTACGATTTTTCTCAACAAAAAGATGGTTTGACAGCATGCCAAATCATGTTTTTTTATGGAGAAAAAAAAGACAAAAGTATGAAACAACAGCAGACGACAAATTAGTTCCGTTTCCAGCATTCTAAGGGTTAATCAAATAGGCTACACATTCAACCGCAAACAATGGTTTTCTGGCATGAGTGACTTGGTGAAAGGCGACCAGAATGACATACCAATTTTTCCATTATTGGATAAAAGTGCAAATCTATTTTTGTATTCAGCGGTTATTTCAAAATCCCGTTTGACTGACTGCAAGCACTCTATTTGTCGTATCGTGACCGGCGGACGTTTGTTATCTCTAGGCAACCATTGGCAGTGCTGTCACTGACAACTAGTAGAACATGATTGGAAATTAACAGACTCCTGATATACACACATCCATGTTTCAGTTGACACCATCTGCCGACATTTTCGTCGTTAATTTCCGTATATGACTGGATATATTCGGAACGTTTCGACGATATTCCGTAATTTCCGCAAAAACAGTCGGACGTCGGTTTCTGAGAATTCCGTTCATCGTTAATTTCCGTAAATGACTTCGGATATCTTCGGAACAGTTCGCAGTTTCAGCAAGTCTCAGACGTCACTTTCGGAGAATTCCGGATACGAGACAAGCGCTTAATCTTGCACGGCACGAGACTTGAAATGTTAAGTACCGAGATAAATATGCAACTTCCGGTCTGCCCTCCGTGACGGCGCGACCTGGCGATTAATTGTTAAGTGAAGTACCTTGTAGCAGTTTGTATTGGCCGGTCCGTTAGCCAATAGTACGGCGGTATGAGCGGCCGCCATTTATTCAAGTAACCGCATGGAAAAACACTGATCACATTGTGCATTCATGGCTACGGAAGCCCATTATGGCCACTTCACCTTTTTTTGATTTCCATTTATTCAGGATCTTTTCTTGAATTTTCAAGTTCCTTTCTTGAATTTTTGAGATATTTTCTTGAATTTTCAAGTTCGTTTCTTGAATTCGGGTATATTGTTATCTTGTTCTGTAGGCCCATTGGTCTATTTCGGGTACGTTGGTATCGTGTTGTGTATGCCCATTGGTCTATTTCCGGTGCATTGCTCAATTGTTCTGTAAGACCATTGGTCAATTTCGGGTACATTGCTCAATAGTTCTGTACTATCACTGGTCGCTTATATATATGGTATAGTGTTTCTTTGTGCTCTATGCTGATATGTGGCTCTGACAGGAGAAATGGGGCTTATCGGTTTTGCGACCAGTGTACATCCAGATCAGCCTGTGCATCCGCACAGTCTGATCAGAATCTGCACTGTTCGCCATTCCGTCAATGAAACGCCGGTCATGCTGCTAACAAGCAATATAGATCGTTCGTTATCAGGCTACATGATTGTGCTTTATGATATAATCAGGAGCTACACTGGTCACAAAAGTCATACGCTCCATTTCACCAGTCACAGCCACATGAAACGTATGAGTGGAAAAGTACATTCGATCTGTATTCATACGAGTCATGTTTACATGCGCAGTATGTGTTGTGGTCAGCTAATAATTGACCAGCGGTCATTCTCGGGTCAGCGTAAATTCCACAGTATGTATATATGTATTGGTCAAGGCTGTTATTGTTTACATCTGGGACAACAGCCAATGCCGTTGCTATATATGTACAATGTGTAACCAGGATTGGCGGTGACACCATTATGTTACGCAATATTGTTGTGCTGCGGCAATCTCCAGTCACCTCGTGAGATTATCTCGCCTGTGAGATATTCATTTTCTTTCACCGACCGCCGAAAACCATACCAGGTATAATTTCTGCAATGGTCAGGATCTGCACTGTTCGCCATTCCATCAATGGTCAAACCGTGTTCTCTCCAACGAAAACTGTTTTAAACGATAAAACGATAGCTGACATTTAGAATGCGAGCATATTGTGTTTTCATGCTCGGCTCGGCAAGCCTTGGTAGCCGATTTCACCAAAATTGCTAAGCATACTTATCTAGCTAAGTATACTTTGACGGGAGTAATCATTTATTGTTCCCGAAATGCATTATTTCATATAGAACTAACGACTGCATATATTTGATGATTAAAAGTATGCAGAATTATTATACTGAATTTATGACATTGTCACAGCCAAAATGAAATGGCTGTGATAATGTAATACATTCAGTTTAATAACAATTATTTGCAATAAATTTATCCGTAAATTGAAAATGTATCCCTCAAAGTGTACTTAGCAAGATAAGTATACTTTTCAATTTTGGTGAAATAGACTACGGAATTCCTACACGTTTCCTAGCATTGCCTGATAACTTGGTATCAAAATACACTAGCCTGGTATTCTCTATGTAACACCGTGTGTCGTCTTATGGTAAACAACCCTTTTGTTAGCACTGACCTTGAAAGTATTGTTATCGCGTGAAAATACCAAACAGAGTCCACTTATAAGCAAGGCCAACTGAAGCTTGTTTGTCCAGGCATTCGGAATACGATGTGTTACAATGACAACACGGAAGGTTGCATAATACCGTCGCTATTGGAGATGATTATTACACAACCGCCTGCGTTAATCTAGCCAAGATGTCAACATTGCCGAACATCTATTGGCAATCTCAACAAGCAATCAAGCAGTTTGATTGGCCGTGTCGGACCTGTAGCTCATCCAATCAAGCTGCTTACTTTCAAACACATTATGGAAGTATTTTATAATAAATGAAATTCCGAGTAGAGGCTCGCCGAGGAATTCCTTCTGTTTCCTAGCCGCACATCGTACGCTTGATTATCATTAGTTGCGAACAGTAACTATTGCAATCACGGACGGTACGGGAGTAGATTGCAAGAGTTACCGTTCGCAACTAGATTATCATTAGGTACTAGACTGGAATTCACTTCATCCGGCAATGCTTTATGATAAAAGATGGGTAAATATGACATGGTTTTCGTTTACAAGAACCCGGACGCGATCACATTTCATAATAACACTGACGTCTTTCAGTAACCACAAATGTCGTCGCTCGATCAACGATATAAGCGAACGTTGCTTTCATTTTGTTGCAACCCCGGACATACGTATCTCTATAGTCTGTTTCACGAAAGCTGCCCAAATTTTACGGCCATATAAACAATTCAAAAACCATATTTTTTTCGATAATATTAAATTAAATGAAAATTCGTGAAACCGACTATAGTCCTTAACCGAATTTCATCATGGTATAACTTTAATATTACTTGACGGATTGCGTCAACAGTTGAACACTTGATACATGAGAGCATTAGGAACACACTCATGCCACCACTAACATGATGTTGACCTTTCGTTACCTTGACGTTTGTGTAGTAGACACACGTAGCCATGTTTGATATATGTGAGCATTTGGAACACGCTTGCGTCAAAACTCATGGATGGACACTGTATATGTGTGAGCATTTAGAATGCACTCATGCTGCCATAAACATGACATTGATCTCCACATGATTGTCAGTGCTCCAGATAAGGAATTAACAATTGAGTATTTTACTCCATCATTTCTGAAGCAATTGGGTATTTCAACATATTTGTGGTCTGTTTATTGTTTTCTGCAGCAAGATAAATGTACCACAAAATTGTAATTGCTTTTTGATACTCGCTACTTCTGATTTCAATTGGTGTTTTGGCAATTTTAATTGTGTAATTAAGCAAATACGCAGCTTATCTGGAGCTCTGGTTGTGTAAACACTATAGCCATTTTTTATGTCAAAATATTTCTTCAACCTCGACCTTTTTTTTGTGTTTTAAGCATGCACTTCTCTGGGCCCCGTTTGCTCAAAGCTTCTGTTAGCTTAACAGACTGTTAAATCCTTAGCAATGCTAAGGATTTAACAGTCTGTTAAGCTAACTGAAGCTTTGAGAAACCGGGCCCTGGCTGTTTTTGTGATGCTTTCTTTTCAGCACATGCTCATGATCATGTCTCGGCAGGCGCGACACCGCTTCCGTGGCGGAATTATTGTTTTGATTGAATGGAGAACAGTGCAGATCCTGGTCAGACGTTCGAGTGCATAGGCTGATCTGGATCTACACTGGTCGCAAGACGCATAGGCCCCATTTCTCCATCCACAACCACGTATGATAAATACTAGGTATCAACAAACAAACCAGCCCTATTGACAACTCGGCGAATCTTTGTATGGTATTCTCCGTAACGGACGACTTGAAATGAAATGTCTTGTTACGCGTGGGAACTTCCAGTCTATTTATTGCATTATTCCCCTGTCAATGGAATAGACAGAGCTCCAGATACGTTTTGTATCTAAAGAGTAATATACCCACAGGTTTCAAATTAAATGCGTATTTTAATTTTACGAATGTATTATTGATTTTCTTCCTTATTAAATAGGGAACAAATGATAAAACAATAGAAAACACATTTAAAAAATCACTTATTTGAGCTGCAGTGCAGCTTTCTGCAGCTCAACTAAGTACATTTCAACTTTATTACAGCATTTTCACTACTCAATTTGAAAATCTATGTGTATTTTGTATTCCCACTTTTATCATCAATGCGTATTCTGCTAAAATAAGTGCGTAAAATACGTCAATGCGCACATGATCTGGAGCACTGAATTCACTGGGGATATTCCACAGACGCGTACTATGGACTATTGCAATGTCACTGCAAACACTCAACATTGTAACCCCAATGGTAATCTTTGGTGGGATCGGAGTAATACTACTATTAGCATAGTTCGCTTTCAAATATAATCGAAACTTATTCAATGGAATATCTTGCATTGACGTTTTCCGTGTATAATTATCGTATATATAAATATTGTTTGTATAGGGATATTTGACCCAGCGTGACACGAAGCGACGATTGACGTCATAGCTGGGACACTTAAAACAAATATGTCGATGTGTGTATGTAAACAGACCAGCTCGGTTGACAACTCAGTGAAACTGTATATTTTGTTTTTGATATTCATATGTATGCTAGGTACCTAATATACGACAGTATATACGTACATTCATGTATGTTAGATGTTACGATGGAAGCGATTATTGTGAACATTTGAGATATGTTTCGTAAATATTTACACCTTCCGTAAATTCATAATGGAAACGCCCATTCATCGTATTGCGTTTATATCCCAGTGTTTAATGTAGCCCCATGTGACGTCGCGCGGCGTTGTTGATTGGTTAACGTTGACCAGCAATGTCGCTCTTCCATGAATTGCGACAAAATAACGTAAAACAAGATGCTTATTAATTTTAACGCCATATTTGGTTATTTACATATTTTAAACTTTCAGAAAATGCAATATAAAATATTAAATCACGGGGTGTTGTTTGATGTATATTAACGATATTGCACGAAGCAGCAACTACTGTCTGTTTCGAGAAACCTGCCCAAATTTTACGGCTATATAAATAATAATAATAAAAAAATATATATTTTTCAATAAAATTAAATTACATGTATAGGTAGGTATAGGTATATAGTTTATGTATAATGCAACCTGTTATTCATATACATATTACAAGAAGTTACAACTGATGATAACAGCCAGCCTACAGAGGCTCATGATGCACTAGCATATACATATTCACTGTTTCCTAATAATGTTGATATCCAATACTTCACGTTCTAAAGTAATATAGCAATATTTAAGAACGTGCCTACTTCTTATTTCGTGAACGTTGGTTCAATATTGATTTTATTGCGAAAAAAACAATTTCCACATGTTAAATCCCCATAGACATCTTCACAGATCTCATAGAGCACGTATTTTTCGCAATAAAAAAATCAATATTTGACCAGTCACGAACTAAAAAGTAGGCTCATTCTTAAATTTTGATAACATTTAATATTATCGAAAAAAAATAGTGTTGTCAGCACATCAACAGGGGCCCGTTTCACTAAACTTCGTACGACTAAAATGTTCGTAAGTGAAAATTTAGGATCGTCTGGGAATTTCAATTGATGGATTTACATTTATTGAGCATAGGCTGTATATGCAGCCTATGATCAATAAATGTAAATCCAAAATTGTTTACAAAAAAACATGGTTAATGTGAAATTAACAGACTATAATAAGTTTGCACTCACGAACATTTTAGTCGTACGAAGTTTAGTGAAACGGGTCCCTGGTTCCTACAACCTTTGGGAAATGTGTAGAAAACAAAACGAACAACAGAAACGAAGCGATTCAGATGATGATCCTACCAGGTAATTGCCTATCTTGGTGATCAGAACATCATTGATGTTTCGTAATAACGGTGCATGCAACAGCATCGGCGACCAGCGGTGCAGAAAACTAATGTAATCGCACTGGGACCACAGGGGATGGCTTAGCGGTTGTCTGTCATTGACATTCCATATTCATCTGCTATATGCAGACGATAATTGCCTTTTGATGATGCGTTAGCAGGTGCAATGTCATTATATAACGGTTTTCTGAAGTTTTTCCAACATCGTCTCCGTATTGTGGATAGGAAGAAACCTGTTACTTTACTGCGTCTGAGGAACGGTACTTACTATAGGAATGAATGGCCTTTTTGTGGAATTTATCGGGGTATAAACTTGGAAAAGTCGCGGGAATACTGGACGAAGGCCGGAAGGCCTCGTCCAGTATTCCCGCGACTTTTCCAAGTTTATATCCCCGGAAGGCCTTCGTCCAGTATTCCCGCGACTTTTCCAAGTTTATACCCGGATAAATTCCACAAAAAGGCCATTCATTCCTTATAATTCCAGCATTTGAAATAAATTCATCAAGATAATGTGTTTATTTTCCGTTTTCTTAAGAATTATTTTAACTGCGCCTCTTACGGAAAGTAGTTCGGCCTGGGAGATTACAGGAATATAAACGTTGGACAGAGACTTGCTACGGGCCAATCAAATGTTAGGGAATTGTGTAAATATTTTTGTGCTGGAATTATTTAACCAATTGCAGTTTTGTTGAAAAAGTAAATACTGATTATTTTGTTTATTTCACCATAAAGGTATATGTTGTTACCACTTGTTTGAACCGTGATAACATCATATACTTTGGAGATGAAATAAAGAAACTATTCTGATTTTTTCTCAAACGTATCCCGTCGCGAATTAATGGGTTAAATTTACGACGGTACAGCTACGTACCATATATATCTTTGTCACCAGCCTGCACACATTTGATTCATGGGCAAGTGACTTCGTTGTGGTATGGACCAAACACCATGTCGGGTTATTCTAAATTCAGGGCAGAATATATATTTCTTTTCATGTAAATGTTCCGTTCTGATTTTGGTATTTCCCCCGACGCAACAGGTTGGTTATACACGGGATCGAACTAGTTGGCCCGGCATTAAATGACCATAGCTGTTCATTGACCGGTAAACACCAAGAAACCAAATCAAAACGATTCATAGAATTTACATTTCTTGCAGACATTATGCTTTCTTTATAATTACCTGTAGCCTATTTCACCAACATGGCAAAGTATACTTATCTAGCAAAGTATACTTTGAGGGAGTAATCATTTATTTTCCCCAAATGCATTATATCATATAAAACTAACCACTGCATATATTTGATGATTAAAAGTATGCAGAATTAGTATACTGAATTTATTACATTATCACAGCCAAATTGGCTGTGATAATGTAATAAATTCAGTATAATAAAAATCAATAAATTTATCCTTAAATTGAAAATTTCCCCCTCAAAGTATACTTTGCTAGAAAAGTATACTTTGCCATTTTGATGAAATCGGCTGCTGGTATATGTACCTGATATCAGGCCGCAAACACTGCCAGGCGTTGATCATATCACAGGTAGACGGACCGAACCGCAATTTCCCTGTACCGTTGTCGGCTGATGTTTTTCTAGGCAGCACAGCCCCCACATGTCGATTTGATGCCAAATATAGATTTCTCGTCTTTTGTCTGTACCTATTGTCGTTCTGCCAACAGACATCTCACGAGAACTCGGCAGCAGACTTTATTTCCAGGAACATTTCACCAAGTCCGACATTGCAGACTACCCTCAAGTTATGACATACCTAGTACTCACATCATTCAACATTGGTAACGATTTAAGCGACTTGTAAGATATGAACATCATACCTGTTTCCTGTTCCGCTCGGTCCAGTTTTGCACGTGACCTTGGCTGGTGCGTATTGTCACGAAGCACGGTGTTTGTCTCGTGATGCGCGTGTGCATTTTTCTGTGCAGGTGCCAGAAATGGGAACCAGAGTGTGTTGACGAGGTTACCGGTTGCTAGTCCCGTAACGAACACAATAGCAATTACACAGAGGTAATAGCAATTCGGCGGCACTTTCGTCACATGTTTTACATAATATACATTGGAACCTCTCTAAATGTGACACCAAGAAAATATATGCGATCTCATTTTGAGAGGTTTCTTGTTAACGCATCTCAGATAATAATGCATGTTCATGATTGCAAAATACATATGTATGTCCGAGACTGGTCAAACGCATGATTTACAGTGGAACATATATTAATAGGACACCCTGGGGACCTCCCAGGGTGGTCGGTTTAGAGAGGTTTCACTGTAGTTTAAACATAGTTTATTGTCAAATATTGACAATGGACGTGGGCCACAATTTTTTCCAGCATTAGGTACCAAGGTGCATGATCACGTGGTTACAACAACAACGTCGCCCACTCCAAAGTAAGTATTATTTGATAGTTTCCTTAATATGCTATGGATTTTGATGACATATGGCGCAGCAAACGCGTCTTCAAGAGCTACATTTGGTGGTCCAGGGAGTTCGGCACAGACTTATGTCGTTTTTGCTAAGAATCGATTTCTGCAAAAACGACAGAAGTTTGGGCGAATATTCAGAGACCACCAAATGCAGCTTAACAAGACGCGTTTGATGCGCCATATTTCATCAAAATCCGTTACCAAGGTGTATGATCACGTGGTTTCCGAATTCGATTTTCCGACGTGACGTAATCTGTGACGTCATTATTACAGTAGATTTTCATTAAAATTTCCGTAAACTGTGTTGACAATATTGTGGCAATATGTGGACCTGTGCAGATATGATATGTAGATAAATATAAGACTATTAAAAACAAATTCTGAGCTCCAGTAGCGAGCATTATTTTTGTTAATTTTTAAACTTTTTTTTTTTTTTAAAAATTCCATTTTTGTTTTCAAATTCTTTTTCAATTTTTGTCTGGTAGCATAAGGTCGTAAGTGCTATATACGGACTATTATCATATAATCAAACAATTATTGACTAGTAGGCCATTGAATTATTATCAATATAATCTGATATTCTATGGCTCACTAGTCTATAATTGTATAATATGTTCGGGCCAGTGAAAATTGCTTTCTGGCCCAGGATCGAGGTCAAGGCGGCGGGACAATGCGAGACATTTGATTCCGCGGAATTCTTGTTTACATTTACGGTAACCGATTCTTCGTCAAAACGACGTAAGTATTAGATTAAAGCCACCTATACAATAAAGGGCAACGTGCACCGCATTTGCTGCGGTATATTAAAAATTTGTCATTCCATTAGCAAGATATTAAAGGTACATACCCACGCAGCAGGTTACATTGTACTACTACTTTTCGTTTTCTGTCATGCCTTATATGAGCCATTTGTCTACCCACTAACGAGTTATTTTTAATTACGGCTCGTGTTAATTGGTGTTAAATCGCATTTTATATGCCGCAACCAGAAAGGGTATTTTCCGACCTCGTGCTATTTTTACCAATACGCGTCACGTGACACGGTCAATCATATCACATCTTTGACATGCGCAGTGAAGTATCGGAAGTTGAGAAGAAAAATCTCTGTTCGAGTCCAAATCTAAATCTCCACTTAACTCTTTCCATTTGGTGATCTGGTCGCCAATATTAACCACTCTCTCTCTGTACTGCCTGTCCCTCAGACATTTCGCCTTTTTTTTTTGGCCGACGCCGTTTCATACAATTTCCGTCCTGGACGTTTCGACATGTTGATATTCTTGTTTACATATTGGGAAGCCTACTGGCGCGCGTAGTATACTGCGCATGCGCACCGCAAGCCGTGATGTGAAAGTCGTCGTCCCCGCACATTATCAAAATAGACTGTTACCGCCGCGCGTCGCTAACTGTAAATTGATAATTAATAAATGATTATATTTGTATAACGAGCACTCGTAATTTTTAGAACTGGTGGAATAGTGACATAATTATACACTTATTTAATTCCTATAAAGAACATTCTGTGCCTACTGCGTGGGCATGTACCTTTAAAGGAAATCTACTGTAAACCATCTAAAACATGACGTCATGCAGTTCGGAAACCACGTGATCCCCCACCTTGGTTACGTAATTAGGACAATATAAAAGAATACGTACTTTGAATCAGATGCATTCTGGAAGTTTCAGTACTTGTTGTTGTAAGTACCACGTGATCATACACCTTGGGTACGGCCATTACCCGGGTAAGGTTTACATAACTGAAAGAGATAGTGGGGGCAGGGTGCTATTGCAGTCTATTATTGTATCCAATGTTTGATCACCTGACGTTGTCTTGTAGTCCTGAGCCAGTTAAGGTGTGTAATTTTATCAACTTTAGGGAGACTTTCGTTAATTTTTCACAAAAAATTGCAAGTTGTGAGTGCTTTAGAATCGTCTCGATTTTTTCGTGAAGAAATAAGAAAAATACCCGGAAGATTTGGTCCAATTACGCACCTCAACTGAAGCTCTGGTAGTCGTGCTCTGCCATTATCATGACCGTATGTCTTTGTCATGTACGTTTGCATATCTCTGCCATTATCATGACCGTATGTCTTTGTCATGTACGTTTTCATAGCTCTGCCATTATCATGACCGTATGTCTTTGTCATGACGTGATACTCTCCATTGACCGTATGTCTTTGTCATGTACGTTTGCATAGCTCTGCCATTATCATGACCGTATGTCTTTGTCATGTACGTTTTCATCTGACATCAGCGAAGTATTGAAGTGCACCTCGGTGTCTGTTTATTACTGATTACGGCTTCCCTGTCTTATGAACACCTATATGGTTATATTCTGCTTCGCCTGTACTCTTCGGTGTCCTTTGGTTATTAGTATTATTATTATTTTTCACAGTCGATTGGCTGACAGGAAAAACTGTGTACACAGCTTTTTCTGTCAGCCAATCGACTGTGAGTGGAATTTTAGCTGAGAATGTTACGACCTCTGACTGTGTCTCCGGCGGCACGCGTTCGATCCTCGATCCCGGCACTGGAGTTTATGAAATACAATTGTATTTCCCACTCCACCAGCTGGTTCTACCCAGGTGTGCCATATAGCGGCTTGGTCCGCGGGTATTCAAGACACAAGTGGGACCTTTAAATCGAGCAACAACAACAACAACAACACAACAACAACAACAGCAACCACCAATCGACTAGTGTGGGATCTTCGTGGGCGGCGAAGAACTTAATGTCGGTAAATTATGTGATTCTGTTGCACAACGCCCATCAGAATATATTCCACACACGTTCTCCCAAGGTGATCTACATTGAGCTATATTTAGACCACCAATCCCCAAATCTGCATGTCTAGTATGCTTCTCTGGTGACCCGATCAAAAGTATTTACCGCTATTTATCCTTTGCATTAAAGTAATATAGACACACGCCCACAACTACTCGTGTCTGGCCGTGTATCCTTGAATGGGCATATTACAACGTCTGCGACACAGCAAACTAGAAACAGTAATCTCATGAGGTCAACAGTTTAAACATTTAACCCTTTCCCTGATAGAAACGACTTTTCACGCCTCTGTCTTTTGAAAACATTTTGGGAAAAGGGTTAAGACTATATTAAGCAGCAGGCAACGTTGTGCGGTAGTCACAACTAGGCTGAACTAACTAAATTGAAGACCATAGAACTCGATAAACACAACTGGGGGCCGTTTCACTAAACGTGGTACAACTAAAATGTTCGTAAGTGCAAATTTATGATCTTCTGGAAATTTCAATTGATAGATTTACATTTATTGAACATAGGCTGCATATGCAGCCTGTGCTCAATAAATGTAAATCCAATTATTGTAAATTGTAATTTAATTTTAAATTTACTGAATAACATAGTTTTGCGTTTGCGAACATTTTAGTCCTATACGAAGTTTAGTGAAACGGCCCCAGATACAGAAGTTCAGTCTAGGACTGACGACATACCGTCCCCCAATGTAACCAGTCGTTTCAGGTGCATGATCACGTGGTTATAACAACAACAACAGTGGCTGAAAGTGTTGAAATCTTGCCCACTCCAAAGCAAGTATTATTTTATATTTTCCTTAATATGCAACGGATTTTGATGAAATATGGCGCAACAAACGCGTATTCGTGAGCTGCATTTGGTGGTCCAGGGAGTTTGGCACAGACTTATGTCGTTTTTGCGAAGATTCGATGTCCGTGTCTACCGACACGGAAATCGATTCTTCGCAAAAACGACATAAGTCTGGGCCAAAGTACAGAGACCAGCAAATGCAACTTAACAAAACGCGTTTGATGCGCCATATTTCATCAAAATCCGTTACGTAATAAGGACAATATAAAATAATACGTACATGTACTTTGAATCTGATGGATTCTGGAAGTTACAGTACTTGTTGTTGCTGTTAGTACCACGTGATCATACACCTTGGTCGTTGTGATGGAGTCGATAAGGCACCCGCCAAGCAACTCGGGGGTCGAAGGTTCGCGTCTCAGCGTGGACTGATGTGACCGGTTGGTGATCCGCCAGCTAGTTAAATGTAATGGTACCGATTGCCTTCCTGTATGGCATATATGATAGGAATTTGGAATATGACTGGCCCTTTCAAGAGGAGTGACAGTATATGAAACAAACGTTCATGTTTTGTAACGAACAGACAGGGCGCATTCTATTTCGTATTCAGACACACTTCACAGTATGGCAGTTTGGCTCGGGTGTAATGTCACTCATGACTTAACTATTGTAAATGTGTGCTTCACTGTATAATTACGATCACCAATATTGCACGTTATTTATGTATTTATGTTCTTCATGGTCCCATTTCACTAAACTTCGTACGACTAAAATGTTCGTACGTGCAAACTTATGATTGTCTATAAATTTCACATTAACAATGTTTTCTTGTAAACACTTATTGGATTTCCATTTATTGAGCATAGTCTATAGACGATCTTAAAGTTGCACTTACGAACATTTTAGTCGCACGAAGTTTAGTGAAACGGGCAATGCACTTGCACGCTAATAAGCCATGAGATTTGACCGAAAGCATAACTTGTCGTGGTCCATCGCACACATTCTATTAATCGCGTCCGTCTCTATATGTGGCTGTAACTGGAGAAATGGGGCTTATGTGATTTGTGACCAGTGTAGCTCCTGATCAAATATCACACTCCTGTAGCTGGATAACGATCTATATTGTTTGTTAGCATCACAACGGGTGTCTCATTGATGGAATGGCGAACAGTGCAGTAGCCTATTTCATCAACATTGCAAAGTATACTTTACTTGCAAAGTATACTTTGAGGGAGTAATCATTTATTTTTCCTGAAATGCATTATTTCATATAGAACTAACAAATGCATATATTTCATGATTAAAAGTATGCAGAATTATTGTACTGAATTTATTTATTACATTATCACAGCCAAATTGGCTGTGATAATGTAATAAATTCAGTATAATACAAATTAATAAATTTATCATAAAATTGAAAATTTCTCCCTCAAAGTATACTTTGCTACTAAAGTATACTTTGCAATGTTGATGAAATAGGCTACTGATCCTGATCCTGATCTGGATCTACTGTGGTCGCAAAACCCATATGCCCCATTTCTCCAGTCACATCCACATATGACCTTAGCTGTAGCTGGGACGTTAAACCGATTCACTTTAACTGTCTATTAATCGCTATTGTATTAGACGCGGCGCTACACGCGTCAGGACATCAATCCCCGGCGATGTAAGTAACGTAATTTGTCTACTATAATGACACATCTTAGAAGGAAACGTCAGAAATCCGGAATCCAACCGCGTGAAATACACGGTAGATTAACGCGAACGTTCGTTCCCTCGTGACTGCGAATGTCCATCTAAATCACATGTGGACACATATGGACATTGCTAATGAAATATAAATTTCATTAGCCATTGTCCATAGGTGTTCCCGTGTCCTTGGCCATCGTTGCATGGACAGTGTGATTGTTTACTGAAAAGTAACTATTTCACCCCTAATTAACTGACGTGGGCTAGTTCATGTTAAGTTTGAGTCTGTTTCATTATGCAGAATAGGTATACTTTTGTAAATCAAAGGACTGAACTTCGTGAAATCCTTCGCAGTACGCGTTTGTGGATGACGCATCGACTAATAATTAATTAAAATAAGCGCGGGAATTTCACAACAACCACAAGAGTTGCAATCTATTTTTGGAAACCGCAATATTGTACTCTTGCATCGAACCATGAAGTTACCGATCGCCAATAATCGAGTATGGCGGTTAATCGTCGCACCCTTAGACTACGGAAACATCTGCAATAACATAAAGTTAGCGCGAAAAAGCAAACAAAACATTTATCACACTGAAAAGGCGATGAAGCTAAGTTCTTAGAACTCTTTTTTATGGCGTAAGACCCGTGTTTTTAAAATGTTCCACCCGCAAAATATGTGCTGCGACGGACATTAGCTCATTTGCATAAAAGCTGGAAGACCTCAAATTTTGGGCTCGTCACGAGCCGGCTCATCATGATCTACCCTGTTTGCAAATATCAGGAAAGAGGTCTCTAGTGTTGAAATGGTTAAAACAATATTGCCACCGAGACGCGTAACCTGCAGATTTTTAAAATACATAGGTCGCCGTCATTGTAGTAGTAGGCGTCAACAATGTTGAATCCGTTTGTCGGATCATTACCAAACTTCATCAATAACTTCTTCACATTGATAGCTACCCACCCACTTTCGAGTGCCATTAACCTTCGTGGGCGAGACACTCGCCCGCGATCGCCTTGCCTATATTTGATGTGTTAGCTTACGTGTTTTTGATGTATATTTAGTCTCATTTTTAACATGGCTCGCTATTTTCCCAATTATTGTATCAACCCAGATGAGAGCCATGGGAGCAATAAGCCGCTTATTGGACCCGGTCGTCATTACGAAAAATAGATTACAAGACATTATGGACCATTGATGATAGTCTCTGAAAACACAACCTGCGATATTGCAGTTATAATATAGGTCGGCAATGAATGTGTCGACAGCGCCTACACCCATATCATGACTTTCATATCCCCAGTCATATCCCCGCATCAATATATAACGTTCGCCACGGGTTCAAACAGTTCCCGAGTGCCACGGCAAACGTTTACCCACGGCTGGACATGTTGCATGTAATAGTTAGATCACGAGCGAGTTTAAATCAAATGCACGTGCAATTTTATGATCGAACTGATTTGTATCATTTGCCAAATATGGAAAATTGGCACATGCGCAATTCTATGTGGGCGCGGCTCATTAATGACAGGAGCCGTTTTTGATCGCTCGACCTGCCACGGAATTGACACGGTTCAATCAGAATTCTAGTGCCAGGTGGGGGGAAGTCCCTTCACCTGCCATGTTTACGTCGTGAAGGCTGTTGCTATCGTCATATACGCGTTGTCTGGCACATTTCCTGTTGACATCATTCGGTCATTGAGAGGAACAGCCGTGCAATAAGTGCCCATACGTTTCAGATACACGCACGGCAATTATTGCACGGCATCTCATTAAATTAGGCTCCACCCCTTTAGTTACACAGAACAACAACTTGATATTGGAAATTATAGCAGGTACGTGTATAATGCTGAAGGTCTTTGGGCTATGATACAAGATATAACGTTCGACCATGTCCAGCCGTTGGTCAAAATGTTGGCCGTGGCATGGGTGAAGTGTTTGAATCCCAAGGCCGTAGGCCGCGGGTTCAAACAGTTCCCGAGTGCCACGGCAAACGTTTACACACGGCTGGACATGGTCGAACGTTATTGTTACACTTCCGTCGGAAATATCATGCACTTTGAGTCGGAAATATCATGCACTTTGAGCATTTATGCAGTACTTTCGGTACTTTGATAATCTGCTCCATTCAAGCAGCTGATTTACACATACTTGTTCCGGGGCCGCAGTACACGTCGCGTGATGCAGCCGCATCAATTTAAAAATTTCAGTGCGACCGTTGTGAACTTATCTAGTGACGTAATGGCGTGTTCTAGTAACGTCATGAGACGTATGCATTACGTAGGTGTTGGCTTGGCCCAGGAATGAGCATTGTCTACAACATGGTCAAACAGCATGGTCAAACAGCATGCGCTGTACGTTTGAATGCGATATGTCAGTCGTACTCATAGACCACAAAGGGACCAACAGGAAATTACGTCACTGGTTATCAACTTAGAACATGAAACCTATATTGCAATAGCTACAGTAACACTGACGAAATTCCGCAGTGTCCGGTGTAATATGAGATCATATGTAAAATAGATCTCGTGTTACACCAGATGTACGTGTTACGTCATGTACCAACCACACCGTGTCATCTGCTCTGATAACCTCGGGTTATCTTGGGTTATCCCGCAGTCCACGTGCCCGTTGCTGTATCTACATGTCGCATAATCAATTCACTTTGATCAGTGCATGTTTGTTACATGATGAATGGCGTCTTATCGCGTAAGGTCACACGTGCTTCTTTGTTGATGTGGTCGGTGTGACATATTTTGAACTCCGTTCTATGAAATTGCCCTTATCAGACCATCTATGGGTTCACAAAGTTGAAATGGGGCTTAACGGAAGTTTTACTATCGAGTGTGTGTTGTAATGTACGGAAGCCCATTAGGGCCACTTCACGTTTTTAGCTCACCTGAGCGAAGCTCATGTGAGCTATTGTTACCGCAATGTGTCCGTCGTCCGTCGTCGTCCGTCGTCGTCGTCGTCCGTGAACATTTTCAAACGTCTTCTCCTCGGTAACCATTGGGCCTATGGTCACCAAACTTCATGGTCATAGTCCTTAGGTAGGGAGATTACAAAATTGTTAAAATGACGTCATTACGTAATCCAAGATGGCCGCCGTCTCAAAATAGCACAAATTCTTAAAAAATCTTCTTCTCAAGAACCGGCAACCGGATTTCGACAAAACTTGGTAGGAATGATCGATGTACATTGCTCTTTCAAAGTTGTTAAAATGGTGACCCTGGGGTCAAAAATGGGCGTGGCCCATGGGGTCAAATTGGAGTTAAATTTTTATTTTTGACTGAATATGGTCATTTCATATATCAAATTGAAGGTATCAATGAGGCGATGACTCTGGTGCATTTTTTTATCGAAATCGGATTGTTATGTCATCCAAGATGGCCGCCGAAAGGTCAAAATGTCGTTCTTTTATTAGAGATTTCAAAATTCTTCTTCACATGAACCGCTTGGCCCATGGTAGCCAAACTTAAAAGTTATGGTCCATGGGTGAAGCCTTTTCAGATTTGTTAAAATAGAGGTCATTGCTAATCCAAGATGGCCGCCGTCTAAAAATAGCATACATTCTTAAAAAATCTTCTTCTCATGAACCGCTTGCCGGATTTCGACGAAACTGGGTAGGAATGATCGATGTACATTGCACTTTCAAAGTTGTTAAAATGGTGACCCCGGGGTAAAAAATGGGCGTGGCCCGTGGGGTCAAATTGGGGTCAAATTTTATTTGTGACCGAATATGGTCATGTCATATATCAAATTGAAGGTATCAATGAGGCGATCACTCTGGTGCATTTTCTGTCGAAATCGGATTGTTATGTCATCCAAGATGGCCGCCGAAAGATCAAAAGGTCGTTCTTTTATTAGAGATTTCAAAATTCTTCTTCACATGAACTGGCCCATGGTAGCCAAACTTAAAAGTTATGGTCCAAGTGTGAAGCCTTTTCAAATTTGTTAAAATGGAGGTCATCGCTAATCCAAGATGGTCGTCGTCTAAAAATAGCATAAATTCTTAAAAAATCTTCTCATGAACCGCTAGCCGGATTTCGACGAAACTTGGTAGGAATGATCGAAGTACAATGCTCTTTCAAAGTTGTTAAAATGGTGACCCCGGGGTCAAAAATGGGCGTGGCCCGTGGGGTCAAATTTTATTTTTGACCGAATATGGTCATGTTATATATCAAATCGAAGGTATCAATGAGGCGATCACTCTGGTACATTTGTTGTCCAAATCGGATTGTTATTTCATCCAAGATGGCCGCAGAAATGTCAAAAGGTCGTTCTTTTATTAGAGATTTCAAAATTCTTCTTCACATGAACCGCTTGGCCCATGGTAGCCAAACTTAAAAGTTATGGTCCATGGGTGAAGCCTTTTCAGATTTGTTAAAATGGAGGTCATCGCTAATCGAAGATGGCCGCCGTCTAAAAATAGCATAAATTCTTAAAAAATCTTCTTCTCATGAACCGCTTGCCGGATTTCGACGAAACTTGGTAGGAATGATCGATGTACATTGCTCTTTGAAAGTTGTTAAAATGGTGACCCCGGGGTCAAAAATGGGTGTGGCCCGTGGGGTCAAATTGGGGTCAAATTTTATTTTTGACTGAATATGGTCATGTCATATATCAAATTGAAGGTATCAATGAGGCGATCACTCTGGTGCAATATTTGTCGGAATCGGATGATTATGTCATCCATGATGGCCACCAAAAGGTCCATTTAATCAAGATTTTTAACGTCTTTTTCTCAGGAACCACATGGCCGATGCTGGGTGAAGCATTTTCAGATTTTGTAAAATGAGAGTCATCGCTTAATCCAAGATGACCACCATCTAAAAATAGCACAATTTTTTTAAAACACATGAACTCAATGTCACATTCTCCTCTGGTGTTCATGGAGTCAGGTGAGTGAATTAGGGCCATCATGGCCCTCTTGTTTTAATTTCCATTTATTCAAGATGTTTTCTTGAATTTTCAAGTTCTTTTCTTGAATTTTCAAGATATTTTCTTGAATTTTCAAGATCTTTTCTAGATCTTTTCTTGAATTTTCAAGAAAAGATCTTGAAAATTCAAGAAAATAACTTGAAAATTCAAGAAAACATCTTGAAAACAAGATGTTTTCTTGAATTTTCAAGATCTTTCCTTGAATTTTCAAGATCAATTTTTAAGATCTTTTCTTTAATTTTCTAGATCTTTTCTTGAATTTTCAAGATGATCTCGAAAATTCAAGAAAGTATCTTGAAAATTCAAGAAAAGATCTCGAAAATTCAAGAAAAGATAAAAAAAAAAGTGAAGTGGCACTAATGGGCTTCCGTAGTAATGTAATTGGCATTTCCAAGTTATCATTGCAAAGGAAATATGAAAGAGGTTTCTCCTCAATCCTAAAATACAAATGTATATTCAAATGAAATAAAAATCAGAGCTCCAGTTAAGATGCGTAATTTGACCAAATATTCGAGGTATTTTTCTTAGTTCTTCACCAAAAACGGCAAGTTGGGAGTTCTTTAGAATCGCCTCAATGAGACGATTCTAAAGCACTTCCAACTAGCCATTTTTGGTGAAGAAATAAGAAAATTCCCCCAAAAGTTGATCAAATTACGCAACTTAACTGGAGCTCTGAAAATACTGATTAAACCGATGTAATCGGCATGGCGATTCAAATTACATAATTATATTTGTATACTGGTTTTGATATTGATATTAATGCAAATTGCATACACAATGTACATGCAACTTAAACTACAATGACTGTCTGTGTCTATCACACATACAATTATGATCTTACATGATTCATGATTTAATTTGTTTACTGATCAGTTAACGTGTTCCAACATATCATAATAAGTTAACGTGTTCCAATATATCATAATAATACGGAAGCCCATTAGGGCCACTTCACTTGTTTTAGCTCACCTGAGCGAAGATTGTTACCGCAATGTGTCCTTCGTCCGTCGTCGTCCGTCGTCGTCCCGTCGTCCGTCGTCGTCCGTGAACATTTTCAAACGTCTTCTCCTCGGTAACTAACCATTGGGCCTATATTCACCAAACTTCATGGTCATGGTCCTTAGGTACACAATTGTTAAAATGACGTCATTACGTAATCCAAGATGGCCGCCGTCTGAAAATAGCACAATTTCTTCAAAAATCTTCTTCTCAAGAACCGCCAAGCGGATTTCGACAAAACTTGGTGTGAATGATCGATGTACAATGCTCTTTCAAAGTTGTTAAAATGGTGACCCCAGGGTCAACAATGGGCGTGGCCCGTGGTGTCAAATTGGGGTCAAATTTTATTTTTGACCGAATATGGTCATGTCATATATCAAATCGACGGTATCAACGAGGCGATCACTCTGGTTCATTTATTGTCGAAATTGGATAGTTATGTCATCCAAGATGGCCGCCGAAAGGTCAAAAGGTCGTTATTTTATCACTGATTTCAAAATTCTTCTTCACATGAACCGCTTGGCCCATGGTAGTCAAACTTAAAAGTTATGGTCCATGGGTGAAGCCTTTTCAGATTTGTTAAAATGGAGGTCATCGCTAATCCAAGATGGTCGCCGTCTAAAAATAGCACAAATTCTTAAAAAATCTTCTTCTCATGAACCGCCAGCCGGATTTCGACGAAACTTGGTAGGAATGATCGATGTAGAATGCTCTTTCAAAGTTGTTAAAATGGTGACCCCGAGGCCAAAAATGGGCGTGGCCCGTGGGGTCAAATTTTATTTTTGACCGAATATGCTAATGTTGTATATCAAATTGAAGGTATCGACGATGAGGCGATTGCTCTGGTGCAATATTTGTCGGAATCGGGTGATTATGTCATCCATGATGGCCACCAAAAGGTCCATTTATTCGAGATTTTTAACGTCTTTTTCTCAGGAACCACATGGCCGATGCTGGCCATACTTCATAGTAAGTTAAGATTGTTGGGTGAAGCATTTTCAGATTTGGTAAAATGAGAGTCATTGCTTAATCCAAGATGACCGACATCTAAAAATAGAAGAAAGTTTTTAAAACACTTATGAACTCAATGTCACATTCTCTTCTGGTGTTCATGGAGTCAGGTGAGCGAATTAGGGTCATCATGGCCCTCTTGTTTCTAAATTTTTCTGGCTGAAATTTAAATTTATGCTAAAAACTTCCTCAACCGTACAATTTACATTCGTTTTTTCAAGGCCTCGTTTGTTTTTGCCGGGTACGTAGGTAGGTTTTGGCCAACTGGGTGGACGCTTAACATAGAACAGATATGGTATGGCCTTAACTGTTGTTCCCGTGTGATCATTCAGCACTCGGTATTATTATACATGTATGACAATCCCATGACAATCAAATTGCGGACTTTGTAAGTTTCCCTTCCTGTTTGGTGGTTTTACGTTTGAAGTGTCACTTGATAACCGCGGGAATATAGCAGATAACCGCGGGAATATAGCACCTGTTCTCGCGCGCCATTTACTAGTGTCATAGTGTCATAGTGTCTTTGCCAGAACTGGGTCTGTGTGTTGTAAGATACATGGGGCCCGTTTCACTAAACTTATTATACCCCCCCCCCCGCAACGAAGTTCGAAGTTGTGGGGGGGGGGGGGGGTATATTGGAGTCAGCTTGTCCGTCCGTCCGTCCGTCCGTCTTTCCGTCTTTCCGTCCTTCACAAAACTTAACAATTGTAAATTTCCTTTTAACTTCTCTTTCCCTTTGCGGAAATCTTTCATATTTTACCCGCCCCTTCTCTGACACTCATACATCATTCTGCAACAAACCTACGACCCCCATTTATGCCAGGGGTCAAGGTCACGGACTTAGAAACTTAGAAAAAAACGAAAACTTAACAATTGTAAATTTCCTTTTAACTTCTCTTTCCCTTTGCGGAAATCTTTCATATTTTACCCACCCCTTCTCTGACACTCATACATCATTCTGCAACAAACCTACGAGCCCCATTTATGCCAGGGCTCAAGGTCACGGACTTATAAACTTAGAAAAAAACTAAAACTTAACAAATGTAAATTTCCTTATAACTTCTCTTTCCCTTTGCGGAATGCAGTGATATTTTACCCGGCCATTCTCTGACACTCATACATCATTCTGCAACAAACCTACGACCCCAATTTATGCCAGGGGTCAAGGTCACGGACTTAGAATGTCTAGTTTGCTTTTTTCAACTGGAACCACCATCGCACCCTCCATATGTGCTGACATAGTATTTTATCTGGAAATGATAGTATGCCAGCTGAAATTCATTCTAGGTCAGTGCTGACGCGGGGGGGGGTGGGGGGGGGGGGTATTCCGTAAGCCCCCGCTTACTGACAAATCTAGTTACGACTAAAATGTTCGTACGTGCAAATTTAAGATCGTCTGTAAATTTCAATTTATGGATTTACATTTATTGAGCATAGGATGCATATGCAGCCTATGCTCAATAAACGTAAATCCAATAATGATGTACAAGAAAACAATGTTAATGTGAAATTTACAGACTGTCATCATGTTGCACTTATGAACATTTTAGTCGTAAGATGTTTAGTGAAACGGCCCCCAGATGTGTTGCTTTACATGATATTTGATGAAAGGGAAATGCATTGTCACCTATTGTGTATGTGTATGTTTACATACATGATCTTACATGAGTGATTAGTATCCCCTCGCCGATAGGCAAGAGAGGATATAGCGTTAGTCCATTTACGTACGTACGTGCATGCGTGTGTACTTACGTACGTACGCACGTGAGTTAGTTACACCTTTCATTTGTCAATAACTCATGAACCTCTTCACCGATTTTGATAATATTTGGCCACAATGTGTGTCATGGGATGGTGCTTTGTTTTGCATACGACTGACGACCGCCCAAGGTCAAGGTCACTGAGGACGTATGTTCACCTTGTTTGCAAGGCAAAATGGTAAAGTTTGTTTTCAATAACTCGTCAACCACTTCAGCAATGTTGATAATATTTGACCACAATGTGTGTTTAGGGATGCTGCTTTGTTTAGCATACGACCCACTTCCGACCGCCCAATGTCAAGATCACTGTGGACATGATTTTATTTTCATCTTATTAAGGCTGCCAGTGAGGGGATTAGCTTCGTTGAACGATGCCTGTTCCTGTTTGATATGGTATTTATAATGTCTGCTATGTTTCTTAGTCAACGAGCTGTTTAATAACACAAACACTAGTCATGTGATTCCATAACCCGGCCTAAAATGACTTTAGCTGTTAACAGACCGTTAAACACCGTTAAATAAATAAATTTATTGCATAAACGCATCGTCATACGTTGAAGCTGTACTAAATGTTATTACAATTTGGTATTACACTGCGAACGCCCATTGTTATGCAATACATAGAGGATATTCCATCGTACATTTTGAATAGCGGGAAATAATACACGAGTGCGCCGGCTTCCGCGTAAGCAAAGAGTGAGCGTAGCGAACGAGTTGCTTGCATGGAAGCCGACAGACATGAGTGTATTATTTCCGCTATTCAAACATGTACGATGGAATATCCTATTTATTACACTTCACGGCGGATATATATTTTTATTTTTAGATTGTAAACAAAGAATTGTGCTGTGCGTATGATTAGTTACACACTGACGTGTTTCCCGCGTTTAACGTCACTTTGTGTGATGTCAAACGTGACGTCATGTAAACTTTTTGAAATCCAAATTACGCAGCTGTTTCTATGAACTGTATATATTTGAGTGCATGTTTGGAATGTGTACATTAGTCGAGACTCTCCAATTTTTCAAATAACTTTATTTTGACTGTAATACAATAAATGAGGGTGCAATTACTGGTGTTCTCTTCACGGTGTATTATGTGTAAGGAGTTAAATACGTGTTTTCTCTCATGCAAATAACCAATGCAAATAACTCGCAAGAGTGTAATACATGTACATGAACAAGTTGTACCTCGTCATTGCTATTCGACTTCAAAGCACCGTGTGACTGACCCTCCTATCTACGTTTAATATGTCGGTGCATGTCCTTGTACCCGATGCACACCTGATTGAAGTGCATTTGATTGTCATGGACGTGTTGGTATGTTAGTGTAAGACCATGTCCTCATTCATGTGATAGATCTACATCCACGTGTCATATCGATAGTCATGACATCTCCCCAGTCATGCGCAGTGTTCTTCGGTGCGCAATGTAATATGTTGTAACAATAGAAGTTGGCCATATATTCTTAAAATAAGCAGTTTTAAACAATTTTAAGCAATTAAGCGGAAATAATACACTCATGTCTGTCGGCTTCCATGCAAGCCAGGGCTTAGAATTGTTTAAAATTGCTTATTTTAAGAAAACAGTGGAATACCCATAATATTGCTACTGAAGGTGTCCGAGAGTAAAGGCGGCTGACTTAACCCATTTATTTCCACACACTCGTCAATTGGAAGGACACTTTGTTTCTGCCCAGGGAATGCTATCACACCCATGATAGTCAAGAGTGAACAACATCGGCGTTAACTCAACGATACAGTTGGTGACAGAAGTATTTTCCCGAAAGTTTAAATCCCATAGACTTGCATGTATTTCCATCGTTACTCTGAAATATGTAGCTCAGTGCATACTTTACCAATTTGAATGAAATATATAGTGTGTGAAAGAAAATGGATTTATGCAGAATATGAATGTTTTGGTTACTGATTAGCACAAGCAGTTCGATAGATACATGTTTTTAAAGATGGCGGAACTATTTGACGTCACCGTTTGAGCGACGTCACCATTGACTTCAATAGGAAAAGCATTTCCAAAAAAGTTCCATAAATGTGTAACTGCATGCATCTTGTAGACTACTTTGAATATTGAAGTATGCGCAAATATGTTGACTTCTCAATGCATTTCATTTCATTAACATCTGTGTAGTATATTTGAAGTAATATGATAACAAGCACTGTTACAAATACATGTAAGTCTATGGGATTTTAATTGGTGGGAAATCACTTCTGTCCACCTACTGTACACATGCCCAGCTGTATGTCACAGACCGAGAATACTCCGAGCTATCACGGCACACCATTGCCTGCGTTAATCTTGTCAATATTTGTCAATTTCTTTATAACAAAATACTTGAATACTGTGTTTGAAAAGTAGCAGCTTGATTGACTGAGCCTGAGCCGTGCTACATCTCAGGCACAGCCAATCAAATTGCTTGATCGCGAGTTGATATTGTTAATAGATGTTCAGAAACAGCGACATCTTGGCAAGATTAAAGCAAGCCGTGGAGTATGTATGTATGCTACAGCTACAACTCAGGCACAGCCAATCAAACTGCTTACTTGCTGGTTGATATTGCCAATAGTTGGTCAGACGCAGCGACATCTGGGCAAGATTAACGCAGGCGGTGGTGTACATATTTATATTTATCCAGATATAGTGACTTACACCAGTAGCCTATTTCATCAACATTGCAAAGTATACTTTAGTATCAAAGTATACTTTGAGGGAGAAATTTTCAATTTTTAGCATTGGCATAATGCAAGGAGCCGCTATTGCGCCGCTTGTATACCTTACGAATTGTAATATATTCAAGTACAGATTCGCAGGTTCTGTTTAACCCGTTCACCACTAAGTACTGTAATGGGTTTTGATATTTCGACCAATCAAATCATCATACAATAATTTTCAGTATAGTCCATTTATGATAAAGGGGGTGTTTCTGTTCTCAAAAATATGAAACCACTATATAGGCCTGTGGTGCTAAACTATGTGATTGCATGTTGTACTAGACATCGACTAGTTTCCATTTTGAAGCAGGACAACGATTTCTTGTCAAGTATATTATATACAAGATTGTCTGCGTGTGCTAGTTAATACATTTATTTATCCTCGACGATATGTACACACTATTCAACGAATATACGGCCTATATATGTATGTGATATTCGCCGCGGCGACACTTTCATCAATAAGTGCAGTTTATGGGCATACTTCCTTCTACCAGCAACGATGATGGACACTTTGTATGGATGATTGACAGTTGGTATTTGATTATTAACTTATAAATATATTAAGGTAATGTTGTACACAATGCAGTCACACTCGTCTATTATTGACCGGAGGTTACACATAAGAGAACAATGACATTTAAGAGAACAATGAGATACGAATAATAATTATGCATCTTATCACAATTAAAGAACGTAATAGTTTATCTTTTAAGTGTGTCGTAATCAGTTCCGTCCACTGGGCAATATACGCCTTACCCCAATTACGATATTCACTTACGCGATTTACAGTATATAGTGTACAACAATTGGCAATAAGTTTACAACTTGGTTGATTTCTTGTTACAAATCTACAGCAATCATGAACAAATATGGCTGATCTATGACATTCACGCCGGTTGATACACACGCGATAAGCCACATTTTGTGACGGAGTTACACAGTACCGAGTTATAAAGTTTCAAGTCGTTACATCAGCCAATGTCGACTTTGACCGTTGGTTATCACATGCGAGGCTTGTTTATTTACATTCCGTCGGCGATAACGGGAGTGTTTAGATACACCTGTGGCATGTGATAGTGGCACCATTGATGTTGGGGCCCCGAATATTCAAATTTCATTGTTTGACAGCTTGTCAAAAAACAATGATAACCCTTACATTTCAAAGAAACGAAATGTACGGGTTGTCAATGCGTTTCTAGTGTAGCCGTGTACATACAAACAATGTTGGCATACTGTTAAAGGTACATGCCCACTCAGTAGTCACAAAATGTTCTTTATATCAGAGACATCATTTGATACATTTTCTGACACAATAAACATTATTTCACCATTACCCCACGTATCGATTGGCATTATTATACATTTTATATCAGACGTAACTTTCGACACTGATATCAGGGGCGACAACCGTGTTTCCTTAAGATGTTTCCAGGACTCTTCCATCTCCATTATGTGGTGGTTGGTTCGAAGCGATGGGTAATATAACCCTTTGAACCCGAAAGCCCGCTATAGCGGTTTATGCAAACAGTGCAGATCCAGGTGAGCCGGCTGGTAACGAGCCGTCTCATCAGGATCTGCACTTTTTGCAAGTAATTTTCATATTTCTTAGAACTAAAACACCCCCTTTTCATAAATGCACGAATATGAAAATCATTTTGTGACCATTGGATTGGTCGGAACATTAGCATATCACAATCCATTCCAGTTCCTTAGGGTTGAAAGGGTTAACGATCGGTATTCATCCTTATGAGACTCCCGACCGGAGACCTGGTTTGGCCCTCAGGTGCGTGTTTGGCATTCTTGTATGTGAGAGGTGAATCTAGTTATACCTCTTATAAGAGTAATCATACCGGTATTACTTTCAGGGGGCCAAGCGACTTTGGTGTGGTATGGACCTGGCACCAGGTCATGTTATTCTAACTTCAGGGCTGAACATATATGTATTTCACATTGTTTTAAAGTCACTCTTTTAATTGAATAAAAAGAGTGGCTTTAAAACAATGTGTATTAAGTGTGCTTCCCTTCGGAGGTTATTGGAAATTACTATATTTATTTCGATTAAATATTCTGTTCTCACAACATTAGTTCCATGTAAGGCCTCAGTCACCACATGTGCGAGTTGACTTTCTGATAGCGATATGTACGTATTACGTCGTACCTTTAAATAAAGTAACCAAATCATGTCTTAGCATATGACTTAGGATGTAAACAAACGCCACGTGACATTTGTCCTTGCGGTTTCGTTCATGTATCCAATCGTGCGACATTGTGCGACAATTGGAGCCGACAATTTGTATGCCCCCATGCGATAGCAAGGGGGGGGGGGGGGGGGGGGGGGCGGGGGGGCATTTTGCGTTGCTCTTGAGGTTCGTACGTACGTCCATATGTCCGTCCGTCCGTCCGTCCGTCCGTGTACGTATACTCATGTTGAAAAGTCTAAACGTTTGTGAGAGTTTCTCGATCATGTAATATCTTCAATAATACTTGAAGGATTGCTTTAATATTTGGACAGTTCGTTCACCTGAACATGTGTGACGCACTCACGCCACACCATTGTCATGACCTTGACCTTTGTGGCCATTGTGTTACGTCGAAAAGTTGGTAAGAAACTATATCATGTAATATATTCAATATTCAATATTACTTGAAGGATTGCTGTAATATTTGGACGAAGTGTCCAAATATTACAGCAATCCTTGAAGTGATATTAACCTGTGCATGTGTGACACAGTCACACAGCCAACGACATGAGCTTGACCATTGCGACCTCCACAATGGTGCGGAAACACTTAGCCATTTTCTGACGTCAAACAGTCTAAGACTTTCTCAAATGTTTGAAATTTGTGTAAATTTAAAGTTATCTATTTTTACACACAATCGCTAGTTAGAGTCCATTATGCCACGGGATCATATCCATGTTTTACAAAGATAATGTCTTATTTGTCTCGTATTCGAAGGGGTCAGCGTTTACCTGGTTAATGCTGTTCATACTGTTCCATTCATTTAATAATGTACAGACATATTCTCCAACGGTATCCAATAATCGTGTCATTGTATACATACGAGTTATCGCCACCTTAGATATGATTTGTGTCCTTAACCGCCCGATAACCCCCACACTTGATGTGTTCTGACATACATCTTGGAAACACATGTGTGCTGGGTTTCTTTATAGGAATGAATGGCCTTTTTGTGGAATGTATCGGGGTATAAACTTGGAAAAGTCGCGGGAATACTGGACGAAGGCCGGAAGGCCTCGTCCAGTATTCCTGCGACTTTTCCAAGTTTATATCCCCGATAAATTCCAAAAAAAAATGCCATTCATTCCTTATAATTCCAGCATTTGAAATAAATTCATCAAGATTATTATTTTCCGTTTTCTTAAGAATTATTTTAACTGTGCCGCACGGTTACGGAAAGTAGTTCGGCATGGGAGTTTACTGGGATATCAGTTTTGGACAGAGACTTGCTACGGACCAATCAAATGTTAGGGAATTGCGTAAATATTTTTGTGCTGGAATTATTTGTTGGTCCATTTGTCTTCTTCGGCGTATATTGCTCACTACAGTGGAACCTCTCTAAACCGGACAGGACACCCTGGGAGGTCCCCAGGGTGTCCGGTTTAGAGTTTTCACTGCAGTTATAGGAAAAGAGCATTGAAACATATGTCTTGGCGTTTTACGACCACGCGCAAGTAGTAAATGTGAAGATGCACCGCTTTTCAGCCGATCCAAATGAATAAAATATCATTATAGTATTGTTGTTTTTATTTCCGTATTTATGTTCAACAATTCTGCAAAAACCAGGAACCCACTTTTTCGACGTTTAGGCACAAGGCCTTTATCAATGAATTGAGGCCGGGTTCTGCAAAGGCGGAGGTGATGGGTTCTGTTGGTTGGAAATTTATGAATAAGCCATCTTTTTATTTCGTGAAATTTGGTCAAATATTGATTTTATTGCGAAAAGAAAAAAAAGGTTTCGGGAGTCAATTTCCAAATATTTTCGTTTTCTGACTCTCCCACAGCTCCTCCATCGCTTTTTCCCCCATGTTAAATTCTTATAGACAAACATTTTTTCGTAATAAAATAAGTATGTGACCAAATTTCACGAAACAAAACGATGGCTCATTCTTAAATTTGATAAAATTGAATATTATCAAAAAAAATATTGTTTTTGCATTGTTTATATGGTCGCAAAATTTGGGAAGCTTTCGTGAAACAGACAGTAGGTTAAAACATTGAACTTTCTCGCAGTACCATACGTAGGATGCACATCGTTCACATATAGCAAACACCATACTCTTAATATATTACACCTATTACATCACCGCCTGCGCTAATCTCGGCCAATATTATTAGTAAATGTGTTTATTACAAAATAATGGAATATTTTGTTTGATAATAAGAAGCTTGATTGCACAGCCAATCAAACTGCTTGATTGCGAGTTGAAATCTTGGCAAAATTAACGCAGGCGGTTGTGTATGTATGTATGCTACAGCTCAGGCACAGCCAATCAAATTGCTTGGTTGCGAGTTGATATTGCCAATAGATGTTCAGAAACGTTGAAATCTTGGCAAGATTAACGCAGGCGGTGGTGTATGTCTGTATGCTACAGCTCGGGCACAGTCTATCAAACTGCTTGATTGCGAGTTGACATTGCCAATAGATGTTCAGAAACGTTGACATCTTGGCAAGATTAACGCAGGCGGTGGTGTATGTATGTATGCTACAGCTCAGGCACAGCCAATCAAACTGCTTGATTGCGAGTTGACATTGCCAATAGATGTTCAGAAACGTTGGCATCTGGGCAAGATTAACGCAGGCGCTTGTGTAAAATCGATGTTCATCCGTAGCTGTTATTGGGACTCTGCAATGGAACCTCTCTAAACCGGACACCCTGGGAGGTCCCCAGGGTGTCCAGTTTAGAGAGGTTTCACTGTAATTCCGATGTAAGAGCTCTGGAACACACGCCTGTGTGCATTGCAATCATGAACACTGATAAACATCAGCGATATTTGACAGTGAAATCGGTCATAATTTAACATATCGATGTCGCAACATCGTTCGGTTTAAAGAGGCTCTACTGTATACTTTAATTAGTATGTTCACAAATAACCGCAGCATCGTCATGCTGCTGTTCGTCTAAATACATCCTACAACTTCGCAGTTGGCTTATTATTTGATCACGCATTCTGTGAACAAAGATACACAATTCTCTAGACATTGACGTCACACGTGCTATCTTCAAAGCAATGCATACCTTTCTTCGGCACATTTGATCAAACACGTGGAAATGCCTCCAGGTTGACGCACGCGCTTTCTATATTTAGAAACAATTACCTGGGCAATGTCAAAATGCAAAGTTACCAGCTGGTTATTGCTCTGTAAGAGGAGAATTTGAGTGGGAGTTTGACAAAAGTGACGTTCTCACGTACTCTTGCGCTGCCAGCTATTAACGGAACTGGTCCCACGGAACTGGTCCCGTTCTTGAATCTATATACAGTGAAACCTCACTAAACCGGACACCCTGTGCCCAGGGTGTCCGGTTTTGAGATGTTCCACTGTGAATCAGGCATATTACCATTCTGATACGTATGTGCGTGCTTTGCAATCATGAACATACATTAACATATGAGATAAATGGCACAGAAATCCATCAACAATAGGATCACAGATGTCGTATTGGTGTTCGGTTTAGAGAGGTTCCACTGTATGTTGTAGTTATACCCCCCCCCCGGCATACGAAGTATGTCGAGTGGTATATAGTTTTCGTAATTCCGTCCGTCCGTTTGTCCGTCCGTCCACGTTAACGTTTTTGGGTATCCAATATCTCTGCAACGTTAAGTCGGATTGACTTCAAACTTCATATACTTCCTTATCATCATCCATGTTTACATTCCATACCACACCAATGCGGCCTGCACGTCCAAGGTCAAGGTCAAATTACTCAGAAGTAAATTTTTTGTTCAATATGTGCGTTAAAGTTTGTATGTGTCGGTCCAGGGGTGGCCGTGGGTATACGTGAGGGCTTGTTCGCTTTCCTTAGTTACAGTTACAGTATATTGCCATTTGTAGCTGTTGTAAATTCGGCATTGCATTTAAAACTGGCTGAAATTGGCACCAATGACTATATGGAACCCGATACTAGAAACACAACTTCAGCAATTGCATTAACCACATAATGTTTTAGGTACACCATGTACAACTAGATACTAGAAACACATGTGTGCGCTTCAACCAATCTATCTACGCGGTGGGAGCAAAGCATTTTGATGTTTATGTATAATATGCAGCTCAACAACGAAACAAATTCCCTTCTTCATATTTGTACGAGATTAACCGGCAGGCGTCAACGACTGTTTCAGCGACGTGCCATCGGTATGCCACATTGAACTAGGCGTCCAATCAATGAATCAATCAATACATTAATCAATTAATCGGTCAATCAATCAACCAATCAACGATCAAATCAATATGTCAACCGGCGATGATACTGTTTCCAATTAAATGACGGTGAATGTAAACCATATAGCAAAAGTCCATGCTCATCTGATGTGTGTTGTAGTCTAATGTAAACCATATAGCAAAAGTCCATGCTCATCTGATGTGTGTTGTAGTCTAATGTAAACCATATAGCAAAAGTCCATGCTCATCTGATGTGTGTTGTAGTCTAATGTAAACCATATAGCAAAAGTCCATGCTCATCTGATGTGTGTTGTAGTCTAATGTAAACCATATAGCAAAAGTCCATGCTCATCTGATGTGTGTTGTAGTCTAATGTAAACCATATAGCAAAAGTCCATGCTCATCTGATGTGTGTTGTAGTCTAATGTAAACCATATAGCAAAAGTCCATGCTCATCTGATGTGTGTTGTAGTCTAATGTAAACCATATAGCAAAAGTCCATGCTCATCTGACGTGTGTTGTAGTCTGGAAAAACAAGATACGTCTGTATACATACACTAGAACAGTCAATACGGAATGAAAGAATTGTTTTGCAACTGGGCATAGCTATATACTCCCTGTGAGATAGCATTGCCCGTGTGCAAATACTCAAACAAAACGGTCACACATTCCCTGTCAATGTAGTATTGAACACGTCATGAGGAAATGTGGCTAATTTAGACTTTCAATGCTATTTATAAATATCTTCTATATCCATTTTATCCCGTCAACACAGTACGTATGTGCCGTGAAACACGGTGCCGTGAAACATTTTTGATATCCAGTCAATACTATTTTTGCATTTTTACAGCCATTTGTAGGTGTTGACGGGATAAATAGAATAGTAGGTTAGTGCCGTGAATGGGAAAAAATATCTGGCGCGGCACGGAAACGGGATGTGCTCGGCAGAGCCTCGCCCATCCCGTTTCCTGAGCCTTGCCAGATATTTTTTCCCATTCACGGCACTAACCTACTATTCTCTATCTATTTTCCTTATTTCTGAACCAAAGTATATGTTGTGGTCACAACATATACTTCTGATGAGAAATAAAGAAATTATTCAGCCTTGCCGGATATATTTTCCCATTCACGGCACTAACCTACTATTCTCTATATTACCCCCTCGCAGATATGCAAGATGGGATATAGCGTTAGTCCATGTACGTGCGTGGTTACGTACATTAGTAACACTTTTAATTTTTAAATAACTTTTGATTATAGTTGGTCGCAATGTGTGTCTATGGATGCTTTGTTTTGCATACGACCCACGTCCGACCGCCCAAGGTCAAGGTCACTGAGGATCTATGTTCACCTTGTTTGTAAGGCAAACATGTTAAACAAAAAATAATTATTTATTATCCAGGCTGCCACCCTTAATTTCTGATCATGGTAACTGATGTATAGAACACGAGGTTAGTTTTGATACCAACTTTATCATACTCCGATCGAAAACGGTAGGAATTCCTCGGCGATCCTCGGAATTCCTAGACGTTTCCTAGCCTTGCTTGATCATCTATCTCATTACAATTGTTTTCCATTTACTGGATAAATCGAGTGTTGTGGGTATTTTGTGATCATCGTAGCTCCTGATCAAATACCACACTCCTGTAGCCTGATGATAATCTATATTGCCATTGATGGCATGGCGAACAGTGCAGATCCTGATCAGACTGCGAATGCACAGCCTGATCGGGATCTACACTGGTCGCAAAACCCATAAGCCCCATTTCTCTAGTGACATCCACATTTACTGGATAAATCAGTCTTCTGGGTAGCTCCTGATCAAATACCACACTCCTGATGACAATCTATCTTGCCTGTTAGAAGCCATTGATGGAATGGCGAACAGTGCAGATCCTGATCAGACTGCGGATGCACAGGCTGATCAGGATCTACACTGGTCGCAAAACCCGTAAGCCCCATTTCTCCTGTGACATCCACATATGGCAATGACGGTACAAAGTGTAGATCATTTGTTCACATGTTAATTGGCTTGACCACCAATTGACCACAAACTGACCAAGGACTACCACGTGGGCACATAAAATCACAAGTGTATAGTATTTCCACTACACTCGTGTATCACGACGAGTACATTTACGATGGCCAATATAATGTCTTGCATACGTGCCGTATACCTCCGTATAAGCGTAAGACTGGGACAGTTTGGTTCTAAGTGATAATTTGGTTTGATACAAATACTTCCGCCAGTTCAATGCGAGTTACAAAAGGAAACTGACATGTAGGTCACACGTTTCGTGCCTCGACTACCTTTGCCCAGACCCCCATTAACCATGTTTATGCTGAGGATACGCCTTTAAGTTTTCGGAAAATCCTAAATATTATACTTCTATGCGCTCAAAAGTATATGTCGCAACCACCATTTTAACCGTCTCGTCGGACTCTACTGATGTAAACCCACAATCAATCGACCGACCGGCCAACAAACCCACCAGGGACGTGACCTGTAGCCTATTACGCCAACATTGCAAAGTAGACTTATCTTGCTAAGTACACTTTGAGGGAGAATTTAAGGATAAATTTATGACTTGTATTATACTGAATTTATTACATTATCACAGCCATTTTGACTGTGATAATGTAATAAATTCAGTATAATAATTATGCCTATGTTTAATCATCAAATATATGTGGTCGTTAGTTCTATATGAAATTATGCACTTCGGGAAAAATAAATGATTACTCCCTCAAAGTATACTTAGCTAGATAATGTTTGGTGAACTCACAACACACACCTGCTGGCCCCACTAATTGTCACGTTCACATTGAAGTTGTCATGTTTCCATGGCTACAAAGTCGGTTGCCAGACGACGTCCGGTCTGTTTTACGTCGCCGACGGGTAAAGTGACACAGATCCGATAGTTCACTGAAACGTCTGTATACAGTGGCTATACTAATTAGCGATTGGTTCTGACCTTTTCGACATCTGTGACATTTTCTCGATACACCACCGTCTACGTTAATCTTTCCAAAATGACGTGTCTGTGCATCAGGGGCCAGTTTCACTAAACTTCTTAGGGCTAAAATGTTCGTAAGCGCAAATTTAGAATCGTCTGCAAATTTCAATTGATGGATTTACATTTATCGAGCATAGGCTGCATATGCAGCCTATGCTCAATAAATGTAAATCCAACATTTATTTACAAGAAAACATTGTTAATGTGAAAGTTACAGACTATCATAATTGTGCACGTACATGTACGAACATTTTAGTCGTAGGAAGTTTAGTGAAACGGCCCCCTGTTGACAATATCAACTCGCAATCAATCCCATTGATTGGCTGTGCATTGATTGGCTGTGCCACGCACGAACACTTCGTGGGTGGTTGGTCGGGTGCACGCGAAGGGTAAATTAACGGTAGGGATTCTTCCTTATAGGAATCACGATTTGCCTGGTTTGGCCCTCAGGTACGTGTTTATCTTTCGCTCTTTTGTTACCTGGGAGTTGAATTGGGTTATTGTCCATTATAACAGTAGTAAGGTTATTACTGATCATACTGCTTTTGGGCGTGGGCCAAGTGATTTTGGTGTGGCGAGGACCTGGCATCAGATCAGGATTTAATATTCTGATTAAAGTGCTGAATATATAGTTTTTTTATTGTCAATATTCAGTTCTGATTTTGTGATTTTCCTCCCATTTGTACATGTACTTGTACTTATACAGGTAATATATGGGATTTAGTACTAAACCCATAGACCCGGCCTTAAATGACCTTAGCTGTTGATAGGCCGTTACCATCTGCTGGACTTCAATTCGTCTATAAATAGTAATAATAATAATAATAATAATAGTAATACTATACAATTATTGACTTTTGAGGTATTTACGGACCTGAGAAAAGTCATATTCACCGAGTCTCATTCCGTTGTGTGACCAGAGACTCGCGCATTCAGATCAATATCAATATCGCAATTGAGCCGATTCCGAGGAGACTATCATATATGTCCGCAATCATGTGACCCTCTACTGGTCAATCTCATTGGCTGGACTTCTCGGTCATATAATACTACTAATTAGAATAAGTGTATATCCACATCAACATGCGCATTTGAACATTAATATGTACTGGTACTTGATACTGGGGCCCGTTTCAGTAAACTTCGTACGACTAAAATGTGTGTAAGTGCACATTTAGGATCGTCTGGAAATTTCAATTGATGAATTTACATAGGCTGCATATGCAGCCTATGCTCAATACATGTAAATCCAATAATTGTTTACAAGAAAACATTGTTAATGTCAAATTTACACTCATAATTTTACACTTACGAACAGTTTAGTCGTACGAAGGTAAGTGAAACGGGCCCCTGGTCTATCACTAGACTAGACAAACAAATCCACAGTGTTTGTATATAAACAATATCGACGCTTGTAGTTCGTTTATAGCGTGTCCTAATGACCCCGAGTTGACCACGTGGCCAGTCGTGACACAGATGCATGCTGGGAATTGCGCTTGTTTGTGACACGTCTTCGCGAATGGCTAATAACGCCATCTGGTGCGAGAAACCCTGCGTTATGGCGGCTGCGCGTACGGCGAGTATAGTCCATCGAGACTGGACGCGCGGACATCCATGCATGATGAATTCTAATGGATATCAGTATCGTTAAACCCGGTGATAATGTATGTTCATGATAGCAAAGCACACGTATTGTTTTTGAGTGACCACATGCCTATTTTCTCCGAACTATCGTTTCTGAGCGTTGAAAAATATTGTTTTTGAGCGTTCATACAACTAATTACAATGTGCATTATATAAACCATTGTTTCTGAGCGTTCATATGTCTGGATTACAGTGGAGCCGATCTAAAGCAAGCACACATAAAACCAACGTGTGTTATCCCGTATTGATATGAATGTAAAAGCTGCTAACTTGTGTTCAAATCCATGTACGTATCAAGTATTTGTATTAAATGCCATTTAGACCAACACAAAGGTCACATGTTGCTATCACTGAACATCTGGGGGCCGTTTCACTAAACTTCTTACGACTAAAAATGTTCGTAAGTGCAAATTTAGGATCGTCTATAAATTTCAATTTATGGATTTACATTTATTGAGCATAGGCTGCATATGCAGCCTATGCTCAATAAATGTAAATCCAATAATTGTTTACAAGAAAACTTTGTTAATGTGAAATTTACAGACTATCATAATTTTGCACTTACTAACAGTTTAGTCGTACGAAGGTAAGTGAAACGGCCCCCTGGTCTATCACTAGACTAGACAAACACATTTCTCCGTAACACAGTGTTTGTATATAAACAATATCGACGCTTGTAGTTCGTTTATAGCGTGTCCTAGTGACCCCGAGTTGACCACGTGGCCAGTCGTGACACAGATGCATGCTGGGAATTGCACTTTCTGGAACTCTGACAAATAGCACGTTTACCGTCTTATTGCGTTTTTAAATCGTTTTAGTTTAGTATCTGAGTTGATTTTCTCGGAAATCTACGGAAGCCCATTAGGGCCATTTCACTTTTTTTTTTATCTTTTCTTGAATTTTCGAGATCTTTTCTTGAATTTTCAAGATCTTTTCTTGAATTTTCAAGTTCTTTTCTTGAATTTTCAAGATCTTTTCTTGAAAATTCAAGAAAAGATCTTGAACATTCAAGAAAAGATCTTGAAAATTCAAGAAAAAGAACTTGAAAATTCAAGAAAACATCTTGAATAAATGGAAATTAAAAAAAAGTGAAGTGGCCCTAATGGGCTTCCGTAGAAATCAGGTACAAGTATACAACGATATTGCCAGTGTCTACTTGCGAGTAAACAGTCTGTGACCTCTGCCCTCTTGACCCAGCGCTGACCACATCGTGCTGTCCGAGTCGTAATTAGAACAGTATACCACGTGACAGCTATGTATCGTATAATTATGTTGTTCACATGTGTACAATGCCTGATAAATACAATACGATATATACAGTATATTACACGAGTGGTCCGCTAAGCCGAGTTTCTTATGGCATCCGTCAACGAGTTTAAGCCGCAGTTAGATCACGGTTCGTCCGCATGTACGAGGGGATAATCCGCGAGCTCGAACTGCGGTCCCGTCTCTATATGACCTTTAGCTGTTATACAATACAATACAATACATTTTATTCACTCTAAGCCACATACGTGACACACGAGGTATACAATAGATTATATAATACAACGATGTGTAAAAATACAAAATGCATAGCTATAAGCTCACTAGTCATTATAACCATAAAGTATTTCTTATAAAAATAGCTAAATTTCTTAATTGCTTTCCAGATTTTTTCTCAAATAGCTGTGCGAATTTTAAAATATTTGATCTTCTAAAATAAAATGGCTTGATATACCGTTTTCGAACTTTGATAGGACGTGAAACTCATTCACTTTCGCTTTTTATGCCTCCGGTCTCGGTAGAGCCGGAGGCATATAGTGTTTGGAATGTGTGTCCGTGTGTCTGTCCGGGCCAACGTCCGGGGGTTTAAGAGGTTAGGGGCGTGGCCTAACACAAACGATTCCTTTGATTTATTCTGTAAGCTCATAAATTATATTGATGTTTGATCTTCAAATAATGGAAATACCCCATAAACCCAAAATGTTGGAACGTCCGTCCGTGTGTCCAGCACATTAAGAAGTTCGCCGGAGTTGCGAAATTCTGTCATAACTTCTATATCACTTGAAGGATTTCTTACATATTTCAACACAGTATCAGAGCTCCAGATAAGGTGCGTATTTGCGTATTTTACGCAATTATTTTAGCTGAATACGCATTGATTATCACAAGTGGGAGTACAAAATACGCACCGCAATGTGAAAATACGCATTGATTTTCAAATTCAGTAGCGAAAATACTGTCATAAAGTTGACATTTCACTTAGTTGAGCTGCAAAAAGCAAACAGTGTTGTTTGCTTTTTGCAGCTCAAATAAGTGAATGTTTAAATTTGTTATATTGTTTTTATCATTTGATCCCTATTTCGTAATGAAGAAAATCAATAATCCATTTGTAAAAGTAAAATACGCAATGATTTTAAAATCAGGGGGTATAGTACGCTTTAGACACAAAGCTTATCTGGAGCTCTGCTGTATGTGGACAAATGCCACGCACCAACACTGCCCTTAATATGCTTGATCGTTTGACCGTCATAAATGTGCTTGTGAATACTTATCACTTTAGTTGAGGCATCACGGGACGGTTGAAAATAGCCAAAATTGACTGCTTTTCTGAGGACGGCGGGTGACTTATAAAAATCACCGCCTCTCACAATCAGTTAAGGAGGCTCTTGCGACAAGTATTGAAAAATACTCGAAAATGAAGTACAAATCGCGCGCCACAATAAAAATTCAGTAACCGCATCAGATGTGTTCAATTAATATTTTACAAAGTTACCCCACCCACCTATTTTTGGCCAGAAATTTCAACACGACTGAATTTATCGGAATTGTTTTCGTGAAAATATGAGGCACAGATACTTTGTTATGTCTTGTTCTATCACTTGTAACACCACACCATTTTCTGAAAATGATTTCATAGCGGGGTCATAACCAGCTCATATTTTCGCTACAAATGCCCGAAAAATACCTTAAATTCTGACGCGAAACCGTACCGGCGAGACAGCATAGCATGCGCCATTTTCCAAGATGTCAAAATCAACCGGAGCTAACATTCAGTTTCGTAGAATTATGAAATACTCTAAAAACTACACCTAGTCAAGCCTCCCAAAGTCAAGAAATATTCATGAACCTATTTTTCTAGACACTGGTGTAACTTACAGGGTCGGTAGTGAAGTATATAGAAAATCGTCCACCCCCTTTTTAAAGCTCGCTGCCCACTGTCCCGTGAGACCTAATTAACTTTGCCACAGTTTCTCCAATCTGCCACCGGGGGCATTCGTGTGCCGACAGGCCACATGTCTTGTTTTTTCAAGCATGACGATTATTATGAAAATGTCCATTACGGGTACATCGGTGTGAATCGTTAAAACAACTCGCGTAAATGTCGTCTGCTGCGGTACATGAAGATAACCGTGACCTAGATTCTCGGTACGACAATTGAATTTAGGACGCCGTCTGTTTTCTAGCCATTCCTGGCACGTGCTACATTACCGGTGATGGGGTTCGTTATCACGTTATTCAATTACGTTTGTATGGTTTCTACGAGATTTTTAAAGTCGGTTGTAGACAATGCTCTGCTCAATGTTTGAATGTGGGTAACGCGGTCACAGACACGATACTAATTCCAATGAAAGCCTCCCAAAATTCGCGGGCGTAATTCAGAATAATGGCGTTTTGCTTTGCTCGATATTTCGCCCGTTTGTCGTAAGGTACGGAACCACAAACATAAATTAATATATGACACTGTTTTAACCCCTTCACCCCTACATAACTGGAATGAATTCCAATGGTCACAAAATGATTTTCGGACTAGTCCACTGATTATGTTATTTTTCTAAAACAAATATGAACACTACTTGCAAAAAGTGCAGATCTGACAAGCCGGCTCGTCACGAGCCGGCTCGTCAGATCTGCACTGTTTGCCAATACTTCTATAGACATATGTTGTGTGGAAAGGGGTTTGTGTTGCTAACGGGAAATATAGTGGAACCTCTCTAAACCGAACACCAAGACACCTATTTTGCATGGGTTTCTTTGCCATTTATCTCACATGTTCGATGCAAACTTACGAAATTGGGTTTCAATGCGTGGGGACACACTTATGGTAATGGGTTTCAATGTGTGGGAACAAACTTATGGATTATATGGTTACACTGCGTAGGACAAAATTACGTTGTGTTGGAAATTGGGTTTCGGTGAATATGAATGCATTCACGGTGAGTTCAGAATTGGGCTACAATACGTAGGACAAAATTACGGAATTGGGTTACAATACGTGGGACAAAATTACGGAATTGGGCTACGATAGGAGGACAAAATTACGGTATTGGGTTACAATGCGTAGGACAAAATTAGGGAATTGGGTTACAATGTGTAGGACAACATTACGGAATTGGGTTACAATACGTAGGCCAAAATTACGGAATTGGGTTACAATACAATGCGTAGGACTACGGAATTGGGTTACAATGCGTAGGAATACGGAATTGGGTTACAATGCGTAGGACAAAATTACGGAATTGGGTTAGGAACTAACTTACTGTGAGCTAGGATCGTACTTCCGATATAACCTAATTCCCGGCAACAGAAGCCATATTAGAGCTGTTCCACTCAAAAACCATTAACATTGTCACGGTTAACTCGAACGAAATTGTACAAGATGTTCAGCATTGCCGGTCAATAAAGCAAACCATCTCAATTGAGTGCTCCTTTGCACCGGTACTTTAAATTGTCTGACCTCAGTAGCCCATTTCACCAAAAGTATACTTTGAGGGAGAAATTTTCAATTTAAGGATACATTTATTAATTGTTATTATACTGAGTGTATTACATTATCACAGCCGTAAATTCCGTATAATAAGTCTGCATTCTTTTAATCATCAAATGTATGCAGTCGTTAGTTCTATATGAAATAATCTATTTCGGGAAAAATAAATGATTACTCCCTCAAAGTAAGGAAGGATGTGGCCTAGGAGTTAGAACACATGACTTCCAATCCGGAGGTTGTGGGTTCAAACCTCGCCTTAGGCATCAAAAATACTTTCATATTATTTCCATCCCACTGGTCTGTCGGATGAGACTTTAAACTGTGGTCCCGTCTCTATATGAACCTAGCTGTTGGTGGGACGTTAAACCCTTTCATTTCTCACTTCTCTCAAAGTATACTTTGCTAGATACTGAGTATGCTTAGCAATTTTTGTGAAATCGGCTACTGAGGTCAGAAAATTGAAATTACGGTGCAAAGGTCGGAAAATTCGCGGTACTTTCCCATGTGTTAAATCAAGGTGCATGATCACGTGGTTACAACAACAACAACAACGTCGCCCACTCCAAAGTAAGTATTATTTGATATTCTTTTTAATATGCAACGGATTTTGATGAAATATGGCGCAGCAAACGCGTCTTCGTGAGCTGCATTTGGTGGTCCACGGAGTTCGGCACAGACTTATGTCGTTTTTGCGAAGAATCGATTTCCGTGTCGGTAGGCACGCAAATCGATTCTTCGCAAAAATGACAGAAGTTTGGGCGAAAATACAGAGACCACCAAATGCAGCTTAACAAGACGCGTTTGATGCGCCATATTTCATCAAAATCCGTTACGTAATAAGGACAATATAAAAGTATACGTACTTTGAATCAGATGGATTCTGAAAGTTTCAGTACTTGTTGTTGTTGTTGTTAGTACCACGTGATCATACACCTTGGAGTATAGTTCATGGCACAGGAACATTTGTTTCATTAATCCCGTTCACGAGAAATACAGACTTTAGGATTGTTTTTTTTCTAGTTTATTTTTCTCATTGATTATAGGAATGAATGGCCTTTTTGTGGAATTTATCGGGGTATAAACTTGGAAAAGTCGCGGGAATACTGGACGAAGGCCGGAAGGCCTCGTCCAGTATTCCCGCGACTTTTCCAAGTTTATATCCCCGATAAATTCAACAAAAAAGCCATTCATTCCTTATAATTCCAGCATTTGAAATAAATTCATCAAGAAAATGTGTTTATTTTCCGTTTTCTTAAGAATTATTTTAACTGCGCCTGACGGTTACGGAAAGTAGTTCGGCATTGGAGTTTACTGGGATATAAATTTTGGACTGAGACTTGCTACGGACCAATCAAATGTTAGGGAATTGTGTAAATATTTTTGTACTGGAATTATTGCATGTATATTGATTGTGACTATTCGCTGTAACAACTCAAATGAAATTACAACTTATACTTTCGGCCAGAAATAAGAAAACCAACATGATTTCCCTTCATTAAATTTCGGTTGATATTATAATTGAAGTGCAAGAGGGTGAGGGAGTTGGCATTTTTGTTCAACAATCCCCACTGGCTGGGAGGACATGCGTATCTTAGCGATGAATCAATCCCTAAGGATTTATGGAAAATATCGTAACATTTTGTGAATCGTTTTCATAATATATCGCGCGTCTTCTCTGGTACACAGTCACATGGCTTGTCGCAATTATGTGTGTTAATACATTATGTCATGCCAAATATACACGTCCTTGGCCTACTTAACTAGCGAGGCGTTACATGGACAGGCGATCCTGGGGCAATCTGACATGTGAAGGCTTCAATGGACCGGCCGAGTTGTAGCTTCCGGCAGCCTTCATCCTCAAGCTTCATTCGAAGGACAGATAACAACAAAATGTAAGCTTCGATCAGCAGCGGTAAGGCCATGGCAAGTTCTTTCTTGCGGGTAGGTTTTGAGAGTGGCTCTGTGAAATAAAACTATGTATGGTATTTGACGCTATTTACTGGTCAAGTAATATGAACTTGGCGCGTTTTATATCCGCTTATGAATTTACACATAATACATTTAATTAGAGCATTTTCTTCTCCTGTGTTTCTAAAGTTTGCTGGCGGAAATTTAAATTTATGCTAAAAACTTCCTCAACCCTTTGCAGACTGCAAAGGGCTTAGGACGTTTTTAACATAAATTTATGGACGCTTAACATATACAATATATGGCAGAACTCCAGATAAGCTTCGTATTTGCATAAATATCCAATTAAAATTGCCAAAGAAAACAACAATTGAAATCAGAAGTAGCGAGTATCAAAAAGCAGTAACACATTTATGGTACCTTTATCATGCTGCAGAAAGCAATAAACGGACCGCAAATATAGCATATGTTTCTTATTTTCCATGAAAACACATCTTGGTATTTCATTAGAATTGTCTCCAATATATGTTTTCATTTCGAAGCAAACTATTCAATAATTGCTGTCTGACAGAGCTTATGTGAATTCTTCTCCTTGAGTAAAGCATCAGTAAATGGGAATGTGGCAAGAATGCATATAATGTATACATTTGTAACTTTTGATAAATAATTGAAGGAAAAAAATAAAAGAAAGTTATCCCAAACATGCGTTCCGAACCATTGGCATTGTTTTGAAGTGTTATAACGATACATGACTAGCATTTGTCCTGCTATTGGTAGTTTACAAGGTAATCATTACAAACCATTCAGGGGCAGTCTCCCGCCATGCAGTGAAACGTCCACGCACTTTGAACAGCAAATGTATGGTACATCCGGAGTAAACGCTTTAGCAGAGGCGCGGCTATAGTCGGCGCTTTTTCCGTCGTCCGCGTCGTCGTCGTCGTCGTCGTCGTAGACGTCCGCGTCGTCCGGTTCTTTTGTAAGGCAAATGCGTTAAAGTTATTGTTTTTTCACGGATACCGCTTCCGTGGCAGAATTCTTGTTCCGTAAATGTTTGTCTGAACCGGTGAAACAGGAGCAGCACGTGTGCAATATAATTCTAAATGTTTTACAAATGTCATAATACCTTCTAGGTCCAATATAATGTCACAATAGTTTCTCCGTCAGCGAGTGCGCATGACCTTGGCAGATGCACGAGTAGGTCGGTGGTATGTAGGACATCTGGGACGCCGTCCGTGAAAATGTACCTTATGACGTTGGCGACCAGCGTAGTACCAGATCAGCCTGCGCATGCGCGCAGTCTGATCAGGGACTACGCTGTTCGCCATTCTGTCTCGGAAGTATGCTTTCTGCATGCCGTCACCAGTATGATTACACCCCATTCCGATTGTAGAAATGAGCATACTGGCCAGAATTGTTGTGGATTATTCTGTAATTGCTTTAAGCAAATGGAAAATACAGAATTCAAGGGGGACAACTACCCGTATTCATCGGCAAATGGAGAAAATTTCGATAAAGGTGCATAACTCTTGCCTTCGCGCATTTCGCAGTGGCGCGAATCGACAATTGATGCATAATATTATATACCATAAGCTATCTTTTCCCAATCAACAACTGTTGCATATGTCATATGGTTCCTGTTCCCAGCTGGCGGCCATTCTGCACTTGTTCTGGCAGTGTCATAGTCTCCAGGGGGTGTTTTCTCTGTCAACACTTGGTTGGTGTCACTGCGACATTTCATCCAAGGTTGTGGTGAAAGTGTAACATATTGAGATGTGACATTGGCGTCTTGTACATCCGTGCAGTCTTGTCTGGTTCTACGTTGCTCGCGATAGACAATGCAGGATTAATAGTCCAGGAAATCCGTGACATTTTATGTAAGAATTGTGCACCGAGAGGTAAAGTTTTGAAATTTGGCATGTTGTTTCTTCATGCAATTCTAGAATAAAATGGATGTAGGGACATTTCGAAATTTTCCTCAATTCAAAATGGCCGCCAAAATTCTAAATGGCCACCAATTCTTTTCAATGACTTCTTTATCGGGTTTAAAAGTAAAAATGATATATCAATGAATAAAATGAATGGAAATAGTTAGTGTGTTGGATGGTCCAAAGAGTCAGATTAATTGTGGATGTAATTAAAGGTTTTTTAAATTCAAAATGGATCCGCCAAAATTCAAATGCCCGTCAAAATATCAGAAAAGTCAGTTTTTCAGCTTCAATATGATTTAAAAAATGCACAAATTATATAAAAATAATTGGTATAATGGACTATCCATAGACACATAATTATCACGGATGTAATTAAGAACAGTTTGAAATTCAAAATGGCGTCGAAAATGCAAAATGGCCGCCAAAATAATACACTTTTTGTTTGTAACAGATTGGAAATGTATTTCAAAATTATTTTTTGGTCCCCATTTCATATATTTGGAAGTAAGTGAGGCGTCGTTATGATTTGTATTATGACAATCACAAGTAGTGTTGGATTAAACCAAGAAAGGACACACAAAATGATACCATCTACACTCATTTGTGGACAACGAACATACCAGTGTATGCCATTTGGCAAATCGACACTATATTCTCGCTATCATTTTCCAGTTTCAGTCTAAATTAAACTTGCACATTACTATGTAGACAATCACAATATGTGCCGTAAGTGTGTTAATATAGCATATCTATATATCCTGTATACATTCACCAGTGCAGTGACACAGGGCAGTGCACTTCAGTTGAACCTTAGCACACGAACATCCACGACTTCTCCTACAACCAGATTTACACTGGCATTGGATGAGTTCTCTACACGCCTTTGTCGCTGCTGGGAGGATCGTCCACTTAGGTAGCCATGTTGTGTTTGAGCTGTCTTTTGTCCAGCCCCAATCACATGGATTCATACTTTCTGGTTCCTTTACAACAGACTGTCCCCAGACGTGACCTGCTTGGAAGGCAAGCACGCTTGGAATGCTGGACAAGTGCATCTCGCGTTAGGGGGATATTCGCAATTTGGCGACCCTTCTTCGTAAATAGATGCTTTCGACAAGCATTGACACTGACTTGACTGCTGGTTCTATCATACAGGATGACGGTATATCGCTCGAGTGATTCAATGTGAGTTTCGGAGAGTTGTTGAGGTGCACTGGAAAGGGCAATAAATGTCGGTGTTACACTAGGGGTATGACTGCCATGCCTTCCAGGCTGTGACCTTAGAGTGGCTGTAGAAGGCGGAAACAGTGTCACAGCCAGTGAAAGCATGAAAGAAAGGCAACGCCGCTGCCTTTTCAACTCCTAACATCTGCGCAATGGTGTGAACTGGTATATGGCGATATGAGTGTCCAGTTCCAAACGCTATCCACAGTTCTGAGAGATCCGGATCCGGAATGTTATCTACAAGTGATACTGCCAGGACAAGAACATCTGTGTCTACAGTACGGATAACTACTTTACTGTGCCCTGTACGAGCAGCGTCTACGACATGAACGAACACCCTGGTATCACCTTCTTCATGGCTACACGGTTCCAGGTGTGATACGTCAGCATCAGATTGGCGAGGACGACATTTCCACGAGTCAGATAGAGTTGCTTACCACCTGGTAGCTGTATATCCTTTAGGTACTCATCTAGGGAACTGAAAGAGTTCTGTTTTGTTACAGTCATTTTTCAAGAAGTCAGCCCAGTTTTTCCTGGGATGGGTCCAGATGGAGTTACGCGTCTACGCTTTCCTTGTCCACGTTTAGCTCTTGTGGATGCTTTGAGACTACTTGGAGTGTATACATCCCACACGATATCCAACCTGCTAACATGTTCAAGTTTCACCATTACATATGGAACAAACACCGTCTCGGCATAATCATAGAACGTTTTACATGATCCAGTGTTTAGCATGTTAACGGCAACTGACCCTTCAATGATCATTGCATTCATTACTGGAATTTGTGTCTGCTCTGGTACTACACCTTCCAGAATTGGCAGGAATGTCGCCTTGTTTCCTGGCTGTAATGTACCTAGATGTGATAATGATGGAGGGGCCACTTGATTTTCACATTCGAGAAGTCGTCAAGATTCCCACCACGAGTCTGACACGATACATACAGTCTGGAGAACAGAGAACAATCGCTTTTCAGTGACTGAACTTGCAATTGTGACTTTGATTTCCTCTCGCAGGTGGGCAGTGGAGCAATGGCAGTTTGTTTTTCTTGATGGTATCATAGATGGTCTGTTTCTTGTCCACTAGCCTGTCTTGCAGAAACGCGTTGTACTGCGATGTACCAATATCTTCAACTTCTCTAACTGTTTTTACAACTGCTGGGTCTGCTATCTCCTTACTGTCTAGCACAATTAGATCTGCTGATTGTTCAAGAAATGGATTTCCCATCTCTTCAAACACTGTCACGAGCTGTTTCACCTCTTTCTTGAACGTGGACTGAACACTCTTTGTCTGTTCATGATGGAGTGAATTCTGTGTTTCCTGTCCTATACCCGCCGCGTTCTCAAACTCTGATACTAGTCGAGCCATTTCAGGACCAGCAACCATCCATCTTCTCAATGCTGATGGGTTTTCAGTTAGCCCAACAGCTCCACCGTCGCCTTTCACTAACGCATTGTTTTGTTCATGGGCTTGGTCTAAAGCCATGGCAGAGAACTTCCTGGTTGTTTTGTGAAACACAAAGTGTCCCTTCATGAACTCGGCATACAGACTGGGGTGTGCTTCATGTAGTGACATCATGTCCCGGATATGTACAGTGAGCCAACGAGCAATAGTGTGTGTGATCAAGCGCAAACACCCAAGGGGCTAATCGTGTCAATGTATCTACATATGCGGAAGTTGGCTTCTCTGATCGACCTTACATATACCAACAACAACAATTCAAAGTTCAGTGTAATGTGCCAAAACTGTACTGTTGGGCTCTGCTGAATTCTCATTGCTAACCAATCATCCATGGATAGTACATCCTGCTCCTGCTGTTCCGTGTACTTAGTGTATGCATTGACAAGAAGAATGTATAAACAACTGACTGTGACCTGATGTGCATGGCGAGTTCTTGTGACATGTGACGCCTTGAGGAAGGAGTCCGCTTTGCCTTGTGATGTTATTTTGGCCTGCACCAAAGCGTTTGTCCATCCAGATTCATCTAACCAGTCACCCACACATTTCAAGACGGCCATTTCGATGTGGAGCCCTCCCAGTAGAATGACACATTTACCTACTCCGTGAATTTCCGGAAAATCCCATTGAAGCTTTTTACCAATTGCATACAATGGCTGGTCCATTGTAACAAACGGGACCTGGCCGGGATTCAGTTTGTTTACTGCATCATGCACAATAGTTAACGAATGACTAATCATTGCTGCAGTCTTTGAATCGTCAGGGAAGAGTGGAAGAAGTGTTGATATTCCTGAGGAAAATTCATGATCGGCTTGTTTGCTGGCATGATATGCTGCCCATGAAATGTGCGCTTCCCCACCCGTTCAGCTACGTCTTTCGTCCAGCGTGTCGCGTACGTGTGCCAACCACCTTCAACATTTATTATATAAACAATGTCAACATCACACACCTACATGTAATAGCCATGTTTCAAAAAAGTGTTGGTACAGATGAGCTGGCTCGTAATGAACCATCTCATCAGTATCTATACTGTGTGTGACTATTTTTTCTGATTTTAATATTGGATAGTACGAATATCAGCACATACGAGTAGAACCAACTGTATACATACCTAAAACATGTAAAATAGGCTCGATATATTTATTTAATTGATAGCTCTGGAAAGACTAACCATCAGAGAATGGCAGATACTCGACCGAAAAGTCGTTGACATTAACACTTGAGGCATGACTTTAGACAGAAATTGGGACGATCTCTTTAACCACTGACACTTTTCAGTCAGTGGTTCAAAACCGAAAACATTTGTATTGGATGTGTAGATCTTCCATACCCACCTGAGCGAAGTGCCAGAAATCAACAATACATGTACGCCAATGTGTATTGATCAACCCATCAGCCATTTTGTGACATTATTAGTCGTGATGACCCATACATTGTTTAGCTGTGTATCACCTTGTAATTACTCACCCTTTCTCCGTTTGTACAGCGGCGTCATGTATCTGCGAAGCAGATACCTCCGGCTGGACCTGTCCCACAGTGTGTGGAACTGGTGGCTCCTTGTGTTTCAGAGTCAATGGCGGAACAAGGGTGTAGGACTCTGGAAGCGATCGTAATATGGTACTCTGACTGGGTACGAATTCAGATGGTTCTCGTTGTTCACCTTTACTGTGTAAGGTTGGTTGTTGTGTGAGTGATATGCTTGTTCCGTGGAAACTGTCATGTGATGTTACACTACTGGGATCATGATCAATATTGTCAACTGCTCCTCCTGTCACGAGAGTCTGCCTCAATTTCATTGGACACACAGCCTTCTCAGCTGTAAACTGGTTGCACACACGATTACCTTCTCTTGTGGAGATATCAAGGACTCTGGAATATGAAACCGATAGTCCTAACTCAAACAATGTATCTACGAGTTCCTTCTTTCTTGTTTTAGAATGAAGCATGACACCCAGATAGATTGGGAGTGGTGTTTCGCGACCTAATGTGTGCGCAACACTAGTAGAGCCAGGACGTCGCCTATGGTGACTGTTAAACAGGAGTAATTGAGATATACTTAGTGCAGCCTGTGGCACACTTTCCTTATCTGAAATGTCAGGATTTAGACTGGGTCCGTCTAGTACCATTCTTACTAACGACAGTAGTGATGGTGGAACTGAAGCGTGTTGGCATCCTGCGTCGAAGGAACCATCGAAACACGACTTGGACTTCAGCATCTCGTTCCGAACAATTTGAGCCACTTTAGTGAGATATACACCATCGTCATCAGGATTGTCACTTGCATTTATGTATCGCGAGTCCAATGTCTGTGTTAAATGCTAATAGAATTTCCCTGCCATGCTTGTGAGCTTGCAAGCCGGGTACGTGGTGCAATAATCGTTCCTTTAGTCTTGTTGTGTGTACCCTTGCAGGCAGAGTTAAACCAATGCTTTCAAGTGATTGTGTATACAGTTTAGCCAGATCACATAGTTTAAATACTGGTGCAATGTCGTCACACGATTGTTCATTCTCTATATAGTCCACTAACTCAGCCAGTGCAATTCCATGAAGTATACTGTCATTGTTGGCTTCTTTTGAATTGCGTTCACAACCTTCTGCTCTCTTATACAGAGCTGTTAAACATGGAAGGTGATACTTTACTTCATTAGACACGCAATCGCCAGCACTCATTTTTGCTATAAGTTCCTCGTCCTGGAGTTTCATGGCACAGTTCCATACACGGTCACCTACAGGGAGCTTTTCAGTCCTATGTAGTATATTAGACTTCGAGCCGACTATACCACAGAGGAGGCAAACTTTGTCAAATGGGTTCACTAACTTTATAGACTGACGAGTAAACTTCTTTGGAATCTCGTCTTCCATAGTTGTGTCAGATGATGACTTTCGCTTTATTGCGCGATTAATTGTGTTTTATTATAGTTCAGACGACACAAGCTATGCCATTTAGCTTTGTGGTTTGTTAAAGTTTCTACTATTCCACACCCGTCATCCAGCCGTTGTATGTCGAATGGCAAGCCATCCAATTCCGCAAAACCTTAATATGGTGTCGCCCATGGTCGTGTAACCGGCCCCGATGTCACTACGTGTACTTTCAGCTGGGCATTGTAGTGGTTCGGCCTTGTTCTCCTGGCAAAGAATACACAGGGTCCAGTCTGTTCGCTGTTTTGGTATACTAACATGCTGTGCATTACCCTCCACCAGTGTATGTGTTTTACTTGCCATGTTAACACCGCCAGCAAACTATGTACCGCTTTCAATCAATCTCTTGACGCCATGTTCCATTTCTGGAAATATATGATGGAGATCAGAGGGTGGGTCAAATATATGGGAACTATGGGGGTGTAGGTTGTACAGAGATGCCTGAATAATGCAAAATGCAAGTCAATTTATCATAATAGAAATACAAAATGATTATACTGTTAATCATAGTGATACATTCCAGATTAATGGGTGTGAGCGGGAGTGAGACATACTACTCTCACCCACTTTTATTGGGGTTGAAAATGGCCAAAATAATCTAAGTTCACACCTAAAAACTAAAAAAAAATTGGCAAGAGGTTCCCCAGGGGCAGAGCCATTTCAATTTCCCCCCAGCCCTTTACCCAAAACATTTTAAAATGTTCCCTCTAAAAAGGTCATTTCATTCAAACAGCGAAAACTAGTGACATACATGTTTTCATTACTAAATAACAAAAGTGAGGTTCATGGAAGACCATATATTTGAGATGTAACTGATCTGTAAATGTTATTTCACATAGAACATGTTAAAACTTACCTCATATGCTTGAGAATGTGGCAAATAGATAAATGTTTTTTCCCATTTCGAAAATGGCGCGCACCAAACTGTTGTTGTTGTTGTTGTCGTTGTTGTTGTTGTTGCTATTTACGAAATCCCGCGCTTACTTTTCGGCACCACCATGTAATTATGGGTAAACAAAGCATGGAATATAATTACAAAATATATCTAAAAATTGTTTTTTTTATTTTTAAAATGTTAGAATCTAGTGTATTCTACTTCTACTTCTATTAGTACCTGCAAACATACAATAAAAAAGGTTTAACTACATCCATGATATTTCTGTGTTCATGTGTAGTCCATCACACCAAGTATTTTGATATAATTTGCTCATTTTTCTATCATTTGGAGGCTGAGAAAGATGCTTTTTTGGCGGCCATTTTGAATTTTGGCGGCAATTTTGAATTCATAAAAGTTTGAATTACATCTGACTCTTTGGATCATCCAACACACTAACTATTTGCATTCATTGTATTCATTTATATATCATTTTAAAGCCGATAAAGAAGTAATTGAAAACAAATGGGGGTCATTTTAAATTTTGGCGGCCATTTTGAATTGAGGAAAATTTCGAAATGTCCCTACATCCATTTTTTTTTAGAATTGCATGAAGAAACAACATGCCAAGTTTCAAAACTTTACCTCTCGGTGCACAATTGTTTCACGGATTTCCTGGACTATAATGTTTAGCATTTAGCTCTTGTTGGCATTTGCATAGTGTGTAAATAACGAACATAATTGAGGGGTGCCTATTTAACGTACACCCATGTGTTATGTAAATGCAGAAACAAACCTCGAAAATGCATCCAAGATGTGATAACGATTGGGAGTCATCCTTACTGGAATCCCGACCGGACATCAGGGGCCCGTTTCACTAAACTTCGTACGACTTAAATCTTCGCAAGTGCAAATTTAGGATCGGCTGGAAACTTCAATTGATGTATTTACATTTATTGAACATAGGCTGCATATGCAGCCTATGCTCAATAAATGTAAATCCAATAATTGTTTACAAGAAAACATTGTTAATTTGAAATTTACAGACTATCATAAATTTGCACTTACGAACATTTTAGTCGTACGAAGTTTAGTGAAACGGGCCCCAGGTTTGGCCCTCAGGTACATGCATCCATGCGTTGGCATTTCAACTGAACGGGCTGCAATATGAATGAGGGATCGTAGCTAGTTGTCTCCCGTTGAATTTATTTATAGAAATCTGGTCCAAATTCTGTATTTTATTGCGTTATTGTTTGTAAACGGTGCGAATGTAGCTTGATCTGAATGTAGCTTGAAAGCAGCCACTATAGTGTTTTCGACTAGCGTTGATTCAGAGCATCCTACATATATGCGCAATGTGATCCGGGACTGTGTTATTTGTCACATGCATATTGTCACACTTATTATTAATTTATTGCAAACCGTGTAGACTCAGATCAGACTGCACAATTGTGCAGTCTGATCTGAGTCTAGTCTGTTCGCAATGTCAATTTTAGTACAATTCAGTAAGAAGTAAACGCTAAAATACCACATAGGATCGGATCTCTATAAATAAATTTGCAAAAGGAAATAACTAGCTATGATCCTCATTATGCAGCTGCAGTCTGTGAAACATGCATGTTCGAAAAACTGTTAACGGGACCATCTGTTATTGTGCATTATTTGTCAACGTCGGCAGTATCGTGCGTACGTCAGTGCGCCGATATTTTGTCAACAGTATACAGCTGTGCAGCCAACGTCACGTGACCTTCAGTTTGCGGAGACGGGGAATAATATAAATCAGCCCCTGGAAAAATTACCTTTCGGCATTTGCTGTAGCTAATCATTTGTTGCAAATGCTGTACGGTCCGGGTGGTTTTAGACATGTTCACAGCCGGGGTCGACTTGTTTTGTTGATTTCAGTATGTTTATGACGAATAGCGTAGGTCCTGTTCAGACTACTTGTATTCACAGGATGATCAGGTGCTATGCTGGGCGCTACGTCATACATGGCATACATGTAATGGTGTTTTAGTCAGCCGATGGCGCAAATGCAGTGACATTTAGTATAAATGCAACAGGTGTGTATTCTATCCGGTGTCTGAACATACTTGTTGAATATGTTCAATATACCGGATACACAGGAAAAAGTGATAGAGAATAATAGGTTTGTGCCGTGAATGGGAAAACATATCTGGCAAGGCTTAGGAAACGGGATGGGCGAGGCTCTGAGCCTCGCCCATCCCGTTTCCGTGCCGCGTCAGATATGTTTTCCCATTCACTGCACTAACCTACTATTCTATTTATCCCGTCAACACCTACAAATAGCTTTAAAATGAAAAACAAATAACCCCAGCCACCGCACATATTCATACGCAGTGATTAGGTCGTATTGACAGAATATCAAAAATGTTTCACGGCACCGTGTTTCACGGCACATACGCACTTTTTTGGGATTACCCCACCCACTTGGTCTCATACTTACTATCTTTTATATATAATAAAAGATAGTACTGTTTTATACCTAGTGGGTGGGGTAATGAATTTTTTTGTAATGGGCATTTTTTTTGTTTCACATGTCCGAGTCTTCCACCTGTGGTAATCTTCACCCATTAGCGACAGGATACAAATATAGAAGTATGAACCTTTTGGGGAGAGAAACATCCCTGTTTTCGTTATGTCATCCTGCCTATACTGGGTTGAACCATGTGGTTTTCTGGGTGTCCCGTTTCAGAGAGGTTCTACTGATTGTCACCGACATACTCCACCGCCTGCGACATACTCCACCGCCTGCGCTAATCTTGCCATATTTGTAAATGTGTTTATTACGAAATACTTGAATATTGCGTTTGAACTGAGAAAGCAGCTTGCTTGGCTGAGCCTGAGCTGTGCTAAGCACAGCTCAGGCACAGCCAATCAAACTGCTTGATTGCGAGTTGATATTGCCAATAGATGTTCAGAAACGTTGACGTATTGGCAAGATTAACACAGGCGGTGGTGTATGTATGTATGTTACAGCTCAGGCACAGCCAATCAAACTGCTTGATTGCGAGTTGATATTGCCAATAGATGTTCAGAAACGTTGACGTCTTGGCAAGATTAACGCAGGCGGTTGTGTATGTATGTATGTTACAGCTCAGGCACAGCCAATCAAACTGCTTGATTGTGAGTTGATATTGCCAACAGATGTTCAGAAACGTTGGCATCTTGGCAAGATTAACGCAGGCGGTTGTGTATGTATGAATGCTACAGCTCAGGCACAGCCAATCAAACTGCTTGATTGCGAGTTGATATTGCCAATAGATGTTCAGAAACGTTGACGTCTTGGCAAGATTAATGCGAGCCGTGGTGTATATGTATAACGGTGTGTTCCTGTCATTTTGGACACGGTGAGGTCAAGAGGTCGGGAGTTTCGTTGGTCGTAACCCGGTTGGCCATTCCTGTTTCAATATGTATTACGTCACAGGTGTCGTGGCTATCTTGACGGTTACAATGTGGCATAGATAACGTACATATACTTCTACAGTACTATTTACCCTTCTAATAAAGATACATGCCCACTGGCACATAATGTTCTTTATAGAAATTAAATAACTATAATTGTGTCACTATTCCACCAGTTCTAAAAATTACGAGTGCCCGCTGTATACTTATATAATCATTCACTAACATTTATGTTACTGATAGTGACTCGCGGTGGTATCGGGCTATTTTCATATGCAAATGAGGTGGAATATTTCTTCTGATATAAAATGTATAATAATGCCAATCAATACGTGGGGTAATGGTGAATGAATGTTTATTTTACCAGAAAATGTCATAGCTACAGAATATACAAAACTATCTGTCTCCCTATAGTATAACCTACTGAGTGAGCATGTACCTTTAACCCTTTCCCTGATAGAAACGACTTTTCACGCCTCCGCAGATGATGTATTTTGAAAACATTGTGGGAAAAGGAGAAATTGCTTGTAACAAGCAATTTCTTCTTTTCCCACAATGTTTTCTACTCTATCAGATAATTTAACCATCATTAGACCCAGCATTTGATTTTTTTATTGAGATGTTTTGGATTTGTATGAGTCGAAATATCGCAAAACAGGGAAAGGGTGTTAATATCAGATATATATAAACTGTTCTGTAAATAACACTTTCATTGTTCGTGTGCCATGGATAACATAAATAGTACGCAACTGATACCGAACCACAATGTAACAGGTGGCGCTATGACGCCTTGCATATTTAAACTACTGTTACTATAAATAGCTTTCATCAAAATATAATCACTAGTTCCGGGTATGGAAGGTCTTCGAGCCATTTCCCACCCTTAAATATAAGAAATATATAATCACTAGGCAGCTAATTAGCAATATATAGTTACTCATTCTAAATGCAACGTCTGACAGTATGTACATGTATGTACAAGCACGGTGTACGCGACCTGATGACATTGGTACATGTATTGCTATATAATCCGTATGTCGTCTTAATTTATTATATCCAATATTATATCATAGTTATGTATATGCATGTACTGCAAATAGAGTATTTGTTTGTAGACAGTGCGCAGTAGGCCGCTTACAACGTTATCATTGTGACAAAACACGTCGTGTAGAGGCGGTGACTGACCCTCGTAAAACAGACAAGAGTACAGCGCTGCCCTCCCAAGTCAAACTGCAGTATCTGTTAAAACTGCAGTATCTGCACTATGATGCTATGCCGACCCTGTGCAATCATCCCAAGAACTGCAGTATCTGTTAAACTGCAGTATCTGCACTATGATGCTATGCTGACCTTGTGCAATCATCCCAAGTTAAACTGCAGTATCTGTTAAACTGCAGTATCTGCACTATGATGCTATGCTGACCCTGTGCAATCATCCCAAGTCAAACTGCAGTATCTGTTAAACTGCAGTATCTGCACTATGATGCTATGCTGACCCTGTGCAATCATCCCCAGGTGGGTAATGCTATGCTGACCCTGTGCAATCATCCCCACCCACCTGGGGATGATTGCACAGGGTCAGCATAGCATCATTTGAGGATGATTGCACAGGGTCAGCATAGCATCATAGTGCAGATATTGCAGTTTAACAGATACTGCAGTTTGACTTGGGAGGGCAGAGCGATATTCACATCGTCACAGTCTTCCACAGGCACCGGTGTGGACTCTAAGACTGTAGGTGCACGGTCCCTCAAAAAATAAACACATAATAAATAAACAAAATCAACCGAGAACAACACACGCATGCGCACTATCGAATCGGATTCTGCACTGTCGGAGTAGACATACGGTCGTACGATACGTATCGTTAGTAACCGCCGCCTGCGCTAAATGGCGATTATGTTTGCGGAAATTCATGAATATTTTCCTTCTATGCGTTTAGAACAGCGCTTATAATTAGCATGTGCTGTATAAACAGGTTTTCATCGACACACAAATACAAATAAAAAAGAAGCAAATGACTGAATTTAATGAAGAGTTATAGGTTAATTACAGCCCTGTCCTACTGACCAACGGTCAATTGCGGTGCACCGGTCAGTTACGACATTGCGATGGGCATGCGGTTCACGGTGTCTTGTTACTAGATGGACAAAAGGCTAATTTTACCCCCAGTTGAACTTTGTAGGGTGTGGTCATCATGTCACGTGTCTTTATCCGCCAATCACAACCCGGAATGGTTGTCTCTGGTATTTTGTAAGTTTAATAGTGAGGAGGCAGGCTGACATGAAACTGACTTTTATTCAACACGAGAGAGCAAAATAAATGGCTTTTTTCAATTAATGCATTACAATGAAACCTCTAAACCGGACACCATGGGAGGTCCCCAGATGCATGCACTTCCTCATTAAAAATACATGCCCACTCAGTAGGAACAAACTGTTATTTACATCAGGTTAAAGGTTAGGAAATTGCTGTTTACATCTTTGCCTTGTGATAAGCATGGCCTACGTGTTCGCCAGCCTGGGACCCGTTTCATTAAACATCGTAGTACTGAAATGTTCGTAAGTGCAAATTTATGATAGTCTGTAAATTTCACATTAACAATGTTTTCTTGTAAACAATTATTGGATTTACATTTATTGAGCATAGGCTGCCTATGCTCAATAAATGTAAATCCATCAATAGAAGTTTCCAGCCCATCCTAAATTTGCACTTGCGAACATTTTAGTCCTACGAAGTTATGAAACGGGCCCCTGGTCAGCTGTAAATGACAGACGATATTAAGTTGCTGGAGGTCAATCGATTTTATGCATGTACTGTAGGCATGTCAAATGATGGACACAACTGAAATGTGTATTTAGTTCTTCAAAGTGAGACTAACTTTCTACATGTAAACTATAGTATGCATATGTTAATGCAATGTGTAAGAGCAACACATATACAAAAAGAAATATATAATAAAATAACAAATATATATATGTATGAAAACTAGATTCGAACTCACTACCGACATCATTGATATCCGTCGCTCTAACCCCTCTACTAGATAAGACTTGGTGACACATCTCAAAATCACTATTGAAAAGGAATGCAGGCCCGGGGTATAACTTGATTGTATTTACCTGTCTCACATATTCTGTGTTTTGTTTACGACCGGTTTGTTTGTAAACAAGTAGCAAGTTATTGTCTATACGGACTATATAGATTCTTTCTCGTTTGTCCATCGTTCTCTTTTATCTTATGCAGTTGCAGTGAAATGTTTCTGAAAGCAGTGTCAAAGTATGTAACGTTTGCGAACGTCTTTGTGACTTAGCTAGCTGTGGCCCGTTTCACTAAACTTCGTGCGACTAAATTGTTCGTAAGTGCAAATTTAGGATCGTCTGGAAATTTCAATAGGTGGATTTATTGAACATGCAGCCTACACAGGTGGAAGACTCGGACATATGACACCAACAAAATGCCTATTAAAACAAATCCCATTACCCCACCCACTTGGTCTCGTACATTACCATCTTCTATTTATAGAAAGGTGGGTAAGAATATGGCTATTATAGAAAGAGCCCTCTCTTTTCCCATTCGCACAAACACAATACACATCGATTACATGTATGTAATATGTCTCTGGCAATCGATAAAGGTATTAGGTGTGTGAATATACTCACTTCAAATCGCTGTTTCCAGCATTTATTCAGTAAAGTGAAATTTGCGTGTACGAAAGAATCTCACACAGAATCGGAGGCCGTCCGGAGTGGATTATCGGTCATATTTGGCTGATAGCTGATCGCCAGCTCAAACTAAAGTCGTGTACCATGACCATATACATTAGAAACTCCAACCATACAAAGTTCGTCCAATTGTGATCGTTCACCGATCTAAAAAACACCTTTTTTCTAATTTCATTCGTGATTCGCGTACTATCAGATTATGTCTTCCGGAATCCCGAAATAGGTTGAATGACGTCATCACAGTTTAGATTTAGCCAATCAGAGATGTTCTTTACATAGACGCTTCCGGTTGTATTATGGAAGATGGTGCATTGACCCGGTTTCAGATAATTATCGAAATTAGACAAAAAAGAGTTTTTTTTAGATCGGTGAACGATCACAATTGGACGAACTTTGATAGGTTGGAGTTTCGAATGTATATGGTCATGGTGCACGTCATTAGTTTGAGCCGGCGATCAGTTATCGGCCAAATATGACCGATAATCCACGCCGGACGGCCTCCGATTCTGTGTGAGATTCTTTCGTACATGCAACTTTCGCTTTGGATGGGGTAATCAAAACGCGAATAACTGAATAAATGCGTGAAACAGCGATTTAAAGTGAGTATATTCACACACCTAATACCTTTATCGATTGCCAGATACATATTTCATACATGTAATCGATGTTTATTGTGTTTGTGCGAATCGGAAAAGAGAGGGCTCTTTCTATAATAGCCATATTCTTACCCACCTTTCTATAAATAGAAGATGGTACTGTACGAGACCAAGTGGGTGGGGTAATGGGATTTCTTTTAATAGGCATTTTGTTGGTGTCATAGGTCCGAGCCTTCCACCTGTGGCAGCCTATGCTAAATAAATGTAAATCAAATAATTATTTACAAGAAAACATTGGTAATGTGCATAATTTTGTACTGACGAACATTTTGGTCGTACGAAGTTTAGTGAAACAGGCCCCTGCTGTATTGTGAATGTCCATAGAACGTGCGTTGTCAATGTCCATAGAACGTGCGTTGTAAATGTCCATAGAACGTGCGTTGTCAATTGTCCCAAAGTGTCTGACACTTGTAAACGTCTTTCCTGTTGTGTTGTCACTAAAGTAAGCTCACGCATGCGTGGACAGTAACGTCCCTGTCCATCAATAAGTATGTATTGCATAATATCAGCTTTCTACGGAAGCCCATTAGGGCCACTTCACTTTTTTTTAATTTCCATTTATTCAAGATGTTTTCTTGAATTTTCAAGTTCTTTTCGATCTTTTCTTGAATTTTCAAGAAAAGATCTTGAAAATTCAAGAAAAGAACTTGAAAATTCAAGAAAACATCTAAAGATCTAGAAAATTCAAGAAAAGAACTTGAAAATTCAAGAAAACATCTTGTTTTAAAATTCAAGAAAACATCTTGAAAACAAGATGTTTTCTTGAATTTTCAAGTTCTTTTCTTGAATTTTCAAGATCTTGAAAATTCAAGAAAAGAACTTGAAAATTCAAGAAAAAAGAACTTGAAAATTCAAGAAAACATCTAAAGATCTAGAAAATTCAAGAAAAGAACTTGAAAATTCAAGAAAACATCTTGTTTTAAAATTCAAGAAAACATCTTGAAAACAAGATGTTTTCTTGAATTTTCAAGTTCTTTTCTTGAATTTTCAAGATCTTGAAAATTCAAGAAAAGAACTTGAAAATTCAAGAAAAAAGAACTTGAAAATTCAAGAAAAAAGAACTTGAAAATTCAAGAAAATATCTCGAAAATTCCAGAAAAGATAAAAAAAAAAGTGAAGTGGCCCTAATGGGCTTCCGTAGCTTTCGCTAGTGTAAAACAATGTTTAAATTAATATAACCGCGACGGAAACCCCGTGATATGTGATGACTGCAGCTTCAGTGTATGGTACATGTGACATTAAATATGATCTGTCTGTTTCACGAAACCTGCCCAAATTTTACGGCCATATAAACAATGCATAAACAATTTCTTTTTTCGATATTATTTAACTTTATCAAAATGTTCGTGAAATTTGGTCAAATATTTATTTTATTACGAACAATTGATTTGTCTATGGGAATTTAACATGGGGGGGAAAGGAGGCAGAGGAATTGTGGGAGTCAAACAACGGAAAGTTTTGGAATTGACTATGAAACCAGGCTACATAGCTGGGAAATGATCTAACTACGAAAACAAAAGTTAAATTTTAAAAATCTGTCCAGTATTTCTGAAATTCTAAAAGAATTCCCCATGTTAAATCCCCATAGACATCTTCACTATGTGAAACTCACGTGGGACTAGACCATTGTAAATGTTTCTCATATGTCATGCATTATGTTGTGTGTATACTAGTATTCCTTCTGTGTTGTTCAATATTGATTAAACTGATGCCGTTCATATCAACTTAACTTTGAAGAAAACACTTTGTCACGATAATAATAAGTCATTGATAGTGTCAATAACCTATTCTAATAAGCAAACTGACAAATGTTTAAGTTTATGCTATTTTGTATTTGTGGCTGTGACTGGAGAAATGGGGCTTATCGGATTTGCGATAAATGAACATCCTGATCAAATAGCACACTCGTGTAGCCTCGTAACTATATGTATTGCTTGTTGTAAGCGTGCTAGCTGTTTCATTGATGGAATGGCGAACAGTGCAGATCCTGATCAGGCTGTGCGGATGCACAGCCTGATCTGGATCTGCGCTGTTCGCAAAGCCCAATTTCTCGAGTCACAGCCACTTAGCTTACAATCAGGAAGAATTTTATTAAACATGCGACTGTATATCACCTACGTGTTCTTTGAATAGGTTTTGCATAACACGTGAATGCTGAATGATATTGCTATCTGATATATTGTTAAAGGTACATGCCCACTCAGTATGAACAAATTCAGTTTTCTGTCCTTTATAGGAATTAAATAAGGGTATAATTGTGTCACTATTTCACCAGTTCTAAAAATTACAAGTGACCGCTATACAGATATAATCATTTAGTAATATTTATTTAACTCATAATGACTCGCAGTGGTATCCGGCTATTTTTCATATGCGAATGAGGCATGATATTTTTTCATTATATATACTAATTAAATGCGCCACCTGAAAAAACAATATTTTCGATAGATTATAAAGTATGATCATTGCACATCCAAACATAAACACAGAGAGTACATAGTAATGTCCGTTACCATTTTAAGGAAACACGGTTATCGCCCCTGATATCAGTGTGTAAATTTACGTCTGATATAAACTGTATAATAATGCCAATCTATACCTGGGGCAATGGTGAATGACTGTTTATATTGCCAGAAAATGATGTCTCTGATATAAAGAACAGTTTGTGCCTACTGAGTGGGCATGTACCTTTAAATCCGACGCAAAACAGATATGTGGCTGTGACTGGGGATATGGGGCTGGTGTGTATTGCGCCCATCGTAGTCCCAGATTAGCCTGCGTATCCGCACGGTCTAGTCTGACTATGCACAGTTCGCCATTCCATAATTGAAACACCCGTTATTCTACTAGCAACAATATAGATCATTAGCTGGCTGCATGGGTGTGCTATTTGATCAGGAGCTACACTGGTCACACATTTCATAATCGCCATTTCTCCAGTCACCACGGCCACAGATATGTAATGGCAATACATGCGTAACTAGTTCTTTAAAACCATGTTTCTTTCTCACGACATTCGGTCGATGAACGGTTATTATGGAATATGCTATTTCTGATTTCTATATTTATCTAAATGCGTGCTGTTGAAAGAATTCCAGCATCATGTGAACGGTAGGATCTAAATACTGCACTGATAAGAAATGAAAGGTTATGAATACTATGTCGGGCACGTACGCAGAGGGGGTGCGACGGGTGCGTCCACAGGACACCACCACCCACAGGCCTATATTGTGGTATTGGCAAAAAGTCTAGATCTAGAGCCGTCGCATAAGGATCTGCACTTTTTGCAAGTAATTTCGTAAATTTGAGAAACAAAAACACCCAATGTTCATAAATGGACCGGTCTGAAAATCATTTTGTGATGATTGGATTGGTCGCAAAATTAACATATCAAAATCCATTCCAGTTACTTAGGTGTGAAATGGTTAATCTGCCGAGATTTGTCCGTGGATGTGCAAAAAGAAATGTTTGGCCCTTCGCGCCGTCGATAAAGCGCCCCCCCCCCACCCCCCCCCCCCCCTCCAATTAAGTCCTGCGTACGGGCCTGTATGTAGTCATTTACTGTATACACTGTATATGCAGTGAATACATCAACTTGTGTAATACATATTTACACTGTCCATACATTCATTATAGGAATGAATGGCCTTTTTGTGGAATTTATCGGGGTATAAACTTGGAAAAGTCGCGGGAATAATATAAACTTGGAAAAGTCGCGGGAATACTGGACGAAGGCCTCGTCCAGTATTCCCGCGACTTCTCCAAGTCCCCGATAAATTCCACAAAAAAGGCCATTCATTCCTTATAATTCCAGCATTTTAAATAAATGCATCAAGAAAATGTGTTTATTTTCCGTTTTCTTAAGAATTATTTTAACTGCGCCTCACGGTTACGGAAAGTAGTTCGGCGTGGGAGTTTACTGGGATATAAATTTTGGACAGAGACTTGCTACGGGCCAATCAAATGTTAGGGAATTGTGTAAATATTTTTGTGCTGGAATTATAAAGCAGACGTTCAATCCCGCCCTCATTGACAGATTGTCATTTCGTGGGAACAAATTGTTAATTTGTGGGAACGAATTGTTATATCGAGGGAACGAATTGTTAAATTGAGGAACGAATTAATAAAAAAAATCCATGTCCCCTGTGGGGCTCTGTAATAACGAGATTACTGTTGTCTACAGACAAATTTATGGCGGCGGTAGTGAACTAAACCATTAATTCGGCGGTTCCTGGCCATCGTGCGTTTATTGATCGGGAGTAAATCGAACGTCTAGACATCTCTGACCCAGTGACCTCTAAACATCTGGCTGAGAAAGTACAAATTGCAGTGAGATCTCTCCAAGCCGGACACCGACCGAACTGCGAAAGCACGCACATACAATGTCAGTAAATCCCCTCGTAATGAGGGTCCCGTTTCACTAAACTTCGTACGACTAGAATGTGTGTAAGTGCAAAATTATGATAGTCTGTAAATTTCACATTAACAATGTTTTCTTGTAAACAATTATTGGATTTACATTTATTGAGCATAGGCTGCATGCAGCCTATGCTCAATAAATGTAAATACATCAGTTGAAATTTCCAGACGATTCTAAATTTGCACTTACGAACATTATAGTCGTAAGAAGTTTAGTGAAACGGCCCAGACACCCACCCATACAATCACATGTGCGGCAGGTTAAATGCGTGTTCGAACCCGTTGGCCTGGCCTCAAAGTAGCTAATGATCGGCCGTTAAACACCAATTAATCAAAATCAAATACATATAGTACTTTTTTAGGTGGATACTCCATCTCATTTATTTCTGACGCTAATGTGTCTTCCTGATTAAAAGGCACACACGCATATATATGTATGTCATGTAGCAGCTTACGGTGAGTATTCTCTAAACCGGACACTGTGGACATGTCCACGATACAATGCGTCTTATTGAAGGCTTTACCAATGTAGATCGTGTCGAAATGGTCCATTTATTCGGTCTGATACTGGTCTCAATATCTGAAGAAAAAAAGAGGCACATGGGGCCCGTTTCACTAAACTTCGTACGACTAAAATGTTCGTAAGTGCAAATTTAAGATCGTCTGTAAATTTCATTTGATGGATTTATATTTATTGATCAATAAATGTAAATCCAATAAGTGTTTACACGAAAACATTGTTAATGCGAGATTTAAAGACTATCGTCATTTTGCACTTACGAACATTTTAGTCGTACGAAGTTTAGTGAAACGGGCCTAGAAGAGCCATCACGTCTGCATATGACGCTATAAACGGGCATATAACGCTATGAATATATCCAGTCAATGAATCATGTACTTTAACCTGTTGTTGAACGGACGGAAGCCCCATATATAGAGAATAGTAGGTTAGTGCCGTAAATGTGGAAAATAGGGTTAGAAATACTATTCTATTTATCCCGTCAAAACCTATAAATAGCTTTAAAATGCCAAAAACAAAATAACCCCAGTCGCAATCGGAGAATCGACTAGTATGACTACCGCACACATTCATACGCAGTGACTAGGTCGTATTGACAGGATATCCAAATGTTTCACGGCACCATGTTCCACGGCACATACGCACTGTGTTGACGGGATAAAACCCAATATAAATCGAAAATGCATGTTAACAGGTGAGATGCAATCTATAGTTCTGCCAATTTGTGCTCACGGTCTTCATTGTAAATCATTGTAAACATGGGCTATTTTTAGAAATCAACACTGCATAGATCACATGGTGTTTGTTATTGTTGCAGACCAGACCGTACACGTAATACCAAAGATATGTAAACAGATGACTCACTAGTATAATGTATACACATGCCGCCTTCGAAACAGCGGGTTCCTAGTTCGATTCCCACATCGGGACATTATTTTTATTTCTTTTTATAACATTGAATAATTCCAGCACAAACATATTTGCACAATTCCCAAACATTTGATTGGCCCGTAGCAAGTCTGTCCACAATTTATATCCCAGTAAACTCCCACGCCGAACTACTTTCCGTCACCGTGAGGCGCAGTTAAAATAATTCTTAAGAAAACGGAAAATAAACACATTTTCTTGATGAATTTATTTCAAATGCTGGAATTATAAGGAATGCATGGCCTTTTTGTTGAATTTATCGGGGATATAAACTTGGAAAAGTCGCGGTAATACTGGACGAGGCCTTCCGGCCTTCGTCCAGTATTCCCTCGACTTTTCCAAGTTTATTATAGAAATGAATGGTCTTTTTGTGGAATTTATCGGGGATATAACTTGGAAAAGTCGCGGGAATACTGGACGAGGCCTTCCGGCCTTCGTCCAGTATTCCCGCGACTTTTCCAAGTTTATACCCCGATAAATTCCACAAAAAGGCCATTCATTCCTATAGTAATTACAATTACAAGCTTCTTTTTTTTTTCGAAAATTGCCTTTTTTTTTCGAAAATTGTAATTTGTTATCGCTTCGTCCAGTATTCCCGCGACTTTTCCAGGTTTATACCCCGATAAATTCCACAAAAAGGCCATTCATTCCTATAATATAAACAAGAAAGAAAACTGCGGGTGCCTCGAAACTTTGATTATTAAAATGCAACATAATCTTGAAATTCACTCTGAGGTCACTTTAGCTACATGTACAATTGTACATATCAGTTGTGCTTTTCCTCATCAACCATGGAAGCCACATACGAACTACCTAGTCTCCATCAATTACGATTTACTTCTCACAAGAAACGTGACGGACGACCATACAGAAGTAAGAACGAACAGAAGAACGGACACCAGCGACAAAAAAAACCCAATAACAATATACTGTTTCATAAAGTAGGTACATGTATTTACAAATATATAGACGAGTTGTGGGATTCCAGCCTGGGATAACATATTCATTGACGGAAGGTATTCAAGTCCTTACAAACTGCGCTACGGAAAGAATATCGATAATACATATATGATTAGTCGTCGGTCGTGAACAGACGTGGGAAATCCCGTTGGAATTCCCTTTAGTATTTATAACTGATTGTTATGTAAACAAAGGCATGTAAACAACGCCACGACAAAGTCAAGATGTATGATCATGTGGTACTAACAACAACAAGTACCGATTCAAAGTACGCAAACTTATAGTGTCCTTATTATTTAACGGATTTTGATGAAATATGGCGCATCAAACGCGTCTTGTTAAGCTGCATTTGGTGGTATCTGTATTTTCGCCCAAACTTATGTCGTTTTTGCGAATAATCGATTTCCGTGTCTCCGACACGGAAATCGATTCTTCGCAAAAACGACATATGTCTGTGTCAAACTCCCTAGACCACAAATTGCAGCTCATGATGACGCGTTTGCTGCGCCATATTTCATAAAAATCCGTTGCATATTAAGGAAAATATCAAATCATACTTACTTTGGAGTGGGTGACGTTGTTGTTGTTGTAACCACGTGATCATGCACTTTGAAAGTGGTATTATTATACATACATGGACGTTAACACTAACATGTATTTATAAAGACAACACAAACAACAACAGAAAAACAACAGCAAGACATGAGATGATTGTAGAGCAGGTGACCGTTTCACTAAACTTCGTTACGATTAAAATGTTCGTAAGTGCAAACTTATGATCGTCTGTAAATTTCACATTAACAATGTGAGTATGTGTTCTTGTAAAAAATTATTGGATTTACATTTATTGAGCATAGACTGCACATGCTCCATAAATTGAAATTTACAGACTGTCTAAATATGCACTTGCGAACATTTTATTTGTACGTATTCATGGTGGAGATAACAATACAATATTTCCCATTGAAGAAAATAATTTAATATTTTCGTATTTCCCACCAAATATAGTGTTAGCACTCAGTAGATACGGTTCAAATGAGTGGTACAGTGGAACCCCTCTAAACCGAACACCCTGGGGACCCAGTTTTGTCTAATTTAGATGGGTGTTAATGTAATTTATGTCATTGTCATGTCTGTTCATAACAGACAATGACAAAAAAGGCCATATAGTGCTTAATTACAATGGAACCTCTCTAAACCGGACACCCTGGGGACCTCCCAGGGTGTCCGGTTTAGAGAGGTTTCACTGTAATAACATATGCTTTCATAACGAAATATAGAAAATAGAAAATAGAAAAGGAAATGTGGCCATGTTGCTATCAGTGATGAAATTCCATATATCCAGTCGATCAATACTTGAATCAACATTTCAACTGGAAATTTCAGCTTGAATGTCAACGTATCAAATCTACGGAAGCCTATTAGGGCCACTTCACTTTTTTTCATCTTTTCTTGAATTTTCGAGATCTTTTCTTGAATTTTCAAGATGTTTTCTTGAAAATGAAAAGATCTTGAAAATTCATGAAAAGAACTTGAAAATGCAAGAAAAGATCTTGAAAATTCAAGAAAAGAACTTGAAAATTCAAGAAAACATCTTGTGTTTTCAAGTTGTTTTCTTGAATTTTCAAGTTCTTTTCTTGAATTTTCAAGATCTTTTCTTGAATTTGAATAAATGGAAATTAAAAAAAAGTGAAGTGGCCCTAATGGGCTTCCGTACAAATCCACTAATGTGTTGATGTCACAAGTGACTCACATGCGCTGTAGAACCGCCTGTTGGTTGTCAACGCTTGGTGTTCAAGTGTGCAAAGAAGCCGGCAACGTTTTATTACCAGTACCTTTGGTCTCCGAAGAACTTAGAAAAGCTCATAGACTTTTTAAACCGGTGAACACTAGGGGATGACATCAACGCTTAGTGTCCACGTATGAAAAGAAGTCGACAATTCAGGCTCAGATAACTTCGTCATTTCTGTACGTTTTATTACCAGTTCTGCAATGTGCACTGCGCACAAATGATCGACACTGTCCAACATTTATGAATTGGACACGGGTGTGGACTTGGAACTGGAATAATTTGAATGGCGTCCCGTCTTTGTACGGCATATCTGTTGATAGAACGTAACACCTCGATCAATGAATCGGTCAATCAACCAAGAAAGCGACCAGCCAACCAGTCAGTCAGCCAGTGTATTCAATCAATCAATACATTGAGATGTCTGTCACGTCGGAATATACGCTCTTGCATACACGTACGGACGTCTTATTGTTGGTAAACAAATATTTGACCGTGAGAGTCGTAGATAAAGATCTACACCAGCAATGAGCCACGTGTTCATGTGTATGTATAGATACCTGGCTACACGTGGTATGTCAGCCGTGGGTTGATTGGCCGATCTTCACCTGCTGACACAGTGATTGTCGGACGAAATGGACATTACTGCATAGCGAACAGTGTATACCAAACCGCGGACCAGGGGGCCGTTTCACTAAACTTCGTACGACTAAAATGTTCGTAAGTGCAAAATTATGATATTCTGTAAATTTCATATTAGCAATGTTTTCTTGTAAATAATTATTGGATTTACATTTATTGAGCATAGGCTGCATATGCAGCCTATGCTCAATAAATGTAAATCCATAAATTGAAATTTACAGACGATCTTAAATTTGCACTTACGAACATTTTAGTCGTAAGAAGTTTAGTGAAACGGACCACAGCATAGTACTCGGATTTGGCAGTTCTAGAACATATTCCGCATTGGTTAAAGGTACATGCCCACTCGGTAGGCACAAACTGTTCTTTATAGGAATTAAATGGTGTATAATTGTGTCACTTTGATCATTTAGTAATATTTATTTTGCTGATAAAGACTCGCGTTGGTATCAGGCTATTTTCATATGCAAATGAGGCATGATATTATTTTAATTATTTATACTAATTAAATGTGTCACCTGAAAACATAATATTTTCGACAGATTATAAAGTATGATCATTGCACATCAAAAAATAAATGCAGATACCAAATAGTAATGTCCGTTAACATTTTAAGAAAACACAGTTATCGCCTCTGATATCAGTGGGGAAATTCACGTCTGATATAAAATGTATTATAATGCCAATCAATACGTGGCGTAATTTTTAGAACTGGTGCAATAGTGACATAATTATATACTTATTTAATTCCGTTAAAGAACATTGTGTACCCACTGAGTGGGCATGTACCTTTAATGTACAGTGGAACTACTCTAAACCGAACTCCAATACAACATACACGATCTTATTGTTGATGAGTTTCTTGGCCATTTATCTCAGATGTTAATGTATGTTCATGATTGCAAAATACGCAGATACGTATCAGAATGCGCATGTGCCTGATTTACAGTGGAACATCTATAAACCGGACACCCTGAGGACCTCCCAGGGTGTTCGGTTTCACTGTATATTTATTATACGATTTTACTGACTTTAGTCAGCTAATATCCTTGCAACTGTAATGAAGTATGTGTTTGTATGAACATAAAAATGACTTGAGACACGCCATGTTGTACCTCAGAACATGTGCGATCTTTTCCTAACAAATACTTACTGAAACTGCGATATTTTCTATTCCGCATTTGCTATGTAAATTTTCAACGTCATTTACGGAAAGTACCGTAAAGTTTGTAAATACGTTTCATGAGATATCGCACATATTCTTACTGTCTGTTCCACGTTTTGCTGCCGACGAACATTTGGCCGTTAAACACATTAAATCTAAAAAATATGTAAAAGTAAATACTTTTTCATCAATAACAAAAAAAGTCACCCTCCCCAAAAAATTCCATCAAATATTGATTTTATTGCGAAAAAAACACGATTTTCCTGTTGGAATGGAAATTTAACATGGGGAGTCAATTTCCAAAAGTTTTCGTTTTTTGATCAAAAAAAAGAAAAAATTGGGAAATTACTCCGAAACCTGGCGAGATAGCTAAGAAAACAAGTTAGATTTTGAAAATCGGTCCACAAATAAAAAAAAAATTGTTTAGCCACCATGTTAAATAAATTACCATAGGAAAATCGGTTTTTCGCAATAGAATACAATTTTTTTTTTGGCAGGGTGGCTTTTTTGTTATTGATAAAAACGTACTTAAATTTAAATATTTTTTAATAGCCAAAAGTTCGTCGGCAGCAAAACGCGGAACAGACAGTAGGTACAAAATCACATGGTGAGGCGGAGTTTGTATAAGCCCGTCCCTAGATGGATGGTGTGGTTTACATCGCGGCCACTGGATCTTCATTTATAACGACAACCGGTTCCATTAATTAACTCGTCCCCGTCCTCCTTGACGGTTAATTGAACGCCTACAAAGCCGTCTGCGTTAATCGTGCCCAGATTACACAGCCGCATGCGTTAATCATTCCAATAGTATCAACGTTTCTGCTATAGGTAATCTCAACTCGCAATGAAGCAGTTTGGTTGTCTGTCTGTCTGTCTGTCTGTCTGTGCCTGAGATATAGCATAGCGCAGGCTAACACAATCAAGCTGCTTGACTTCAAGCACAATATTTAAGTAGTTTGAATAAGTTCATCATCATCAATTCGTTGTCCATCCATGTAAATACGTTCACTATTTCGCGCGTGTATTTAAATGGGCTGTATTATATACGTCAACGGCAATCATTGAAAATGAAATGTATTGTATTGTAATTTACTGTTATCACATAGTGCACTGTTGGTTGTTTTCGCGGTAAGTATACGCTGAATTGAATCGTTAACATTTAATGGATCTCGTATGTGACTTGCGAAATAGAACTTTTGTGTTTTGCGACCAGTGTAGATCCAGATCAGCCTGTGCATCCGCACAGGCTGATCAGGATCTGCCCTGTTCGCCATTCCATCAATGAAACACCCTGCCACGCTTACATCAAGCCATATAAGCCGTTATCAGGCTACCTTACTGTGCTGTTTGAGCAGGAGCTACAGTGGGCACAAATCCCATAAGCCCCATTTCTCCTGTCGCATACACATTTCTATTTTAGCTGATATAGTGGACAAATTTGGATTTTCATTGTGTCTTCACACAGACACCAGACCACTACATTGTATTCATGCGCGTGTCCACGTTGTTGATAAACAAACCGAGTTCACTGGCTGCTAGTGACCCCTTGACCCTGCGACCCGTTGAGAACTGAAATGGCTGGTCACACCTGGTTACAGGACTACAAGATAGCAATCATCAACGGGATGGGATGGATATACACGAAGAATATCAGAAAAAATGACTATATCACGTTTTTTCATCAAAATACGCCCGACTGAGTCTAGCGTATTTTGATGAAAAAACGTGATATAGTCATTTGTTCTGCTCCTTAACTACCCATTGACTAAATAAACACACATTGTTGTATCAGGCCTTGATTATGTTACCATGCATTGTGGTCAATCGGTATTCGAAAAGTACATCAGCATACGTTTCATTGGTCGAATTACGTCATGTGACGGACTTTACCGAATGACTAGTTCTCTCGTTGCTTTCAACAATAGCAACATTACATGTTCGACGATCTTAAATTTACAGAAGATCTTACATTTGCACTTACGAACATTTGGGTCGTACGTAGTTTAGTGAAACGGGCACCAGGCTCGGCTCGGAAACGGTAGGAATTCCTACGCGTTTCCTAGCCTTGCCTGATAAACCTGCCATCACCTGACACTAGCCTGGTATTCTGACATTATGTCTTATGTTTACATGTATACATTTGTATGTTCGTCAAAGTCTACTTTGGTTAAACACGTCTGACTAAAGCACATATTGTACACATATGTATAACTCGTAGTTTGGTCATCTAGAACCATGTCTACTAATGAAAACCGCATGTGATTGTGGTCAACGGAGGATGACACTTTGAGAAGGGCGTGGGAGTTTAAAGTTAAGTATGGCTATAATGTTCCTACATTCGTTATTTTGTGACAAAACACACCAGGTGATCACGTGATCTGCCCAGATAGATGCCCGCGTAGGGATACACTATATCAGTAATTCATTATGTACCCGAATAATTTTCGGGTTACTTTCGCCACCTTGTCCATTGTTCGTCTGTCCGTCCGAGGTTTGCGTTACAGTTTTCGGCTACATAACCGCCGCCGTGTTGATTTTGCCCATATTGTCAACGTTTCTGAACATATATTGGCAACGCTAAACTCGCACTCCATCAAATGTGTTGTCCGAGCCTGAGCTGTAGAAGTCGAACTACCGGATTTAGATCCAATATTCAAGTGCATGTATTTTGAAAGAAATATTGACAAGATAGCGCGGGCGGTAGTGTACTAACTATGTTACCGTAAGTAGGATTGACTTGAAACTGTATATGCTTATTTGTCATCATCCGTATATTCATGCTATAGCCCGCCTGCTCACGCGGCCCATCCATGTGCTCATTGTCAATGACAAGTGACTTAGAACTGTGCGTTAAACGTGTTGAGGGGTACAGCTCAGGTGCTGGGGTCGTTTCACTAAAGTTCGTACGACTAAAATGTTCGTAAGTGCAAATTTAGAATCGTCTGGAAATTTAAATTGATGGATTTACATTTATTGAGCATAGGCTGCATATGCATGCAGCCTATGCTCAATAAATGTAAATCCAACAAATGTTTACAGGAAAACATTGTTAAAGTGAAATGTACAGACTATCATAATTTTGCACTTACGAACATTTAAGTCGTACGAAGTTTAGTGAAACGGCCCCTGATATGTAGCTCCAATTCTCCATACTATGTTACTTAACGGACATGAAACTGTACTCAATCAATCGATCAATCAACGAATCAATCGATCAGTATCAATCAATTTCAATAAATGAATTCATCAATCAATCAGCATGTCAATCAATCAATCAATCAATTCCATCGAACCAATCAATACCAATCAATAAATCAAGTAGAAAGTTCAGCGCAGATGTACACGTAAACCAAGAACCAGCCCCCCCAAATCCTGCGTAGTCACGTCACGCTCTATATATATGCTGACCCGGGTAGAAGTTATTTTATACAAATATGTGTAAATATGTTTGCAAGTCCTATCTGATAAAACGGACCCTATAGTATAGAGAATAGCCATACGTGTCGAGTCTGAGTGTTCAACAGTATTTGTGGACAATACCAGTATTAATATGCTTGTCTGAAGGAGCGAATGGCGAACTGTGTAGGTTCATATCAGCCTGTGCAGAGTTGTTGCACAGGCTCAGCTGGACCTACACATCTCGCAAATAGATCACATTTTCATCCAGTGTCTCAAAATATGTATCTGAGGTCAACTGCTGAGGTCAATCTTAAGTGACGCTATCTCCACGGTTCAGTGATTTCCTTTCAGTCGATATACGCACATGCACCAATGACGTGTTGGACAGTCACGCTTCAATGGTGGACACTTACATTTATACGAGATCAAATGAACCCGATTTTACCTTTAAAAATGATGTTTTTCAGCCTGCTATGTACATTGTTCTTGGTTTACTCTATTCCACCCGATACCAGAAACACGAATAATCGTGTTTCTGGTATCGGGTGCCATAGTGTATGTTCGCCGTATATTATGTTATTACAGTGTACCAGTTAAATACAGGAACATTAATATTCATGTTTCCCGTATCGTGTGGAATATAGTACAGGGTATGGGATCACGGGGTCTATTGTTTACACTGGAGTAATGGCGGCGCCCATGAGGTCTCGGGTAAACCTTATTTTTCATCAATACGACTGTGGTTTCTTCCTTTTAAGAATGACCATGTTCCAGCCGTTAACACTACAAGACCGTCAATACCAAATTTAGTAACATTACTTATATAGTTAGTCTGAACATTATGCAGAGAAATGTGAATCGTACCAAATTTAAACAACGTTCGATTCCGTCCGATTCAAATTTCTCTGCAGAATGTTTGAACTAACTGCATAAGTAATGTTACTAAATTTGGTCTCGTAGTGTTAACGGCTGGAGCATGGTCAGTCTTAAAAGGAAGAAACCACAGTCGTATTGATGAACAATAAGATTTACCCGAGACCTCATTGGCGCCGCCATTAATCCAGTGTAAAGAATAGATCACGTGATCCCATACCCCGTAGTAGTCAAGGATACTAGTATCAGTTGTCGTTACCATTGGTTATTTTGAAACGAACTATTAACGCTGCCATTTACCCCTATCCAACCGGTTACTAGAAACACGAATATCCGTGACTAAAATATCACTTTGCATCTGATAATCAAGGATGGCGATTGTTGTTGCTATGTATTGTGTTAGCCACAGTATCAAGGTACATGGTCATGTGGTTACAACAACAACAACAACAACAACAACAACGTCACCCACTCCAAAGTAAGTATTATTTTATATTTTGCTTAATATGCAACGAATTTTGATGAAATATGGCGCAGCAAACGCGTCTTCATGAGCTGCATTTGGTGGTCTAGGGAGTTTGGCACAGACTTATGTCGTTTTTGCGAAGAATCGATTTCCGTGTCGGAGACACGCAAATCGATTCTTCGCAAAAACGACAGAAGTTTAGGCGAAAATACAGAGACCTACAAATGTAGCTTAACAAGACGCATTTGATGCGCCATATTTCATCAAAATCCGTTAGGTAATAAGGACACTATAAAAGAATACGTACTTTGAATCGGTACTTGTTGTTGTTAGTACCACGTGATCATTCACCTTGAGTATTAAAGTGTACTAGTTAGCTCTAAGCAACCGTGTATTAGAAAGTTGAATTCCCACGCGTGTCCCCCCAGCCTCGTCTGATAAAGTTCATAATAAAATACACTAGCATTGTATTCAATATATCAATGGCTACATTCTCAGTTTTAACCCATTATCAAGGTGCATTATCACGTGGTTACACCAACAACAACGTCTCCCACTCCAAGGTAAGTATTATTTGATATTTATGCAACGGATTTTGATGAAATATGGCGCAGCAAACGCGTCTTCATAAGCTGCATTCGGTGGTCTATGGAGTTTGGCACAGACTTATGTCGTTTTTGCGAAGAATCTATTTCCGTGTCGGAGACACGTCGGAGACACGGAAATCGATTCTTTGCAAAAACGACATAAGTTCGGGCGAAAATACAGAGACCACCAAATGCAGCTTAACAAGACGCGTTTGATCCGCCATATTTCATGAAAATCCGTTACGTAATAAGGACACTATTAAAGAATACGTACTTTGAATCGGTACTTGTTGTCGTTGTTAGTACCACGTGATCATACACCTTGATTATATGCGGAATGCACCTTTACGGGTATGAATTATTTGTTTAATGTTTTTGATATTTCTCAATGAAAGTATATGTTGCGACCACTCATTTAAACCGTCTCGATGAGACGGTTCAAATGGTGGTCGCCGCATATACTTATAAGCACATTTAAAGAAAATATTTATTATCCCCCCCCCCCAATCAAAATGGCATATCCTCAGCTTGAAATGGGTTAATGGCTATTTAGATACAGTTCTCTCCGTCGTCTTCATATTGTGTGATTCATTGTACAATACAATACAATACATTTTATTCACTCTAAGCCACCTACGTGACGTGACACACGAGGTATACAATATATTACATAATACAACGATATCAGTAGCCTATTTCATCAACATTGCAAAGTATACTTTGAGGGAGTAATCATATATTTTTCCTGAAATGCATTATTTCATATAGAACTAACAAATGCATATATTTCATGATTAAAAGTATGCAGAATTATTATACTGAATTTATTACATTATCACAGCCAAATTGGCTGTGATAATGTAATAAATTCAGTACAATAAAAATTAATAAATTTATCATAAAATTGAAAAGTTCTCCCTCAAAGTATACTTTGTTACTAAAGTATACTTTGCAATGTTGATGAAATGGGCTACAGAGTTACAGAGAAGCTTTGTGTCTAAATAGTATTGTACCCCCTGATTTCAAATTAAATGCGTATTTTATTTTACAAATTGATTGTTGATTTTCCTCATTATTAAATAGGGAGCAAATGGTCAAAACAAATTTAAATATTGTGTTTGCTTTTTGCAGCTCAACAAAGTAAATGTTCAACTTCATTACAGTATTTTCACTACTCAATTTGAAAATCAATGCGTATTTTCACATTGCTGTGAGTATTTTGTACTCCCACTGTTGATAATAAGTGCGAATTCTACTAAAATAAATGCGTAAAAATACGCCAATACGCAACTTATCTGGAGCTCTGTTGTGTATATAGTCAGAGGTCAGTCGTCTTTATGTGTTATAAACAGAGACTACACTATATTCTATCGGTATGACTAAAGTGCGAAAACAATGTTGTTTTCGCGAAAAACAAACAGGTAGTGTTGTTTTCAAGCAAACAAAAATAACTTGATAACGAAAACAAGTTTTTTTGCATTACATCTAACCATGTTAGTCTTCCCGCCGTTCGGCATATTCAAAGTAATATTTTTTATTAATTCATTTCCATGAAATAACAATTCGTTCCCTCAATTTATTAATTGTTAAATTGAGGGAACGAATTGTTATTTCGTGGGAACGAATTAATACCAAAAAGTCATGTCCCCTGTACAATTCTGCGTTATTGCGAGTATAAATATGCGTGGCGTAATGGTTAGTGTGTCGGACTACTGAGCCAAGGATCGTGGGTTCGAGCCTGACTAGCGGCGTGCGTTGTGTCCTTGAGCAAGACACTTTATCCACACTGCTCCAGTTCACCCAGCTGTAAATGTGTACCGATAATTAGTAGTTGCTCTGTAAATACGAATTACCGGCTTCTCTCAAAAATCTCTACCTCCGTTCTTTCTCCCATTCTTGGGAGACGGCATGCAAAGTCCTAGAGCCAGTGCCGCCGTTAAATATAAGCTAAACAAACGACGCACATTTACATTTACGACGCACATGCACAACTATAAACTGTACATCCTGCGCAGTAATTCGGTTGTACTTTGTATCACTCCCGAGACATTGCACGAACTATTGCCGGAAATTACATCGACTGAAAATGTAGAACGTTCAGGTTACGTGTAGACAATTTCCGGTGACATGGATCCAGTTCGCGCATGGGCAGGTCAATTTTTGGCCTTAAAATAGCATTAATTGCGTAGCAAATGATAATTATATTCATCTTGTGGTTGTTATGGAGGTTTATATCAGTATACTAGAGCAACAATCCCCACAATGCCGTGTATGAGTCATGTGTTTCACAATTACAATGCTGAATAAACTTTTGTCGTCTGCTGTTTATTTGATAATAATTCCAGCACAAAAATATGTACAGACCCTAACATTTGATTGGTCCGTAGCAAGTCTCTGTCCAAAATGTATATCCCAGTAAACTCCCACGCCGAACTACTTTCCGTAACCGTGAGGCGCAGTTAAAATAATTCTGAAGAAAACGGAAAATAAACACATTTTCTTGATGAATTTATTTCAAATGCTTGAATTATAAGGAATGAATGGCATTTTTGTGGAATTTATCGGGGATATAAACTTGGAAAAGTCGCGGGAATACTGTACGAGACCTTAAATTAAAATTTTCGAAAAATAATTTTTATGTTATACCCGGGCACTTTTGAATTGTTTTGTACATTGTTTAGAAAGGTGTTTTATGTATATACTAACAATAATTGACCATCCAAGACACGCTAGAATCGCCTGTGGGTGTGATATAGTCGCCGCTTTTGGCGTGCGTCCGGCATTCGCGTTTAAGTTTTTTTTCCTCAACCCATTGACTTGAAACTTCACATATCTCTTTATAATCATCCATGTGCCCCCCCCCCCCACCCCATGCCCAATTACTTTGAAATTTGCGTTAAAGCTTTTTGTAAATCTGCGTTAAAGTTTATGTTTATACTTATACCTCTTTATCATCATCCATATTTTCATTCTATAGCACACCCATGCGACCCCCATGCCCAAGGTCAAGGTTAAATTACTTTGAAATATGCGTTAAATTTCCTTTCTCAAAGAATGAATACGAACCCACTGTTCCAACGTTTCGGCACAAGATAAAGGAAGGCATTGTATAGAAAAACGTTCTTTATAGTTATTTTGTAAATATTGAGTTCTGATTTCTGAGTATTACCCCCTCCCCCTTCGGTAGAGGTGAAGTACGGGATTCGACGCCGTTAACCCGGTCGGAAATTACCTTAGCTTTTGACAGACATGTACACACAATTCAATAATTCCAGCACAAAAATATTTACACAATTCCCTAACATTTGATTGGTCCGTAGCAAGTCTCTGTCCAAAATTTATATCCCAGTTAACTCCCATGCCGAACTACTTTCCGTAACCGTCAAGCGCAGTTAAAATAATTCTTAAGAAAACGGAAAATAAACACATTTTCTTGATCTTCGTCCAGTATTCCCGCGACTTTTCCAAGCTTATACCCCTATAAATTCCACAAAAAGGCCATTCATTCCTATAATAATTAAGTAAAAAAAGAAAGAAAGGAACAACTAGACGCCCAATCTCTCTTAGCTCTGCCGCCGCGAATTGTCGATTCGGCGTGTCCTTGGGCAAGACAGACATGTACACACCATTCAATAATTAAGTAAAAAAGAAAGAAAGAAACGAAAGAACAAGATGCCCAATCTCAAGAGAGATTGGGCGTTTTTTGTGTTGCGTTTTTTGTGTTTTTGTATAAAAAAAAACAAAACAAAAAACGCCCAATCTCTCTTAGTGGCCGGATTAGCTCTGCCGGTGCGAATTGTCGATTCGGCGTGTCCTTGGGCAAGACAACTTCGTGCTAGCCTTGTCCTGTCGGATGGGGACTTAAGTAGTCGGTCCCGACATGCATGGTCATCGAGTCAGTGCCATCGTTAAATCAAAGCATTTACATTTTACGCCCAATCTCTTAATGCTGATACATACTTACATACATAATACATGCAAAGTTTATAAACAGACAAACCTTTCAATGTTGACAAACACTACAGTATTGATGTAGTATATCATATATCGTGAAGCAATTAGCTGGTCGTGTCAAGCAATTAGCAAGTACTGCTTGTTTGAGGTCCTTTGACGTCCGTTACTATAGTCATATATACTCAACAAAACTAGAAACGTCCCTGTTTTATAGCCGGTGTAGCTCTGTCTATGTATGTACCACATGTTCAAAGTACATGTATTTTAAACCGTGGCGATTTTCAGAATACGATCGTGTAGAGTTTAGCCGATACACACGGTTTACATAGCGGCCAGTGACCGGAACGTTGATTTCCACTTTTTGCACGTGCACGCTATACTTGTCATCGATAAGGTGATTCAGTTCATGTCGTACCATTCATGCGATAGGGGCTATTCGGAAAATTAAAAAACTTTTTTAATTTTTCACTGTTTTCGATATGCCACGGCTTTCCGAAAACGAGCGAAATCGGGCAATTGGGATGCTTGCGGGTGGGATGGCCGCCAGGGCGGTCGCGCCTCGGTTTGGTTGCTGTCGGAAGACGATTGATCGTCTTGCAGCCCGGTACCAGCAGACTGGGGCTGTTCACGACCGGCAGCGACCTGGTAGGCCTCGTGTAACGACGGCTAGAGCCGATCGTTACATTTACGTTGACGCACTTACGTCAACGTCGATTGGCAGCCACAGTCACTGCTAGCGATACGGTGTCTCAGGGCAGACCATTCGCAACCGGTTTACGTCGTAACGCCCAACCAATCCGGCACGCCGCCCGTACACTGGTCAGATAATGACCCAACATCACCGTGCTGCCAGACTGTTATGGGCGCGACGTCATCTGAACTGGAGAAGGGCTGACTGGAACCGAGTTTTGTTCACCGATGAATCTCGGTTCACAGTTAGTCATGCTGACGGAAGATTACGGGTATACAGGCGTAAAAATGAAAGATTCACCGATTGTTGCATTGTTGAGAAGAACAGGTTTGGGGGAGGGAGCGTAATGGTCTGGGGTGGGATCATGGGAAACCGGAAGACAGATTTGGTTGTTGTACAGGGCAACATCAATGCACAACGTTATGTTGCAGATGTGCTAAATGCACATGCCTTACCATTTATCCGTCAGCATGGTCCTGGTGTGACATTGATGCACGACAATGCCCGCCCTCACGTAGCCAGGGTCACCACTCAATACTTACAGCAAAACAACGTCGACGTCATGCCATGGCCCGCGGTCTCCCCGGATCTCAATCCCATTGAGCACATATGGGATGAGCTGGGCCGCAAAGCACGAGCTAACCATCAGATTGACAATGTTCGCGATCTTACACGGGCGTTACAACGGGAATGGAGGAATTTGCCCAACGCACTGGTATTGCGTTACGTCACGTCGATGCGGCGTAGGATCATTGCATGCATTCATGCAAATGGTGGCCACACTCGGTACTAACGAGATTTACTGAATTTGCCACATTACTTATTGAAATTCCATCTCTAAACATTAAGTAACACATTTCTGAGTTTTTGTGATTTTTGATTTTGACCCCTACCGCCCTTGGCCGGTTATCTCTCGAATATTTAACAAGATATCCAAATGCAATTTATTGGCTTTGATACAGAAATGAATGAACTTGTTTTTCCATTTTGATTTTTAAAAGTAACCCTTTTGGTTTTTGATGAATCTTTCCTTAAACATGGAGGGACGTTTCTAGTTTTGCTCAGTATATTTAAGGGTAGGAATGTTTACTATGGTGTCACTACTAGCCTACGTCAACTACAGGGTGAAACTAATTAGCACATTTCGCCGTTGATATGGAAACCGAATTGCAATAAATACTCACAAATGCGATAGGTGATATGTTCAAAGTATTTAGTAAGCGGATCGCATGATGAGAAAATCGGTCTTCCAGTTAGGCCATACCATATCAGGGCTCCAGATAGGGAATTAGTAATTGAGTATTTTCACTCCCATCATATCTGAAGCAATTGTGTATTTCAATATTTGAATTGGGTAAAATAAAATCACACTACTGTTTACACATCAACAGACAGCAATTATTGAATAGTTTGCTTCAAAATGAAAACATGTCTTGGCATTTCATTAGAATTGTCTCCTTGGAGACAATTCTAATGAAATACCAAGATGTCTTTTCATGGAAAATAAGAAAAATATGCTATATTTGTGGTCTGTATTGTTTTCTGTAGCATGATAAAGGTACCATAAATTTGTTATTGCTTTTTGATACTCGCTACTTTGATTCCAATTGGGTTTTTTGGCAATTTTAATTGGGTATTTACGCAAATACGCAGCTTATCTGGAGCACTGTCATATCTTTTAAATGTTAATCGTCCATAAATTGAGGTTAAAAACTTCCTAAGCCCTTTGCAGTCTGCAAAGGGTTGAGGAAGTTTTTAGCATAAATTTAAATTTCCGCCAGCAAACTTTAGAAAAATATGAGAAGAAAATGCTCTAATTAAATGTGTAAATTCATGAGCGGATATAAAACGCGCCAAGTTCATATTACTTCACCAGTAAATAGCGTCAAATACCATACATAGTTTTTTTTTTTCACAGAGCCACTCTCAAAACCTACCCGCAAGAAAGAACTTGCCATGGCCTTGCCGCTAGCTGATCGAAGCTTACATTTTGTTGTTCTCTGTCCTTCGAATGAGGCTTGAGGATGAAGGCTGCCGGAAGCTACAACTCGGCCAGTCCATTGAAGACTTCATATGTCAGATTGCCCCAGGATCGCCTGTCCATGTAACGCCTCGCTAGTTAAGTAGGCCAAGGACGTGTATATTTGGCATGACATAATGTATTAACACACATAATTGCGACAAGCCATGCGACTGTGTACTTGAGAAGACGTGCGATATATTATGAAAACGATTTACAAAACTTACGATATTTTCCATAAATGACGTTGAAAGTTGACGAAATGTTCACAGCAAATGCGGAATATCATTCCGCATTTGATAGGAAAATTTCGTCAACGTTCGACGTCATTTACATTAAATATCACAGTTTCTGTAAATATTTTTCACGAAACATCGCACATCTTACTAGGTGCTAAAGCACATGGCGTCTGTCATATATATGTTGTGTTATTAATTATCCTCCCAATTAGTGTCGTTTATTCATGTTTAATGGCTTACATAATAGCCTATTGTCTGTGTCTAGTCGAGAACTTTAGACATATGTTATAAATTTACTGTTTTATTCTTGTAGACCTGTTGCCGTACAAGGACAGTTCGTGATTTATAACATACAATAATATAATACAATACAATATTCCTTTAATCACCCAGTCCATACATATGGCAACATGAGGTATATAGTTCTAACAAATGTGAACAAGGCTTCAGGAAATAGCATGTACATGAATCATGGGCACTGCTTACAGTGCATCATGACGAGACTTGATTGCTTATGCCATGAAAATCAATATGTACTCGTATACCGCATGTTGCGGTCTGAGATTTGCAAAATAAAGATATGTTCTGTTCTGTTCTGTTCTGTTCTGTACAGTGCATCATGACGAGACAGAACGCATGTTACCGTTGTTCCGAACAGTGTAGATCCCGGTCAGATGGCGATTTTGTGCAATCCGACATGGATTTAGACTGCCCAATAAATATATAATTTTAACTAATTAGTTCCTATAGTGAATATCGGCAAGATGTGTTATATGTTGTCATGCTGTGTAGCACCGCTTAGTGTTCATCAACCCCTATTGTTCACGGACGCATTTCAGCCGAGCAAATAACTTAGTCAATTTTAGGTAGTTTCCCGTAAATGACATGGAATAGTGACCTAACTTTCAGAGCTGATGCGGAATTAAATTCAATTTACGGAAAATTTCGCATTTCTTTCGAAATCAATATCGCCAAAATACGGCAATGCGATACGGGTGGTTTTCTCAGAATCTGGTCCAAATAACTCAGCCATTTTACGGAGGTGAACACTAGTGTTCACGGACGCTTTTAAGCCGAGCAAATAACTTAGCCATTTTACGCAGGTGGACACTAGGGGTTGACATATCAACCCCTAGTGTTCACAGACGGTTTTAAGCCGAACAAATAACTTAGTCAATTAGTGACCCAACTTTCAGAGCTGATGCGGAATTACGGAAAATATCGCGTTTCTTTCGAAATCAATATCGCCGAAGTATGGCGATGCGATACGGGTGGTTTTCTCAGAATCTGGTCCAAATAACTTAGCCATTTTACGGAGGTGAACACTAGGGGTTGTTACGTCAACCCCTAGTGTTCACCTCCGTAAAATAGCTAAGTTATTTGCTCGGCTTAAAAGCGTCCGTGAACAATAGGGGTTGATGAACACTAAGCGGCCTTACAATGCTGCATTTTCAAGTGAATATTTATTGTATAAATTATATCTGACCACAGTTAAGTTGAAAAGGTAATCTGAACATATATGTGTGGGAGAGCTAGTCGTACATAAACGTAATTATCTGTATAAATTGACATAGATTTTTGAAATCGTTGACGTTTTTAGTACTCATTAGTGTTTCGAATTTGTATGTGTTTGCATTATTATACATGTAGTAATAAGGTTTAATATAATGTTTCCTTAAGTGTTTCAAATTCTTGCAGCCTAACAGATGGTGGTATTCGTCTCCTATGTAATTTTTACAGATTATGCATTGTCTTTCATTCAATGGTATTCTTTTCCATCGTCCTGTTTCTACTGGTAGCTTGTGATTTCTTGTTCTAAATCTTATATATATGTTTCTACATTTATTTGGAAGAATAGCCAAGTATTCTTCAAATCCAAATGATGTTTTATATATTATATAATTTAAACAAGTTGATGTTTCTCGAACACTGCTAAACCATTCATTAATATATAAGTCTTTTAACTTTCGTTTAACTGTTGATTTCAACCATATTTCATTCGGGAATGTATGTGAATCAAAAATTACGTTTAACCCACATTTTATCAAAATATCTTTAACTGCCGTAATCCATTTAAATTTTCGTTCTTTGTTATTTGCCGTATTTCTGTAAAATCTGTGTATGATAGTATAAAATATTGATGCTCATTTTCTGTCATTTGAATTATTTAGTCTTGCCCAAAAAGAACCATTTTTGTTTGAATATCTACATATATTGGAACTACACCAGTTTCGATTTAGACATAACACTATGGCGCAACCGCTCCCCTTACCCTCCTGGCGCCTGTGGAAGCGTTCTGGAGCCAATGCTAAAATAGTTTTGATCTCCTAATTGGGATACACTAAGTCCTAATTAGCAGATACTAAGTCCTAATTTGGAGATACTAACTCCTAATTAGGACTTACCGTCTCCTAATTAGGACTTATTATATCATAAATAAAGTATGATAAAACTATCAAAAATAAAATACAGCGAATAAATAGCCATATCCGTTAACACGGTTATCTCCCCTGATATCAGTGTGGAAATTTACGTCTGTTATAAAATGTATAATAATGCCGTGGGGTAATGGTGAATGAATGTTATTTTGTCAGAAAATGTCTCAGATGATGTCTCTGATATAAAAAACATTTTTTCCTACTGAGTGGGCGTGTACCTTTAACGCGGGCGGTTGTGCAACACCAAGGTGCATGATCACGTGGTTATAACAACAACAACAGTGGCTGAAAGTGTTGAAATCTTGAAAGTATTATTTTATATTTTCCTTAATATGAAACGGATGTTGATGAAATATGGCACAGCAAACGCGTCTTCATGAGCTGCATTTGGTCGTCCATGGAGTTTGGCACAGACTTCTGTCGTTTTTGCGAAGAATTCTTAGCAAAAACGACAGCAGTTTGTGCGAAAATACAGAGACCACCAATTGCAGCTTAACAAGACGCGTTTGATGCGCCATATTTCAACAAAATCCGTTACGTAATAAGAACACTACTTTGAATCTGATGGATTCTGGAAAGTTCAGTACGTGTTGTTGTTGTTAGTACCACGTGATCATACACGTTGAACACGGTGGACAAATACACACGTCATGTCTGGATCACGATGAAGACTCCTTTATTGAAATTGCCACATATTTAATAACATGCTAATTAGGTCTCGGGATGAATCAATTAACGGATGTGTGTCACTGGGGCAATATTTAAATTAATGGCGCCGTGATTTCTGGTGAATATCTCATGCACTTCCTGTCGTTCTTCGTAAAGTAACTCGAATTTTGTACGTAAGTCACCCTGCGTTACAGCTTACAGACATAATATTCGGGTTAACCCATTACAGACGGGATACAATTATACTAATAGTATGAAGTGGGTGATGGTCGGGCGAATGAGACGGCGTAAATTAACGGTATGGGTCCTTATAGGAATCATGATTTCCCTGGTTTGGCCCTCAGGTACGTTTTTATCTTTGGCTCTTTAGTTACCTGGGAGTTGAATTGGGTTATTGCCCATTATAAAAGTAGTAAGATTATTACTGCTCCTACTGCTTTTGGGAAGGGCCAAGTGATCAGGATTATTCTGATTTCAGGGCTGAATATATAGTTTTGTTATTGTAAATATTCAGTTCTGATTTTGGGATTTTCCCCCCATTTGTACATGTACTTGAACATGTACTTGAACATGTACTTGTACAGGTAATATATGGGATTTAGTACTAAACCCATTGACCCGGCCTTAAATGACCTTAGCTGTTGATATACCGTTAAACCCCAACAAACAAACAAACACACTAGTAGTATGAAACTTTTGAGAGAGAACATAATTTCTATTTCCTTTATTTCACCTAGAAAGTATATGTTGTGACCACTCGTTTGAACAAAAATTATCGTTTCCTTATACTGAAAATGGTTGATTATAAGGGTGGTGTGTCTTCCCTACCGAGCTGTTTAAACTCTTAGTGTTACCGAATAAAAGAACAGTATACCCAACCATCGCCACATATCCAGCTGCTAGCCTGTACAATCGCTAAAGCTCGCGGATATCTCATCGTACATGCGGACGAACCGTGATCTAATTTTGCCGTATAACGGTTCATTTTCTCCTGAATGTCACGATGTTTTGCTATTTACGTTGAACGCATTTCATTAAATAGAAGTTCCCGTTGTTTTATCACATGTGCAATTGTCTACATTTCGCCCAGGAACTAAACTAAGGGTGTGGCTTGATAACTGGGGCTTATGGGTTCTGTGACCACTGTAGCTCCTGATAAAATAACACAGTCATGTAGCCTGGTAATCTATATTGCTTGTTAGAAACATGACGGGTGTTTCATATATGGGATAGCGACCAGTGCAGATCCCGATCAGACTGTGCGGATGCACAGGCTGATCGGGATTTACACTGGTCGCAGAACACATACGCCCCCATTTCTCCAGTCACAGACATACATAGGCGTTCAGGTTGTTTCACTGTATGTGCAACGGTGGTGTCAGTTTCTCCAACGGACAACTCAAACACGGCCGTGACTGAAGAAATAGATCTGGATCTACACTGGTCGCAAAACCCATAAGCCCAATTTTCCAGTCACAGTCATAAATAGACGTCCAGGTTGTTGTTGTTTTGTAATGTGCAACGGTGTCCGTTCGCCAATGAGCAACTAAAAAATACACAGGGGCATTGAACTCTCAACGGTATGTTACATGAGTAGGTTCATATGTCCTTGGTATGCTAACTTGAGCGATGATTCCGCGTCGGGACGGAATTCATAAGTTAAGATATACCCGCCTTGCAAGCGGATTGCTGCTCAGTGTAGACCTATGAAATCAACTGCATTTATGGTTGTTGCACGGTGATCGTGCGTGTAATTCCAGTTGCATGCAATTCCAATGGCACCGCATTGACTTCAATGCAACGGTCACTTATCTAGATGGCATTTCTTGACCGTTTTGGCCGCCGCCTACGTGGCTGGATTGTCCCACGTGGTTACACTCCGTGCTAGCTCTCGCAAGTGAATGGCGGCTCGTTTGACGTCAATACCGCCGTGGTACAATGGCGCGGAATTTGTATAATAGCCATCGTGTGAATAGACGCAGGAGATATTGGATTCCATGGTTTAGCGATTTGTGATGGGACGAGATAACGGGGTCCGTAAACGATCAAAATTTGCGAAATGTCCACAGCAAATGCGGATTTTTTTTCGAAATGTCCACAGCAAATGCGGAAAATTCCGCATTTTCTGTGGACATTTCGCAAATTGTAGATTTAATCCACAAGCATAGAGGAAAAGACAAGACGACTCGGATTAAGAACAAGTTTTAGCACAGATCGCCTTACAGTACAACATATTTCACCAGGTTGTATCGTATATCATCGTATCATGTTTTATTAAGTTACAGGTCATGTAATGAATACAGGTTATGGAGCGCCTTGTGGTACATACATACAACACCGCCTGCGCTAATCTTGCCGATACGTGTCAATGTATGTATTACATAGTACCTGAATGTTGCGCTTGAAAGAAAGCAGCTTCATTGGCTGTGCCTGAGCTGTGCTACAGCTCAGGCACAGCCAATCAAACTGCTTGATTGCGAGTTGATATTGCCAATAGATGTTCAGAAACGTTGGCGTCTTGGCAAGATTAACGCAGGCGGTGGTGTACATCAAGACAGAGCGATGTCAAGGGTGCTCCATAAAGCAGTAAAACAATACTGTGAAGTGAACGACCTCCCGTCGCGTCCTGTTATAAGAACACCAACATACATAATTATATTTGTTTTATAGACATTTGTGAAAAGGCAACATCATTATATAGGATAACACTGTTACGGCTAGGGAAGGAACGGGTCAAGTGACTTTGGTGTGGTACGGACATGACACCAGTAGCCTATTTCATCAACATTGCAAAGTATACTTTACTAGCAAAGTATACTTTGAGGGAGTAATCATTTATTTTTCCAGAAATGCATTATTTCACATAGAACTAACAAATGCATATATTTCATGATTAAAAGTATGCAGAATTATTATACTGAATTTATTACATTATCACAGCCATTAAATGGCTGTGATAATGTAATAAATTCAGTATAATAAAAATTAATAAATTTTTAAAAAAATTGAAAATTTCTCCCTCAAAGTGTACTTTGCTACTAAAGTATACTTTGCAATGTTGATGAAATGGGCTACTGGTCAGGTTATTCTAATTGCAGGGCTGAATATATTTTTTCTCGATGTAAATATTCCGTTATAATTTTGGGATTTTCACCCAATGCAGCAGGTTAAATACGGGATCGAACCCGTTGGCCCGGCGATACATGATCTTAGCTGTTGATAAGCCGTTAAACATCACTAATCAATCAATCAATCCATCAATCTATTCTTAAACATGTCCAGACGAATGGCCAGGCAGACGCTGCGCGGATTTTATCAGGTAACCTGCCCTGTATTGACCGAATACGTACTGACTGATAACATATTGTTGTATCAGGCATTGACCTGATATCAACATCCGGGTTACAACGAAGTGAAAACTGACGTGCCATTGGTCGGATAACGTCACGTGACGTAACGTAAACAAGTCCTCGTTCTGTCCATAGATAACGACATCATCTGTGGTAATTTTCGAGCATAAAACGTTACCTGATAATATAATACCAGACTAGTGTGTTTTGATATCAAGTTTATCAGGCAAGGCTAGGAAACGCGTAGGAATTCCGAGGCTTGCCGAGGAATTCCTACCGTTTCCGAGCCGAGCCTGTACTTAATATCAAAAGATACTAGCCTGGTATTCTCTATGTTACTGCTAAGTAAATGGAACAAACCGCAGGTAGACGGGCACGATTCATGTGTCTGTATACAGATACATGTATATTACCGCACACTAACTATACAAGCACGTACAATGTACTTAATTGTATTAAAGGTACATACCCACTCAGTAGGCACATAATGTTCTTTATAGGCATTAAATAAGTGTATAATTGTGTCACTATTCCACCAGTTCTAAAAATTACGAGTGTCCGCTATACAGATATAATCAGTTAGTAATATGTACTGACTCGCGGTAGTATCAGGCTATTTTCATATGCAAATGAGGCTTTGATATTTTTTATTTATTAATACTAATTAAATGCGTCACCTGAAAAAATAATATTTTTGACAGATTACAAAGTATGATCATTGCACATCAACAAATAAATACAGAGAATAAATAATAATGTCCGTTAACGTTTTAAGGAAACATGGTTTTCGCCCCTGATATCAGTGTGGAAATTTATCTGATATAAAATGTATAACAATGCCAATAAATACATGGGGTAATGGTGAATGAATGTTTAATTTGCCAGAAAATCTCATATCTACATAATATACAAAACTATTTGTCTCCCTATATGATAAACTTCTGGGGGGCATGTTCCTTTAATGGATTGTAAATGTTTTAATTGGTATACATATGAGCATTTGAATACAATTTGTATATTGCATGTGACTGACGCCTGAATAAAAAACATGTCTTGCACATAACTGTAAATAGCGAATTAAATGCATGTGGCAACAGTAAATACGTAATATGTGGCTGTGACTGGAGAAATGGGGCTTATGGGATTTGTGGCCAGTGTAGCTCCTGGTCAAATAGCACACTCCTGTAACCTGATAACGCTATGTATCTTGCATGAAGAGTGTTTCATTGATGAACTGGCGAACGGTGCAAATCCTGATCAGACTGTGCGGATGCACAGGCTGATCTGGATCTACACTGGTCGCAAACCCCATAAGCCAGCCTAATTTCCCCAGTTGTGTGCGTGTTGTAGAATAGATAAGACTGATGATTCAATGAACACGGGTGACTTTATAGGACAATATTTCATCATCCAGTGATCGTGATTGTCAATTGCCTTCAAGGTGTATGATCACGTGGTACTAACAACAACAGCAAGTACCGATTCAAAGTACGTATTCTTTTATAGTGTCCTTATTACGTAACGGATTTTGATGAAATATGACGCATCCAACGCGTCTTGTTAAGCTGCATTTGGTGGTCTCTGTATTTTCGCCCAAACTTCAGTCGTGTTTGCGAATAATCGATTTCCGTCTCCGACACTGAAATGGATTCTTCGCAAAAACGACATAAGTCTGTGCCAAACACCATATACCACCAAATGCAGCTCATGAAGACGCGTTTGGTGCGCCATATTTCATCAAAATCCGTTGCATATTAAAGAAAATATCAAATAATACTTACTTTGGAGTGGGCGACGTTGTTGTTGTTATAACCACGTGATCATGCACCGTGTTCAATGTCTCTGCATAATCACGGGTGAAGATAAAACACGCGTTTCATGGATGGTGGCACAATTGTTTCTATTTCTCTAATACGTTTACTACAACATACTTGTGTACTTGAAATCAAGCTCAGCCAATCGAACTGCTCGATTGCGAGTTGAGATTTCCCACAGATGTTCAGAAGCGATGACATCTTGGCAAGATTAGCGCAGGCGGTGGTGTATGTATGTATGTATGTATGCTACAGCCAATAAAACGGCTTGATTGCGCGTTCAGATGGCCAATGGTGTTGAGCTTCATCTGTATGAAGATGTAGCTGGAGCAGTCTGATCAGGATCTGCACTGTTCGCCATTACATCACTGAAAACTGGCACCAGTAGCCTATTTCATCAACATTGCAAAGTGTACTTATCTAGCAAAGTATACTTTGAGGGAGAAATTTTCAATTTAAGGATAAATTTATAAATTTTTATTATACTGAATTTATTACATTATCACAGCCATTTTGGCTGTGATAATGTAATAAATTCAGTATAATAATTCTGCATACTTTGAATCATCAAATATATGCAGTCGTTAGTTCTATATGACATAATGCATTTCGGGAAAAATAAATGATTACTCCCTCAAAATATACCTTTCTAGATAAGTATACTTTGAAATTTTGATGAAATCGGCTACAGGTCAGTTTAGTCTAATTTGAATGCTTCTAACAAGGAATATAGACCATTTTCAGGTTACATGCGTGAGCTCTTTGGTCAAGAGCTACATCGGCCACACATCCCGCAAGCCCAATTTCTCCAGTCACAGCCACACATTTGCACATGATTGTTGTGACTGTCATGTGTTTGCGACCGTTTTAGACAAAACTTATCTTTCGTGCCGAATAGTTACAAGTGTAAAACACGAATTGTAGTCACGTTGTTTTGACTTTGGTCTATAAATAGAAACGCAGACATGACGACGACACACGTGACTAGGAACCACCCGGTCGTGAAATTCGTCAATGGAATTATTTTGAGTACACTTAAGTAAACTAAAGTACATATATTGCCCCCGGAAGACACAACGAATCAAGTATTTACATGTAGCTAACACATATGGTGTTTCTGTCTCGTCTATCAGAATATTAATTAATATTGTATTTAATATTGTATAATTCAGTTTAGAAGTACAATATATACTGTTGTATATTTCAAAGTTTAAAGGCACTGTGTCTCGGCTGGGTTTTCGTTTCATACACGGTAAATAACATATATCGATACATCAATATATCGGTCAGTTCTACGGAGCCCCCGCAGGGGACGTATAATTCTTTGTTTTATTAATTCGTTCCCACAAAATAACAATTCGTTCCCTCAATTTAACAATTCGTTTCCACGAATTAACAATTGTTAAATTGAGGGAACGAATTTTCATTTCGTGGGAACGAATTGTTAATTCGAGAGAACGAATTGTTATATCGTGGGAACGAATTGTTAATTTGAGGGAACGAATTGTTATTTGAGGGAACGAATTGTTAATTCAAGGGAACGAATTGTTAAATTGAGGGAACGAATTGTTAAATTGAGGGAACGAATTGTTAAATTGAGGGAACGAATTGAGGGAACGAATTGTTAAATTGAGGGAACGAATTGTTAAATTGAGGGAACGAATTGTTAAATTGAGGGAACGAATTGTTAAATTGAGAACGAATTGTTAAATTGAGGGAACGAATTGTTAAATTGAGAACGAATTGTTAAATTGAGAACGAATTGTTAAATTGAGTTGTTAAATTGAGAATTTCTCGAATTGTTAAATTGAGGGAACGAATTGTTAAATTGAGGGAACGAATTGTTAAATTGAGAACGAATTGTTAAATTGAGGACGAATTGTTAAATTGAGAACGAATTGTTAAATTGAGGACGAATTGTTAAATTGAGGACGAATTGTTAAATTGAGAACGAATTGTTAAATTGAGAACGAATGAGAACGAATTGTTAAATTGAGAACGAATTGTTAAATTGAGGACGAATTGTTAAATTGAGGACGAATTGTTAAATTGAGAACGAATTGTTAAATTGAGGACGAATTGTTAAATTGAGAACGAATTGTTAAATTGAGAATTGTTAAATTGAGGACGAATTGTTAAATTGAGGACGAATTGTTAAATTGAGGACGAATTGTTAAATTGAGAACGAATTGTTAAATTGAGAACGAATTGTTAAATTGAGGACGAATTGTTAAATTGAGATTAAATTGAGAACGAATTGTTAAATTGAGAACGAATTGAGAACGAATTGTTAAATTGAGGACGAATTGTTAAATTGAGAACGAATTGTTAAATTGAGGACGAATTGTTAAATTGAGGACGAATTGTTAAATTGAGGACGAATTGTTAAATTGAGGACGAATTGTTAAATTGAGGACGAATTGTTAAATTGTCACCTGCGGGGCTCCGTACACTTCACTTTTGTTCAATTTCAATTTATTCAAGATGTTTTCTTGAATTTTCAAGTTCTTTTCTTGAATTTTCAAGTTCTTTTCTCCAGTTCTTTTCTTGAATTTTCAAGATCTTTTCTTGAATTTTCAAGATCTTTTCTTGAATTTTCAAGAAAAGTTTCAAGGAAAGATCTTGAAAATTCAAGAAAAGGTCTCGAAAATTCAAGAAAGTATCTTTAAAATTCAAGAAAAGATAAAAAAAAAAATGAAGTGGCCCTAATAGGCTTCCGTACCGTACTGTTCGGATAGGATTGGATGTCTGTTATCATGTACGGAAGTTTGCATTGTCCTAATACATACTGCCTCTGTCGTATCATGCGTGGACTAGATACGGGCATCAGGTTTACAAGGAATTCAAAACTGCTACACGGACGTTTTGTTTGTCGAATGATCCCATAGTTTGGTGTCCCACTAATTGAAACAGGGATTCTAAGTTGTCCTGGGACGAATCACTAGGCCTGGACAAAACGCCACCTACAACAGGTGGCGTTTTGTCCAGGCCGAGTGATTCGTCCCAAGACGGCTTCGGACGCCTGTAGTCTTTGGTACCAATATACCGGAGGCAAACAGCTCTCGAGATAATTTGTGAACCTGTGGGGAAGCGATATAGAGTGGAAGAGCGAGCGAAAGAGAGAGAATAACGGAGTGAGAGAGGGGAAGTGGTGAGCGAGAATGGAGGAATGATGAAGGGAGAGAGAAGGAAGGGGGCGAAAGGCAATGGAGAGAGGTGAGAGGGAGAAATAGTGGTGAATTGAAGGGGAGAGAGAGAGAGATGAGGGAGAGGGGTGCATTGAAGGGGAGGAATATAGAGGGAGGAGAGTTGGAGAAAGAGGGTTTGATTTGAGGGGAGACAGAAGATAGAGGCGAGATAGGGGTACATTGGAGGGGAGAGAGGTGGATGGAGATGGAGAGAGGGGATACGGCGTGTGAGAGAGAAAGTATGTATGTTTATGTTTATCATGGTTGATCTGGGTCACCGTTGTTTGCAAATAGAAAATAAAATTTTCCTTCATCCGTGTGGCGCACCCTCGTATGATTGATGGCTTCAAACTCCAAGTGGAAAACGAAAATTGATAGCATGTGGTTAAATGTGGCTGTAGCTGGAGAAATGGGGCTTATGGAATTTGTGATCAGTGTAGCTCCTGATAAAATAGCACAGTCCCGTAGCCTGATGACGATCCATGTTGTTTGTTAGAAGCATAACGGGTGTTTCATTGATGAAATGGCGGACAGTGCAGATCCTGATCAGCCTGTGCGGATGCACATGCTGATCTGGCTCTACACCGGTCTCAAACACCCATAAGCCCCATTTCTCCAGACACACATGAAGACAGACCGGTAGACCGTTTAAATTTTCAACACCGTTTCATATCTAGTGACTGTCTGTGTGTGACCTGATCACGTTTGCATGAGCAATTTCATCACGCATACCAGCATGTGAATGCTGGCAAAAGGTGTATACCCAGATGAGATGGTTCGCATAAACCCAACTGTTTTTATATTTCATTCCACAGACGAACACGCGAATGCTTGATAACCGTGTATACCCCGATAATACGGTTCGTGTAATCACAAATCGTTTACATTAACAATTTCATTCCACCTGCTTGCAAACCGTGCAGACACAGAAAAGAGGAAGGGGCCAAGTGAAGTTGGTGTAGTATGGACCCTTTGGCGTGGTATGGACGTGGCGCCTGGCCAGGTTATTCTAATTTCAGGGGTGAATATGTATTATTTTCTACGTAAATATTCCGTTATAATTTTGGGATCCCCCCCCCCCCTCATTGCAACAGGTTAAATGCAGGATCGAACCCGTTGGCCTGGTATGGAAGGTGTTTGATCCAATTCACACCCTTAAATGTCTTAGCTGTTGATATGCTGTTAAACACCAATAAATCAAATCCATCCAATATATTTGTTCTCGATGTAAATATTTCGTTCTGATTTTGGTATTTTCCTCCCAATGCAGCAGGTTCAAACGGAATCGAACCCGTTTGTCCGGCCTTACATGTCCTTAGCTGTTGATAGGCCTTTACACACCAATAAACAAACAAACAAACTTTCGAATGAGAATAACTCGAGATGTGTTACATTATCGTATTCAGTGTGTGTATCGGTATTAGCTGGTTCACTATTCAGTACGGTAATAAGGAAAATAAAGAAAGGATTCAGGAAAGTCGTGCTGATTATATGAATAGGTGTGCGTTGTGTGTATATTTAGACCAATCCCTTCGCCGCGTCGATACCATGTCGACATTGCTGGAGTTTTGTCGTGTTTATTGCAAATCTCCTTACGGAGCCCCGCAGGGGACGTAGAATTCTTTTGTTTATGCCACCGGGTTTCAAAGAAACGGGTGGCATATAGTGTTTGGACCGTCTGTCCGTCCGTCCGTCCGTCCGTCCGTCTGTCCGTCACACTTTTCGGTTAACCACTTTGTCACAGTTTCTCAAATATGCTGCAGGTGGCATCCACGTTCGACAGACGCATTTCTTGTTTATTATAATTCGTTCCCTCCAATTAACAATTCGATATAACAATTCGTTCCCTCCAATTAACAATTAGTTCCCACGAAATAACAATTCGTGTCCTCAATTTAACAATTCGTTCCCACGAATTAACAATTCGTTCCCTCCATTTAGCAATTCGTTCTCACGAAATAACAATTCGTTCCCACGGGAACGAATTGTTATTTCGTGAGAACGAATTGCTAAATGGAGGGAACGAATTGTTATTTCGTGAGAACGAATTGCTAAATGGAGGGAACGAATTGTTAATTCGTGGGAACGAATTGTTAAATTGAGGGAACGAATTGTCATTTCGTGGGAACTAATTGTTAAATTGTGGGAACGAATTGTCATTTCGTGGGAACGAATTGTTAATTGGAGGGAACGAATTATTAAATTGAAGGAACGAATTTGTTAGGATTTTCCACAAACAAAATGGCGAATCCTCAGCATGATATGTTACGTTACGTTACATTCACGGTTAAAGTTACATGCCCACTCAGTAGGCACAACATGTTCTTTATATCAGAGACATCATTTTCTTGCAATATAAACATAAATTCACCATTACCCCAGGTATTGATTGGCTTTTATATACATTTTATATCAGACATAAATTTTCACACTGATATCAGGGGCGATAACCGTGGCTCCTTAAAATGTTAACGGACATTACTATTTATTCTCTGTATTTATGTTTTGATGTGCAATGATCATACATGATCTGTAGCCGATTTCATCAACATTGCAAAGTATACTTTACTAGCAAAGTATACTTTGAGGGAGTAATCATTTATTTTTCCTGAAATGCATTATTTCATATAGAACTAACAAATGCATATATTTCATGATTAAAAGTATGCAGAATTATTATACTGAATTTATAACATTATCACAGCCAAAATGGCTGTGATAATGTAATAAATTCAGTATAATAAAAATTAATAAATTTATCATAAAATTGAAAATTTCTCCCTCAAAGTATACTTTGCTACTAAAGTATACTTTGCAATGTTGATGAAATAGGCTACAGGTGACCACCACGAGTCACTATCAGTGAACTACATATTATTAAATGATTGCATCTGTATCTGTATAGCGGGCATCGTAATTTTTAGAACTGGTGGAATACTGACACAATTATACACTTTAACGAACAGTCTGTGCCTACTGAGTGGGCATGTACATCTAACATTTGATCAAGTAACGGATTAATTCATTGATAAGATATTTGGTAGACCATTTAACTGCCGTGTTTGCATATCCGTGAAAGGCATTAATCCATTTACCGACATGACTACGAACAACGTACATCCCTACGGAGCCCCGCAGGGGACGTAGAATTCTTTTTTTTTATTATTATTAATTCGTTCCCACGAAATAACAATTCGTTACCTCAATTTAACAATTCGTTCCCACGAAATAACAATTCGTTCCCACGGGAACGAATTGTTAATTCGTGGGAACGAATTGTTATATCGTGGGAACGAATTGTTAATTCGAGGGAACGAATTGTTAAATTGAAGGAACGAATTGTCATTTCGTGGGAACGAGTTGTTAATTCGAGGGAACGAATTGTTATTTCGTGGGAACGAATTAATAAAAAAATCCATGTCGACTGCGGGGCTCCATACATCCCTGATCAAACGGCGCAGTTTTTTCAAGGTGACATTGGTTATCAATGGCCGTTCATTTACCGTAACATACCTCGGTGTGTGACTTCTTTAATATCGCGTTTAGTTAAATATGAATAATTCATGATTTATATATCTCGGGCTCGGCTATCCAAACATAGGTGTGCCTACTTTACATTCCAGTGGTCGGGTGTGCATTGGTAGGTTTGTTTGTCAATTCATCGGGTGCAAACCCATCAAATACACGGGTATCCAAACGCCGACAGGCAAACATTTATACCGGATAATCTCTGATTTAAATTCGCGTATTTATAGATTCACCCCCCGCGAGTATACACCTGGCTGCGCTAATCTTGTTGATAATTATACCCACTTTTTTTGTAAAAAAAAACGGGTATATTGTTTTCGTCACGGGTGTCCGTCCGTCCGTACGTCCGTACGTCCGTCCGTACGTCCGTCACGTTTCTTGTAACTCGAAAAACTTTTTCACCTTCATACCTACGCGCCTGATATTTGGTATGTAGCTTCGTTATCATGTGCAGATGCGCAAAGTGTTTAATTTGGATTTTTGATCCGACCCTCCATCATGGATTATCTCCCCCTTTCGGACTCAGAATTTCCCATTTTTTTCCTCGTAACTCGAAAAACTTTTTCACCTTCATACCTACGCGCCTGATATTTGGTATGTAGCTTCGTTATCATGTGCAGATGCGCAAAGTGAATTTGGATTTTTGATCCGACCGAACTCCATCATGGATTATCTCCCCCTTTCGGACTCAGAATTTCCCATTTTTCCTCGTAACTCGAAAAACTTTTTCACCTTCATACCTACGCGCCTGATATTTGGTATGTAGCTTCGTTATCATGTGCAGAGCGCAAAGTGAATTTGGATTTTTGATCCGACCCTCCATCATGGATTATCTCCCCCTTTCGACTCAGAATTTCCCTCCCATTTTTTCCTCGTAACTCGAAAAACTTTTTCACCTTCATACCTACGCGCCTGATATTTAGTATGTACCTTCGTTATGTGCAGATGCGCAAAGTGAATTCCCATTTTTGATCCGACCCTCCATCATCGATTACCTCCCCCTTTCCGACTCAGAATTTCCCATTTTTTCCTTTTTCCTTCCTTGTAACTCGAAAAACTTTTTCACCTTCATACCTACGCGCCTCATATTTGCTATGTAGCTTCGTTATCATGTGCACATGCGCAAAGTGAATTCGGATTTTTTATCCGACCCTCCATCATGGATTACTTCCCCCTTTCGGACTTAGCATTTGGGGAAAGTGGGTATATTGCGATGGCGCGCCATCGACTTTTTCTAGTTGAATTTATATTCATTTCAAAATACCAATCAAACGGCTTGATTGTAAGTTGTAATTGCTAATAGATGTTCAGAAACGTTGCAATCGTGGCTAGATTAACACAGGCGGTGGTGTATGTATGTATATATGCTACAGCTCAGGCTCAACCAATCAGATTACTTGATTGCGAGTTGATATTGCCAATAGATGTTCAGAAACGTTGACATATTGGGAAAATCAACGCAGGCGGTGGTGTATGTGTGTGTGTGTGTGTGCGTGTGTGTGTGTGTGTGTGTGTGTGTGTGTGTATTGGCACAGCCAATCAAACTGCTTGATTGCGAGTTGATATTGCCAATAGATGTTCAGAAACGGTGTGTGTGTTGCTGGCTGTTTGCACTTGATCTCATATGGTATAAATGTCTCTGTTTTACAAGACACGCATCATGTTGCATGTATTCGAATGGCTGTTTGCGTCAATTATGTCAATTATGTAAAAATATAGGAGTGATGAAAATTCATCTTAGAATACAATCAAGGTGTATGATCACGTGGTACTAACAACAACCAGTACTGAAACTTCCAGAATCCATCCGATTCAAAGTACGTATTATTTTATATTGTTCTTATTACGTAACGGATTTTGATGAAATATTGCGCATCAAACGCGTCTTGTTAAGCTGCTTTTGGTGGTCTCTGTACTTTGGCCCAGACTTCTGTCGTTTTTGCGAAGAATCGATTCCCGTGTCGGTAGACACGGAAATCGATTCTTCGCAAACACGACATAAGTCTGTGCCGAACTCCATGGACGACCAAATGCAGCTCATGAAGACGCGTTTGCTGCGCCATATTTCATCAAAATCCGTTTCCTATTAAGGAAAATATCAAATAATACTTACTTTGGAGTGTGCAAGATTTCAACACTTTCAGCCACTGTTGTTGTTGTTATAACCACGTGATCATGCACATTGACAATTTAATAATAACAAGTTGGCGAACATGCTAGGCACAGCGGTGTGCGCAACAAATTTACTAAATTACCAGTGCATGTTCCGCACCTAGCGACTCGACTTCATTGATGTACGGTATAGATGCCCTGTTTGTTTGCATCATGCTGTTTTAGTATACATCTATTGCGTCCTCCAGTGTAGAGATTCGCTGTTCGCATCCTGGCGTCTATTTAGCCCCTGCTTGTGCTGTTGTATGATCCTTGTTTAATATTCTGCTAGTGTTGCAATTGTATCGACTACGGGTGCAGTGACAGAATATTTATGTATGGGGAATTATCCCTTTCTACCCTAAATAACTGGATTGAATGTTGATACGTCTTCTATTTGTCGGTACATGTTTACATTTGCACGAGTTGGAGCATGTGATGGGTAATTTAACGATCGGGGTTCGTCCCCGGAATTTTAACTGGAGACCTGGTTTGGCCCTCACATACGCCTTTGGCATTTTGTATGGGACAGTTGAATCTGACATAACATGACCATAGCTGTTGATAGGCCGTTAAATACAATAATAAAATGCAGGTACATGTACAATTGCGATTCAATAAGAATTACAAAAGACAAATTGAATGATCACGAATATCAATACTCTGCGGGATACGGACGCACAGGTAGCATTGTACTTGTTGTTGCATGTAAGTATATGTTGTGACCACTCATTTGAACCGTCTCGATGAGACGGTTCAAATGGTGGTCACAATATATACTTCCGATGAGCAATAAAGAAAATATTTATAATTTTCCATCACCAAAAATAGTACATGTACTAAGATAGTGTACCCTCAGAATGTAATGCTTTAAGTGTTAGTGAATTGACGAGTAACGATATAGGACGTAGATGTGTCAGAGAAATAAACATATCATAAATCAGACAATAAACGCCAATTGAGTATCTTCGCGGGGGTCTCGATAGTTCACGCGAATATAGACATCCACACGTGATATCTGGATACACATCTAATGCCTGCAGCATCCAATTTGTACGTGGAATGTATCCCCGTGTGGCGCCTTTGATGTAAGCCGCCGAACAATTACACATCTTGGAGTAGTCTGTTCCACGTGGTATTTATTGGAACCGTTATTTACGGCGTTGTGGCGGGAAATTGTGGCGGGAACTCTAGTTGAAGAGGCTGAATAGTTGAAAGCTTCAATATTATGTCCGTATGTACCGGCGAAGGTTTGCGAATGTCATACACTAAATACATACGAACTGATACAATAAATAAGTGTTCTATGCAAAATGCCACTCGGAGATAACAGGTTGCATTGCAAAACAAAAATCTAGACTTTCGTCTAAGCTAGATTCGCCAAAAAACCCACACGATTACCGGGTATTATATCACGAATGCAAGGGCGGATTCAGGGGGGGGGGGGGGGGGGGGGGGGGGGGGGGGGGGGGGGGGGGGGGGGGGACCCGGCGCGCCCCACCCCCTAAAATTCGCCGAGTAAAGATTTTTTACAAGTTACAAGGCACGTTTCTACGTTCGCGTTGTGAATTTATTGTTTATTGGGTGTTTTTGCTCCAAAATACGCCAGAACGCAGGAAATGCGATATAGATTTAAAAAAAAATCCGGGGGGGGGGGGGGAATGCCCCCGGACCCCCCTAGCGCGTTCGATAATATAGTCAAGTATTGCAAAATAGTTACGCCCCCCCCCCCTAACCCGAAATCCTGGATCCGCGCCTGGAATGCGTTCATATTACGCACAACCCGGAGACACACCGAACAGATATCCTGCTGCCATTTGTTCGGCTCTGTAGGTGCAAAACTATGAAGACAAAACCACCATTCTCCGACAGATGTAGATCGTTTCAGCAGACCCCATAAACACTGCCAGGAGTTACTATTCCGTTACCAGGGCGAGATATTTTCATAGGTTTAACAACGTAATCCACGGATAATCTCGACCTGTTCACACCGAATTGATTGCGGTTTTACGTCCGTTTAAAGGACCCATGGGACCACTGGCCATCATATGATTCACACATGATTGCTTCCTGAAATGTGGCTGTGACTGGAGAAATGGGACTGATGGGTTTTGTGACCTGTGTAGATCCAGATCAGACTGTGCATCCGCACAGTCTGATCAGGATCTGCACTGTTCACAATCCCATCAATGCGACACATGTCATGCTTCTTTCTCGCAAGCAATGTAGATCATTACCAGGCTACAGTAGTGTGCTTTTTGATCAGGAGCGACACTGGTCAGAAATCACATAAACCCCATTCCTACAGTCACAGTCTTTGGTGTGGTATGGACCTGGCACCAGGTCAGGTTATTCTAATTTCAGGGCTGAATATATTTGTTCTCGATGTAAATATTCCGTTCTTATTTTGGGATTTTCCCCCCAATGCAGCAGGTTAAAATGGGATCGAACCCGTTTGCCCGGCCTTACATGACCTTAGCTGTTGATAGGCCGTTAAACACTAATAAACAAAAAACAAACAAACACAAACAGTCACAGTCACACATGTGATGGGATGATATATGTCTAAAATGAGATGTAAACATCCCCTCGTTACTGTTTTGCCAACTGACTGTAGTTTATGTAGCCGCGAAGTCAGTAGCCTATTTCACCAACATTGCAAAGTAAACTTTTGTAGGAAAGTATACTTTGAGGGAGAAATTCTCAATTTTAGGATAAATTTATTAATTTTTATTATACTGAATTTATTACATTATCACAGCCATTTTGGCTGTGATAATGTCATACATTCAGTATAATAATTCTGAATACTTTTAATCATCAAATATGTGCAGTGGTTAGTTCTCTAATGCATTTCGGGGAAAATAAATGATTTCTCCCTCAAAGTATACTTTGCTAGATAAGTATACTTTGCAATGTGGATGAAATCGGCTACTGATCAGGGTCTGCCCTTTCACCAATCAGTCACTGAAACCCATGCAAGCTTTTGACAAACAGGATAGTTTCCATTATAACATGATCAAAATAATGTGATGGCGGGCCGGACGCTAGACTGAAAACAAATGCCATTAACCATTTCACCCCCAGTAACTGGATTTTGATGTGTCCATTTTGCAACAACCCAATCGTCACAAAATGATTTTCAGTCCATTTATGAAAAGGGGGAGGGGGAGGGGGGGGGGGGGGGGGGGGGGGGGGGGGGTGTTCTAAAAATAAGAAATTGCTTGCAACAAATGCAGATCCTGATGAGACGACTCGTCACGAGCCGGATTATCTGGATAAACAATCTTTGCCAATACCACACTATACATGCATGTAGTGTTTAAAGGGTTTATACCATGTCTCCAGTTACATCCACAGATGTATCCGACTCTACCCGTAAAGGAACACAAAATAGTTCCTCGGCAAGCTTCGAATTACTACGCGTTTTCTAGCCTTGCTATATAACCTTGAAACGACACAAAAACTGGCATGGAATTATCTATAATCATCCGCGGATTGTCTGACAATGTCTAGTACACAATCGTGCCAAGGATGTCAACTATAACGACCTTGATGCCAGCCCGATCACATACCGGAAGGACAACACACGTCACGTGATCTGTTGCGCGCACCTGTACAAAGAAAACCACGCCGTCATTGGCCGATTCAGTACACTACTAGCCACGTGCGGTGTGGCTCGCACCTGCATGATCAGAAACGCGCTACAATTACCTGGCTCCGAGACCTGGTTTCCTATATAACAAGGATGTTCCTCGCGTATCTTTTATCTCCAGGTGACTCAACAAACAACTTGATACACAATGCAGGATATATAAACTTGTGGCATTCCGCAAATTCTTGGAAAAGTCAGAGACAATTGTGGAAAGTATGCAAGCACCTGCGGAAACCTAAATAATTGGCCAGGCGCTGGTTAAACCTTGTAGCACATCCTTGTTTCACCCACTGAGTAACCACTTCATCCATAAGTAACTGGAATGGATTCTGATATGTTAATTTTGCAGCCAATCCAATTATCACAAAATGATTTTACAGACTAGTCCATTTATGAAAAGGGGGTATGTTTTGTTCTCAAAAATATGAACATTAATTTACTTTCAAAAAGTGCAGATCCTGATGAGACGGCTCGTTACGAGCCTGTTCATCTGGATCTGCACTGTTTGCATAACCGGGTTCAAAGGGTTAAACAACTGCACTTTATTCTGTAAATGACGTCTAAAATGTTGACGCATGTGCCGGTTTTCTACATTATCTAAATCGAAGAATTAGCAACATGCTAGATAACAAATTTATGGTACATGTAATTATAATTCCAAGAAATATATCATTTAAAGACATAATATTCAATTGGAATTGCTTGAGATTTGAATCGGGTTCACACACCCCCCCCCCCCCCCCCCCCCTCCCCCCCCCCCCCCACACACACACACACTCACAACATGGGAAATAATGGATTCGACCCCGGGAGCCCGTCCTACAGTGACCATAGCTGTTGACATGTCGTTAAAAACCATTCAAATCAAATCCATTGTAATTTACTTGTAGTATAAAGTGTTGCCGAAGCATGTTCTTAACCCTTAGACCGCTATCTTATTTGTTGTTGTTGTCTGCTGTTTATTTTCTATTTTCCATTTGTATCATCAAAAACATGCTTTTACAGCACTTTAGAATAATTTACAACATGCATTGACAGCACTTCAGAATCATTTCCAATGGAAATGATTCTGAAGTGCTGTCAAAGCATGTTGTTATTGAGAAATACGGCAAAATTTAAAAGCAACAGGGGACGACAATTGTTGTGAGTAGCGGTGTAAGGGTTACTGATAAAATGGAATGACAATGGCACCGAGCAACAATATAATTACACATATATCTCACCTCGGAGTACTAACAAAACAGCATACAAGTCAACATTTGTATGTGCAATATGTCAGGAACTCAACAACTGTCAAAGACAATAAACAATCGCAAAGAGAGCATCAAAACGCAAGAGCAGATTATCTGTAAAGAGCAGATTAGCTAAAAAAACCCAGACCAGACAGTCGTACAATCAATTTGTGTAACCTCTATTGCTGTTGGAAAGTAAGCACTTTGCCATTTTGCTACGCCGTTTTTTGTGTCTGTAAACTGTAAATATGTCTCTTATACCTATCAGAAGTATATATTGTCACCACCATTTGAACCGTCTCGCCGAGACGGTTCCAAGTGAGTGGTAACAACGTGTATTTTCAATGTATAATGAGAGAAACGAATAAAAGAATGCATACATCTAAAAGCGTATCTTAAAATCGGTTAATCTCTTTACCATTCTGTTACATCACCAATAATCGATCTGATGCATTGCGCACACATTCCTTGGCAGTGTGCCAAGATCAGGTGCAGCCACGCTGTCTTCAATGTTCATTAAATGCACGCTGTGTTCATTATTAGTTTCACAATTATTGGCGGGAAAATTTCGATGCTAAACTTGTCCTAATATTATAAGGATTGTCAAGGACAATATTGATGTCAGATTGTTCTGATATTGTTGTTGATTTTGTTATTGTTGTGTTTATTTTACTGATGTTTTCTTATTGTTTTTGTGCACATGCGTTTTTTACTGTTTTTCTTTCTTTTTCTTTGTTGTCTGGAAACGAAGTTGTTGTTGTTAGTGTTGTTGTTGTCGAATCATTAACGCGTGTGTTTCTCTTACTGGCACTTTCTTTGTTGGCGGCAAGCGCATTTGTTGTTGCTGATATTTATACCTCCGGCTTACTAGGGGTAAATGTTTTCGCCTTTCCGTCCGTCGGTCCGTCCGTCCATCCGTTCGTCGGTCTGTCCGTAACACGAGAACTTAACAGTTTGAAATTTGCGTATGTTTTTGTTTGTCGGTCCAGGCGGCGGCCGAGGGTATCCATGCCTCTTTACTCACTTGCTCGCGTTGCACATACACTGGTGTTTTCTTTGTCGTTTGCAAGTGATGTCGTATTATTCTAAGACCTGTGATTTGGTTGGTTTTGTAAAGGCAAACTCTTGAACGTTTTACGTGTTCTCCTTGCTGGATACTAAGGATGATACGTCGGTAACTATGGTGATGTTCAGGGGCCCGTTTCACTAAACTTCCTACGACTAAAATGTTCGTAAGTGCAAATTTAAGATCGTCTGTAAATCTCAATGTATGGGTTTACATTTATTGAGCATAGGCTGCATATGCAGCCTATGCTCAATAAATGTAAATCCAATAATTATTTACAAGACAACAATGTTAATGTGAAATTTACAGACTATCATAATTTTGCATTTACGAACATTTTAGTCGTAAGAAGTTTAGTGAAACGGGCCCCTGGTTCCGTATTGCCGCGTTACCGCCCTAATGGCACTACAATGGATATGGACACGCTACCAGGTCGGAACATTCTGATCAACTGATATATGTATAGAGGATCTTACATCAATTTCCATTTGATATGAGATTTATTATAGTTTTCGCCCTTTCCGTCCGTCTGTCTGTCTTTCCGTCCGTTTATTGTTTTGGAAGTTTTTGTAAGAGGTTCTCAAATCGCCGACAGGGACCCTAAGTGCGTTGACAGACCACATTTTCTAATTAAACAAGTTACGCACCTTTTATGCACCGAGCCGATGGCGAGGTGCATACAATTGTTGATGACGCACACGCTGATCTGTAACTACACTTGTAGAAAAGCTCACACCTATGGAGCCTCGCAGTGGACGTAGAATTTGTTTTTATTAATTCGTTCCCACGAAATAACAATTAAGCCCATACGCCCCATTTCTCTAGTCACAGCTATATATAGGCTACTATTGCTATGATACATTGTCGAGTTTTGTTTCTGTATTTACATAGCACATGGGCAATGTATGGACACGAGGATGTGACGAAGACAGTTAGGTATATAGTTAGGTTACGTTCGTCCGATGTGATTTGTACTTAAGAACATGTGCACTGTTTCATGAAGTAGATTTTCAGAAACTGTGATACTTTCCATAAATGTTGTCGAAAGATGATGAGTTTTTCATGGCAAATGCGGAATTATGTATGTTTCGTGAACTTTCGACATAATTTACAGAACATATCGTAAGTTTTGTAAATATGTTTCACGAGATCTCGCACGTGTTCTTGGGTACAAACTCGCATGACGCGTCTCGTATGTGACCCATCGCGCCAATATGGTGGTGATATTGTTACTCGAGTGATAGAACGTGAAGCTCCAGCCGAGATCAGAACATCCATGACAACGAAGGTTTACGCAATGAGCAGTCTGATCTGGGGCTACACTGTCGCAAATATATTAACACCTTGAACCAGAAAGCCCGTTACAGCGGGGTTTGCGAACAGTGCAGATCCCGATGAGCCGGCTCGTAACGAGCCGTCTCATCAGGATCTACACTTTTTGCAAGTAATTTCCAAACACCACCTTTTCATAAATGGAATAATCTGTAAATCATTTTCAGTCGTGTATCTTTCGTTTTTTGCGGGATACACGCGATTCATCTGATGGGATGTAAAAACACTAATTTCCTACCGTTGCATGGTTGTTACACGAGAGAGTTCATACTAAGCATGTGTTATTGTTTGCTCCAACCCGACCCACATTTGCTCTCCACTGACCTACAGCGGAGTCGACCTTTAACCCGAGTCTGGCGTGGGAGTGCCAGTGACCTCGTGCGTTCTGTTTCGCCGCCTACAGACGAGAAAGTAATTGAATTATCGTTATTCCCAATACACAAATTGTACTACGTGTGCTAAAAATAGACATCGATTGAAACAAACCGTGTTTTGATTAACATCGGCTGCGCGCGCAGTGGAAAATTACCGCGCGCGGTAGAATCCATGGTTACGTTCGTTTCGAGCATGCGCACTGGCGTTTTTGGTTTGTGAAAGGTAACCGAGGTCATACTAGCAGACGACATGAATCGATTTACGAACTATTGTACGCGGAACAAGTCGATTGTAAAGAGTTATTTGATTGTATGTAATATATTAACTGCTTTAAGGAGTGGTTAGTGATTTCAAATATTCCGTTCATGTATTATATGACTGAAACGTAAAGTGTAAGGCGGTCGCCACGTGGTCTGCCACGTGGTCCATAGTTTTAACCCTTAAACATGCTGAATTAAATGTTGTCGTTTGCTGTTTGTTTTTTCTCCATCCATCCTTCACATGAAAACGTGATTTGACAAGTCAAACCATGTTTTTTTTATTGAGACACGACAAACTATAAAAACAGCAGACGACATTTACGTTTATCGTGTTACATATATAAATGTTAATATTACAAGCTATATATAGTATATCTTAACGGGACAGTGAAACAGAAATAGTATACTTAAAATGGCTGTGATAATATAATACATTCAGTATAATAAAAATTAATAAATTTATCCTTAAATTGAATAGTTCATACCTTTTTGTGAAATCGGCTACAGATATTCGTGTGGGTACTGTATGTCCGTCTCTGTACATTGTGCACCTCTCAAATGTATACAAGCAATACATGTGGCTGTGACTGGAGAAATGGGGCCAGTGACCAGTGTAGCTCCTGATCAGATAGCACACTCATGTAGCCTGATAACGATCAATATTGCTTAGTAGAAGATGGAATGGCAAACAGTGCAGATACTGATCAGACTGTGCGGATGCACAGGCTGGTCTGTATCTACACTGGTTGCAAAACTATATGTCCCATTTTTCCAGCCAGTCATATAATCATCTTTCATAGCTACACATATTTTCACTTGTTAGATGTATGACCGGCGTTTCATTGATGCACAGTCTGATCGGGATCTACACTGGTCGCAAAACCTATGACACCCATTTCACCAGGCACAGCCCGGCGTAAATTAACGGTAGGGGTTCCTCCTTATAGGAATCACGATCTTGCCTGGTTTGGCCCTCAGGTAAGTTTTTATCTTTGGCTCTTTTGTTACCTGGGAGTTGAATTGGGTTATTGCCCATTATAAAAGTAGTATGATTGTTACTGATCCTTCTTCTTTTGGGACGGGCCAAGTGATTCTGGTGTGGCGAGGACCTGGCATCAGATCAGGATTATTCTGATTTCAGGGCTGAATATATAGTTTTTTTTAGACCGGCCTTAAATAACCTTAGCTGTTGATAGGCCGTTAAACCCAACAAACAAACAAACAAACAAACACAAACAAACAAACCTGTCACAGCCACATATGCGTCTAATATGATCATGGCTACGGGTTATGAATGGTAAGTGTATTGATTCAGTACAGATGGACAACAATCAGTGAGGTGTTAGACGGTTCCGGAAAATAGGGGTGCTGACAGAAAATAAAACCGTTATTTATTGCCGTTTTACCTACAAAAAAATAAACTAATTAAAACAACTCATACAAACACAAATTTAATGAATATCCTTTAAAAAAAACATTTTTATCTTATATGTAAGGGTAGGAATTGGCTCGAGGACCTTCCAAACCCGGGAAACACAAATTCAGGCTCTGCTGTGTTGTCCATCTTTTTTATAACATCTTTTTTATAGCATGTATCGCTGTGAGATGGCAACACATTATGCATACAATCAAACACACCTGTGGCCGGTAACACGTGTACCTCCTGTCATTGCCGATTATCTAAACACGTTCACAAGCGCCATCGCATACACTATTGATGAATTTACATGTAAATCCATCCGTCCGTTCGTCCGTACGTTGTAAAACATAAACTTAACATTTCTAAATATGCGTTGTATTATTTATTTATTTATTGAAAGTCTCAACAATGTACATGCGTTAAAAGTTGTGTTTGTCGGTCCATGAATGGGTTTTGCCCGAGAGGTTAGAGCACTAAACTTCAATACCAGAGAGGTATCGGGTTCAAACCTCACCTTAGACATCAGAAATACTTTCATAGTATTTCTGATTGATTGCGAGTTTAAATTGCCAATAGATGTTTAGAACGGTGGACGTATTGCCAAGATTAACGCAGGGGGTGTTGTAATACAGCGTTTGGCCTAAGAAATACTAGTAATTTATAGACACCACAAACAGGAAATATCATTTATGGTGTATGTTACGTCGGTAACATAGCTGGCATACTCCACCTTTATATCATATACTACAGGCCACTGACTTGTGTTTCAATACATAGAAAGGCTGTGTACGTACATACACCCGCACGAGACGTGATATGCGCATGTGCGGGTATCGCGCGAAATCTCGGGCATCTGGTGAAATACTTACCTGATTCCTGGTAGATACCGGTGTAATTTAGTTTAATGGAAATCGGTTTTCTCAGTCGGAATCATACAGAAGCCCATTAGGGCCACTTCACTTTTTTTTAATTTCCATTTATTCAAGATGTTTTCTTGAATTTTCAAGTTCTTTTCTTGAATTTTCAAGATCTTTTCTTGAATTTTCTAGAAAAGATCTTTAAAATTCAAGAAAAGAACTTGAAAATTCAAGAAAACATCTTGAAAACAAGATGTTTTCTTGAATTTTCAAAAGAACATCTTGAAAACAAGATGTGTTCTTGAATTTTCAAGTTCTTTTCTTGAATTTTCAAGATCTTTTCTTGAATTTTCAAGATCTTGAAAATTCAAGAAAAGATAAAAAAAAAAAAAGTGAAGTGGCCCTAATGGGCTTCCGTACAATCATTCAACATCTCGGTATAAACTTTCTGAGGAGAAATTGATGTATGCATATTCCAGGTGATTATAAGGTCCGACAATAGCAACTGTGGGTAAACGTTTGCTGTGGCACGAGGGAACTGTTTGAACCCCAAGGCCGTAGGTTCCCGAGTGCCATGACAAATGTATTATAAGAGGTTCGACAATGTCCAGCCGTGGGTAAACGTTTGCTGTGGCCAGGTTATTCTAATTTCAGGACTTTTTACTTTTTTTCTCGATGTAAATATCCCGTTCTGATTTTGGTACCCCCCCCACAATGCAGCATTTTGGGACCCCCCCCCCCCCCCCCCCCACACACACACACACACACACACTCCCCAATGCAGCAGGTTAAAACCCGCTTGCCCCGCCTTACATGACCTTAGGTGTTGATAGACCGTTAAACACCAATAATTCCAGCACAAGAATATTTACACAATTCCCTAACATTTGATTGGCCCGTAGCAAGTCTCTGTCCAAAATGTATATCCCAGTAAACTCCCACGCCGAACTACTTTCCGTAACCGTGAGGCGCAGTTAAAATAATTCTTAAGAAAACGGAAAATAAACACATTTTCTTGATGAATTTATTTCTAATGCTGGAATTATAAAGAATGAATGGCTTTTTTGTGGAATTTATTGGGAATATAAACTTGGAAAAGTCGCGGGAATACTTGACGAATGTCGGAAAATTGTGGAATTTATCGGGGATATAAACTTGGAAAAGTCGCTGGAATACTGGACGATGCCTTCCGGCCTTCGTCCAGTATTCCCGCGATTTTTCCAAGTTTATACCCCGATAAATTCCACAAAAAGGCCATTCATTCCTATAATATACAAACAAAACCAACGATGCACGACATCTCTTTCATGAGTGTCCAGTTTTAGAGAGACCCTGCATTGCTACACATACATGTATGAGACGCGCCATGCGATTTCGTACCTTCGGACATCTGCGTAATTTCATGAAATACGTTCACAAACATTTCAGTATTTTCTGCAAATGGCGTCAAAAGTTGACAAGATTTTCAGAGTACATGCGGATTTATATACCGGTTGTACTCTGAAACTTTTGCCAAATTGTGCCTTTATTTCTGAAAAATATTGTACATTTTGTAAACGTGTTTCATTTAAATTACGCAGATCTCCGAATGTACAAAATCACATGGCGTTTCTCATATGGACATACGGACATATTTATCGATGACATTTGACCGTGATTATAATTTTCAACAGCTGGATATGACCCAGTTCGCCTCATTAAACGATGTTTATCACCATTCTGCTTGCTTAGCCGTTCAGAAGAACGCTTCCCTGTGAATCAAAACAAATGCCACGCCCCTGTCCAATAGCCATTGTGCCCTTGTAATGTATCTGTTAACGCATCCAATCGTCTATAATGAAATCGTCCATGTATGATAGGTATATACATGTACAGTGAAACCTCTCTAAACCGGACACCCTGGGAGGTCCACAGGGTGTCCGACTTAGAGAGGTTTCACTACAAATCAGGCATTTGATCATTCTGAGTCATAGTTGTGTGCTATGCGATCACGAACAGGCATTATCACCTGATATAAAGGACCAAGAAAGTCGTCAAAAGTTAGATTACATGTGTTTCATTGGTGTCCGGTTTAGAGAGGTTCCACTGTATATCTATTCTGGTGTATATGTGTCTGTGTATATGTTTTTATATGAGACACGCCATGTGATTTTGTACCTTGGGACATCTGCATAATTTCATGAAATACGTTTACAAAATTAACAATATTTTTTCATAAATAAAGTCAACAGATTCTGAAAGTTTTGTCAACTATTTTGTCAACAAAATCACATGGCGTGTCTCGTATGTATCAAGATCAAACGAACACATGACCATGTATATATATATATATATTCAACTATACTAGCATATACATAGTCATGTTTTCGTCAAACTCAATTGACAAAGTCCGATGCTATGAATTGTTTTTGTCACGGACTGCGACAATCCATGACACAAACGCCTCCTAGCACCGGCTTAAGCGTATCTCGATGTAAAAGTGATCCGAAACGTAGGCAAACTGTACATAATTGTCGAATTGAATACTGATGAACGGCCATGGTGAGTAGTATTAACCAAGTCGTTCCCCAGGTGTTCAGTCATCGGTGTATGTGGGTTGATGTATGAAACATTTAACAGTAGGCCATTTGTATGACTGCGTCTCATAGGCTTGTACTATACAAGCTGCGACAAACTGCGCAGTCACTGACTAATACAACAAGACTACAATCCGTATTTGCGGCTGTGACTCGAGAAATGGGGCTGATGGGTTTTTGCGACCAGCGTAGATCCAGATCAGACTAGTCTGATCAAGATCTGCACTGTTCGCCATTACATCATCTAAATACGCGTCATGCTTTTCACAAGGATTATAAATCGTTATCCGGCTACAGGAGTGGGCTATTTGATTAGCAGCTACACTGGTCACTTGTCCCGTAAGCCCCGTTTCTCCAGTCACGGCCATATTTCATTCATTCTGCCTGCATGGCACATTAAATGAGACACGCCATGTGATTTTGTTCCGAAGAACATGTGTGATAGCTCATGAAAACTAGTTAAAACAATTACTATATTATCCGTAAACGACGTCGAAAGTTAACGAAGTTTTCATAGCATATACTTCTGTATTTCCTATGAAAGGTTTGACATCTTTCGCCGTCATTTACAGAAAATATCAGCATTTATCGATACGTACTTAGTACGTATGTGCCGTGAAACACGATGCCGTGAAATATTTTTGATATCCTGTCAATACGACCTAATCACGGCGTATGAATATGTGCGTTGACTGGGGTTATTATTTTGTTTGCATTTTAAAGCCATTTGTAGGTGTTGACGGGATAAATAGAATAGTAGGTTAGTGCCGTGACTGGGGAAACTATCTGGCGCGGCGCGGAAACGGGATGTGCTTGGCAGAGCCTCGCCCATCCCGTTTCCTAAGCCTTGCCAGATATTTTTTTCCTATTCACGGCACTAACCTACTATTCTCTATTTTCTGTAAATATGTTTCATGAACAATCGCACATTTTCCGTTCTGATGTTGGGATTATTCCCCCAATGCAACAGGTTAAGTGCGGGATCGAACCCGTTGGCCCGGCGACCATAGCTGTTAATAGACCGTTAAACACAAATAATTAAAATCAATGAATCTTAGGTACAAAATAACCTAGCGTGTCTCAAATGTATTAAACAGAACAATATACCAATGGAGATGGACGAGACTGCTTCGATTAAATTGTAACAATATAGAACAGTAATGGGTACACCCGTAATCATGGTCTTCAATACAGGCACATATCTGCTATATATAACTTTATTGCATAAAATAGACTTTCACAGTGTAATAACACCGTGTAATAAAAATCAGAATACATTCAATAGTGTAGTAAATATGCAAACGAGGCCGGTACAGAAAACACGCTAGGTGGCCATTACATCTTAATCGTATTGTACTGTGCTTATGCAATACATATAATCTAACATTTGTGTTGATTCAATAGGATATTTATTAAACTCGTTGACTTGCGTAATAAATGTCATATTGAATCATCACTCATGTACATGTAAGATCCTCCATATACGACTACCCCGGTATGGACAATAACACACAAGAAGTCGGTAACATATACAAATATTCATAAATGGGATTGGTCTGAAAATCATTTTGTGATGATTGGATTGGTTGCAAAAATTAACATATCAGAATCATTTCTAGTTGCTTAGGGGTGAAATGGTTAATCTGCCGAGGTCTGTCCGTGAATGTGAAAAAAAAACAACAAACAGTTTTGGCCCTTCGCGCCGTCGGTAACGCACCCCACTAAATGTCATTTGCCCTCCCAGTCACGTTTGAACTCGAACATTACATACCCTGTGCTACGTACATGTATCAATATAACCCAAATTATCGGGCAACAATTTGGCACGTTTTCAGCGTACAATTAATACTGCATACTACATCTTAGCTCTTGTTTCTTTCCGCTTTCAACTTTTATAATCCGTCTGATACCGTACACGAGGCCTACTGACCTAGTTCGCGCGTGACTTGCTCCTAACTATTTTCATGAATTAAACTGCACAGCCGACGAACACTCGATCTAGACCATGGCTACACGGTCCGACTCGTCTAGGCCTATGGGCATACGACTACGGAACCCCATATGGGACGTATAATTCTTTTTTTTTTTTATTAATTCGTTCCCACGTAATAACAATTTGTTCCCTCAATTTAAAAATTCGATCACGGGACCGAATTGTTATATCGTGGGAACGAATTGTTGATTCGAGGAAAGAATTGTTATATCGTGGGAACGAATTGTTAATTCTAGAGAACGACTTGTTAAATTGAGGGAACTAATTGTTATTTCGTGGGAACGAATTAATTTTAAAAAAATCCATGTCCCTTGCGGGGCTCCGTATTCTACAAGCCGAATGTATGTACGCCATTATCAAGGTGCATGATCACGTGGTTACAACAATAACAACGTCGCCCACTCCAAAGTAAGTATTAGTTGATATTTTCCTTAATATGCAACGGATTTTCATGAAATATGGCGCAGCAAACGCGTCTTCGTGATATGCATTTGGTGGTCCAGGATGTTTGGCACAGACTTATGTCGTTTTTGCACAGAATCGATTTCCGTGTCGGAGACACGGGAAATCGATTCTTCGCAAAAACGACAGAAGTTTGGGCGAAAATACACCAAATGCAGCCTAATAAGACGCGTTTGATGCGCCATATTTCATCAAAATCCGTTACGTAATAAGGACAATATAAAAGAATACGTACTTTCAATCGGATGGCTTCTGAAAGTTTCAGAACTTGTTGTTGTTGTTAGTACCACGTGATCATACACCTTGCATATGTACAGGGTTCAACCTAGGATTCCAACATTTGGGGTCACTGGCCGATCCATATCTTAAAACCACCTCTGACTGAAATTGAGCTATAAATAAATATGGGTTATTTTCGCTGTAAAATTGTCTATAGTGTTATAATTCTTACATGCAAACCTCATGTATGCCAGATTATTATAATACAATGAAAATACCTTGGTAAGTTTCAAATCATAAATCATGTTATAAAATCACGTTCTCATTTAATTTCTGATGTTCCATTGTGATTTCTCCTCAGGTATTAAAATGTGACCCGTTGGATTCATAATTCTGGGCCATTTCTAAAACGGATGGGCCATTATTGCCCCTCACTATTTATTTTTTGGGACCATTTATGACAAATAGGGGCTGATGGCCGGCCCCTCCTAGAATGAACACTGTATAATTCCAGCACAAACATATTTACACAATTCCTTAACATTTGATTGGCCGGTAGCAAGTCTCTGTCCAAAATTTATATCTCAGTAAACGTAAACTCCCACGCCGAACTACTTTCCGTAACCGTGAGGCGCAGTTAAAATAATTCTTAAGAAAACGGAAAATAAACACATTTTCTTGATGAATTTATTTCAAATGCTGGAATTATAAGGAATGAATGGCCTTTTTGTGGAATTTATCGGGGTATAAACTTGGAAAAGTCGCGGGAATACTGGATGAAGTAAAGTTTATATCCCCGATAAATTCCACAAAAAGGCCATTCATTCCTATAATGTTTCTTATTTCTGCTATAAGTAAGGTGTTGGTGTTGTCATTTTCGAGGCGCAATTAAAATAATGACTAGAAATGACTAAAGTAGAAAACAAGACACCACCAAATGAGACGAACCAGCCCACGGTGAATTTAAATCATCATCTTTAATATGACACATGGATGTGCTGTGGCTCAGGGGTATACTACATGACTTTAATACTGAAGGTTGCGAGTTCAAAACCTACCCTTGGACAAGAAGAATACTTTCATGGTCTTTCCATTCCACTGGTCAATCGGATGAGACTTTCAACTGTGGACCCGTCTCCATATGACATTAGCTGTTGATGAGACGTTAAATCCTTTCACTTTCTGTTCTATATACTACACCTTAGCTGTTGTTTGGACGTTAAACCACAATCATTTTAATTTTAATATAACAAGACCGACATCCTCATCCTCATCATTCGGACGAACATATTAGTGAGACCAATGAGAAGATAGCAAGACGTACAACCGAAATAACTGACTTATGCGAAAGTATTAATCATCCATCGAGTTGGAATAACTCGACCCATAACGGAATTGAATTGAATTATTCCAACCCAATGGATGATTTACGCGATTCTGTACATTTTCATTGTCCGCGAGTCGCCACATACGGACACATTACATGAACTACATTACATTACATTGTAAACCCCAGGGGCCCGTTTCACTAAACTTCTTACGACTAAAGTGTTCGTAAGCGCAAATTTAGGATCGTCTAGAAATTTCAATTGATGGATTTACATTTATTGAGCATAGGCTGCATATGCAGCATATGCTAAATAAATGTAAATCCAATAAATGTAAATCCAATAATTGTTTACAAGAAAACAGTGTTGATGTGCAATTATCATAATTTTGCACTTACTAATATTTTAATCGTAAGAAGTTTAGTGAAACGGCCCCCAGGGGCCCGTTTCACTGCACTTCGCAAGACTAAAATGTACGTAAATGCACAATTATGTAAATTTCACATTAACAAAGTTTTCTTGTGAACAGTTATTGGATTTACATTTATTAAGCATAGGCTGCATATGTAAATCCATCAATTGAAATTTCCAGACTATACTAAATTTGCATTTACGAGCAGTTTAGTCGTACGAAGTTTAGTGGAATGGTCCCCAGGGCTCATTTCATTGAACTTCGTAAGACTAAGAAGTTCGTAAGTGCAAATCTTTATTTTAGAATAACATGTACACCGAGAGCCGATGTTGTAAGCTATTTTGTCGATATGTCCACATGAAATGATATGAGCATGTATCTGCAAAATGACAACATTAGTTCACCACATTAATGTTAGAAGCAAAGTAATACAAATCTTTGTACGAACATTTTGATCATAAGAATTTTAGTGAAACGGCCCCTGAACATCAGTTGAACTTGTGTATAGATTCTAAATTTGAAAAGCACAATAATGCGAAGCAGTTACATACACTTGTTCACTACCATTTGTTTTGATATCGCGCCTCTGATTTTGACGTGAGCTGTCTTAATAAGAAAGCACATGAGCATTGGCGTCACGTCTTGTTATACCCGCGCAACGATTTGTGGGGGGGGGGGTATACTGGAGTCAGGTTGTCCGTCCGTCCGTCCGTCCGTCCGTCCGTCCGTGCGTCCGTAAACTTAGCACCAGAGAAATATATTCTTATAACTTCTACTTCCTTCATCTAAAATGCTTAATATTTCACACATGCATTCATGTAAAGGCTCTACTACCATGCTGTGCCAAATCCACGACCGTCCAACCCCTGCTGATCCCAAGGTCAAGGTCAAATACTTAGTCCCTTTACAAAACTTAACATCAGAGAAATATGTTATAGCTTCATCTAAAATTCTTAATAGTTCGTGCATGCATTCCTCTAAGGCTCTATTATCATGCTGTGACATATCCTCGCTGATCCCAAGGTCAATATCACATACTTAGTCACTTTACAAAACTTAACATCAGAGAAATCGGTTATAACTTCTATTTCCTTGCTCGGATCTGCTTCACATTCACGTTCGTGCCGCCCCCGCTAAACCCAGAGTCCAGGTCACAAGCCCACACACTTGGCAATTTTACATATTTAGGGGTACCTGGGCCCACGCGGGGGGGGGGGGGGGTATTCCGTAAACCTCGCTTACTGACCAATCTAGTTCGAATCTATAAAAGGTATAATAAAAATGGGATTTTGAATCATTTCAATTACTTTGAAATATATTTGGTCTTCACCGACCGTCGTCGAGTTTAGTTGGACGTAGTTTATACCCCGATAATTAAAAAAGTCATGTGTTCCTATTGCACGTCGAGTTCGCTTCTCATTGGTCCCAATAGTATGTTCGCCCGAATGTGAGGATGGGGTGTTCGGTCGTGTCACATTCAATATATCAATAGCAGCGGAAGACTGGATACGGTTACGTTAATATACTCCATATGTTACATTCCTTAACAGCATAACTAATTTTGAAATATAAGTGATGCGGAAATATTGCCCTTACATTTAGTTTCTCGGGTATCAGATGCCAATGTCAATAGACACGCCGTCTACGTCCCTTATGCCCCCATCACACCGAAGAAAGTTCCCGCTACGTTCTTGAAGTTCTGTAAAATTGCTAGGACGCAGCGCCAACTTCGTGGTCTTCGAGAAAATGTGAAATCGTCCTGTTCATGCTACGTCCGCGCCACGTCCATGCTAAGTTCCTGTTGCGTTGGTGGAGTTCTCGAGGAGTTCTATTGGCGCGCAGGACGCGGTGCGTGCGGCGTCGGAAGGGTTCCCGCTACGTCCTCGCTACGTCCGCGCAGATTGTGACTCGTTGTACCTACGTCTATACTGCGTTCACCGGGCGTTGGTGTCTTCTTTGGTAATTCTAGGACGAACTATATACAGAAGTTCATCAAACATCTCGGGAGACATTCCCAGGAAATTGAAGAATAACTGTTGGTCTTCCATTCTCCGTTCAGCCAGCAGTCGGTCATAATGGTCATATAAAAGTCTTCTTTCGGTCAAGGACGCACCCAGCAAGATATTCGTTGCCTTCTATTTCTGAGTCTTCTCATCACCAGCAGTGCCAATTGCTCGTCTTGAATCTGTTGATTCGCAGCCATTTGATGGAGAAGAAGCACATTATGCCTGTGCATATCCATGCCTTGAATACAACTGATGCCAGTGGGTAGTATTTATATTATTTTCCGTAGACGTGGTAAGGACGTAGGTCTGTCGGTGTGTGGAGGTCTTGTGGGCGTACTATAAACTTCATGTAAGTGCTTTGAGCTTGCCATGAACGTGTACAGCGCAGTAATACCGTAGCAACCACTTAAAGAGGACGTAGCGACAACTGAATAGGCGTAGTGGCCGCGCAGTAGACAAGGACGGAGTTGTCAGCGATTTGGTGCTACGTTCTATCCGTGTCCGCTACGTCTATGCTACGTCGATGGAGCTGTTAGTAGGTCCTAAGAAGGTCCTTACTGCGTCCTTACAGACTGCGTTCGTGTTACGTGAGTTTTGAACATGCCCAAAGTCCACATAGCGGAAAATCGGTCTCGGGAGACCATGGAGAACATGCCACGTCAATAAAAGATGCCACTACTCTCTCAGTACGTTGTAGGAGTTCCCACTTCGTCCTGGTCTTTTTTTCTTGCACTCAGCGAGAACGAGAACTCCATGGACGTAGCGGCGGTGTGATGGGGGCATAAAGACCATACCGAGTTCGTTCTCGGCGGGTAGGTTTTGAGAGGTTCTGTGAAAAAAGAATATGCTATGTTATACTATTCACTGGTGAAGTAATAAGAAACTGAAAGGGACTTATCCAAAGTTTAAATTCGTTTTATTAATTTGCACTTAATACAGTTAACAAGAGTATTTTCGTCTTATTGGCTGGTGGCAATTTTAAACTTATGTTAAAGACCTCCTTAACCCTTTGCACACTGCAAAGGATTGAGAAAGTATTTAACATACATTTACCTTAGTTTGTTTTCAATGCCTTGTTTGTTTTTACTGGCTACGTAGGTAGGTGTTGGCCATCTAGGTGGACACATAACGGAGAAACAAAATGGCGTTCTGCTGCAATGCAATTCCAACCATTCATATATGATTGTCCTTATATCCCTTCGGGAAATGTTTAGTTGTTATGTCTATTACTATGATTGGCTTCTGATGATTATTATGGAGTTCCGGACTGTGTTTGGTCTGTTTCCTGGTGTCCAATCAATCAGGAATGTCACCTCGTGGCTTTGCTACATTCATTAATGAATTCACATTGCTATCATGATCGATGGAAGTAAGTCAATGAGTGCCGTATGTTGAAACGCATGATTAATGTCAGGCGGACGGATGTAGGGCAATGCGATACGACTGTTGTGTACATAGTCTAATGTATTGTGTATTTTGAGAATGGTTTGTTGAGCATGTGTGAGTGATGTAGTGTTCCATCACTGGCCGTTCCAAAACGGATCCTGTGTTGTCATATTTCAGAGTATCATATATCGGGTGTGTCGTGTTGTTTTGGATGTGTGGCGACTTTTGTGGGCTGTGTTGCTTTGATATGTTATGTGTGTGCTATAATGATGTCCTTTGTTGCTGTCTTTTTAAACCGCTGCTGATTCTGAAGTGCTGTCAAAGCATGTTGTAAAGTGTGCTGTCAAACCATGTTTTTATTGAGAAATAAGGCAATATATAAAAGCAACAGCAGACGACAATTGTTGTGAGTAGCGGTCTCAGGGTTAATACTTGTCTCTAGCATGGAATAGTCATGTGAATTGCTTGCTAGCATGCGCGTGTCATATATTGGTACCCCACATGGATGCGGCTGCGTGATTGGCTTTTTATCCGAGCTATTAGCTCGGATTAAGTAACTATATGGAATGTCTCAGTCATTGCAGATAATATGCTAATGAGCTAAGTGGCGGTCGCAGTGTCACTGTTTGCGGGTTTAACTTTAGAAAAACACGTTGTACTACGCCGTAAAAATGTAGTTCAACAACAGTAAAACAGTGAGCTATCTTACCGTTTCAGTTACGTGTATTGTTTGCTTTTTTTTGCGCTATATATGTGTTATTGCAAAAGTTTTTGTATAACTGTTATGTATTAATATGAGTTATTTTCTATGTATGTTGATATGTTGCGCAATGATATAGTAGGGGGCGGGATTTCCATGTGACCTTTTTCTTGAATGACCAATCAGATTAAAACTTACATTCTGAACTTTACATCGATAAAATCCGACATTGGACAGCGAAATGATGCTGATTTAAAGCAGAAACATTGTGTTTTGACAGTTACATACTGTTTTAATCATCTTGAGCCATCGATATTATTAATCAGTGTCCATTTTACTTAAAAAATCAACTAATCTATAATGAATTTAGTAAAACAGTTCGAGATACAAATGAACTCTGCATTTAGCACAAAGACAATAAGCGTCTGTTGATCCAGACGATCAACAGAATTTAAGTGATATGTTAACGGTTTCGTTATTTTGTGATTACAATCTTGCGACTTGCGACAGCATATACAGTACGATATACTTCACAAAGGAAACGTTGTCTTGAGTTTGAATAAGGATAATCAGTATCTCCAGATTGTTTGTATTATGAATTAAAAAAAGTATATTTAAATAATTAGATATTAATTTAAATAAATATTTCGGCATTATTTACTCAATAAATTAAAATTGAATGTGTAGCTGAAATGAAAGTGAAAGTAGAACGTTTTTGTTATATCCTCCTGGTTACAAATTGCTGAGGATTCCTATTTGAATTGGAAAATGATATACAATTTAAATTTAGGAGACTGTGTCAGGAGAAAATGGACTGATGACATATGTCACTAGTCTAGTTCCTGAGCTATGACTGTGACAGGAAAAAAGGGACTGATGACATATGTCACCTGTCGTGTTCACCCCCCCCCCCCCCAACCCCCCGAGGGGGTATATAGTTTTCGTAATTCCGTCCGTCCACGTTAAAGAGTTTGGGTACCCATTATCTCTGTGACGGAAAGTCGGATGGACCTCAAACTTCATATACTTCCTTAATCATCAACCATATTTTCATTCCATACCACACTCATGCGGCCTTCATTTCCAAGGTCAATGTCAAATTACTTAGACATTTGCATCTGTACGATTTGCCTTAAAGTTTTCTGCAACCGTAAGTCAGATTGACTTAAAACTTCATATACTTCCTTATCATCATCCATATTTTCATTCTATACATGTACCACACCCATGTGGCCTTCATGTCCAAGGTCAAGGTGAAATTATTTTGAACAATCATGTTTGTCAAGATAAATATTGTTTTTGCAGCATTGATAATGTATACTGATTCGACGAATATATTGATTTTAAATGGAGTACTGCGAAGGATTTCAGGATTTTCAGTCCTTTGATTGTGGTTAGTTACGAGACATGACACCAAATTACGACATTATCGGGGGGGGGGGGGGTGGATGGCCGTTTCATTAAACTTCATACGACTGAAATGTTCGTATGTGCCAAATTATAGTCTGTAAATTTCACATTAGCTATGTTTTCTTGTAAACAATTAGTGGATTTACATTTATTGCGTATAGGCTGCATATGCAGCCTTTGCTCAATAAATGTAAATCCATTAATTGAAATTTCCAGACGATCCTAAATTTGCACGTACGAACATCTCAGTCGTACGAAGTTTAGTGAAACTTCCCCCATATTCGTTTCGATATCTAATGTATGGTTTGTTTGTTTGTGTATTAGTGTTTAACAGCCTATCAACAGCTAAGGTCATGTATGGCCGGGCAAACGGGTTCGATCCCATTTTAACCTACTGCATTGGGGGGAAAATCCCAAAATCCGAACGGAATTTACATCGAGAACAAATATATTCAACCCTGAAATTAGTATAACCTGACCTGGTGCCAGGTCCATACCACACCAAAGTCACTTGGTCCCTTCCCTTAAAATAGGATTACGAATATCGTAATACTCACATCACATAAGGGGTATAACCAGGTTCAACTGTCACATACAAAATGCCAAAGACGTATGTGAGGGCCAAACCAGGTCTCCAGTCGGGATTCCGGTAAGGATGAACCCCGATCGTTAAATTACCCATCGCATTCTCCCACCTGCCACCCACCTAATGTATGGTATGTGGACTGGTTCAGTCTAGCTACGTCATTCAATCAATTAATGAGTCGTTCCGGTGATAGAAATACCATGCGATTCAGTTCAATCTCCGATGTACAGTTTGATTGATTGATTGGTGTTAACGGCCTATCAACAGCTAAGGTCATTTAAGGCCGTGCCAACGGGTTCGATCCCGTATTTAACCTACTGCACTGGGAGGGGGATCCCAAAATCAGAACAGATTATCGACATAAAAAATATTCAGCCCTGAAATTAGAATAACCTTGACCTGGCCCAGGTCCATACCACATCAGTCACTTGGTACCTTCTCCTAAAAGTAATAGGATTACGAATAATCGTAGTACTCACATAAGGGGTATAACCAGATTCAACTTTCACATACAAGAATGCCAACACGTACGTGAGGGCCAAACCAGGTATTCGGTCGGGATTTCTGCAAGGTTGAATACCGATCGTTAAATTACCCATCGCATGCTCCCACCTGCCACCACCTCCGATGTACAGCCTGCTGGCTGAATCAGTTCAACCACGTAAACCAATCAATCAATGAATCGTTTCGATTAGCGTAGCTGGAATGATTCAGGCATGACATGATACCGTTGAAGCTGAACTCAATCCGATTAGCGTAGCTGGAATGATTCAGGCATGACTTGGTACCGTTGAGGCTGAACTCAATCCGATTAGCGTAGCTGGAATGATTCAAGCATGACATGGTACCGTTGAGGCTGAACTCAATCCAATGGATTGCGTTCAGCCTCAACGGTACCATGTCATACCTGAATCATTCCAGCTACGCTAATAAATCAATCAATCAATCAATCTGTTTTCTTATGTTTACCATTGCATTCAGCTCAATCTCCGGTTTGTGATGTGCAGGTTGATGCAGTACATTTTCTGACTGATTCAGTCGCGCCAATCGCCTGCACAAACATCACTCAACCAATCCATTTTGGCATTATTCTGCTGATATAGTTACTACTGGATATATCCAAGCAACCAGTAACGCTGTATCGCCTCCTGATACAATACATTGATACAAATAACCCGTATGTTCTGTCCGTAACGCAGCACCAACAACCACTTCAAGACATTAGGGTCATAACTGGAATTGGGTATAGTAACAGGAATACAAATGCGTCTATATTTGGTTTTACTTGTTTATTAAGTATCTTTTATTTGTTTTTAAAGTATTTTCAATATTTTCTGGCACATATAATGGCGCACCCGGTCCACACGTTACATCATCCAATATCATCAATGTGTATGGTTTGTTACAATTAGCATTCATATTGCTATGGTGATATGAAAATTCCATATTTATTAGAAGAGGTTGATAGATAAAGATGTGTAACTTCAATGTTGAGTTAGAAAGAGTTGATATTTTATAGTTCCTTTCAAATGTATACCAGTACTTCAGATATTGGATGGTGTAACCTGTAGACTAGTATGTACCATATGCATTGTACATCGTACATATAGCTAGCAGTAGCCGTAGATAGGGTACATTATGACATTATGAGCTATCACATCAACAATGATTCGCCAATCAATAAATGTTCACCACACATATTTCAGTCTGTACTCTGTTGAAATTGTCGGTCTTAAATAGAATTCAAGACTAAAATTTATTTTCAAAGAATTTTTGTTTAGTCTTGAATTATATTTAAGAATTCCAAGTATGTATATGTGATATTCGTGCAGATTTATTGACTGATGATGACACAATAATTGCATTGATACTGCATCGACATAAACACCCCAACACCAATATATAGAGCCATACATGTACATACACGGTGGCATTCGTGGTGTATATTTATGGTCTATTCTATGTATCGGTGTTGAAGCAGCAAGATATATATATATGCAACAACGACATAACAAAATGTTAACAGAATATTTAAACCATAGCTTTCCATAACACGACCAGCATACAAGCACACAGACATTAACATTCAAGCAGGGATTCCGCTGGGGGGGAATAAAAAAATTACCACTTCAAAAAGAAAAAATATATTATTTTTTTTCGAAAATTGTAATTTTTTATCGCCAATTGCGAAAGTGGCGATCGCCAGCGGAATCCCTGTTCAAGAGCACTCATTCATAGAACTGGACAGGTATAATAGAATGTGGATATAATATTAATAACGTACATTATTGGTTGATATTACTCTCTTTTTTAACATTTTACGTGCATGTAGTTGTAACCAGCTTCAGTAGGTTATATTATTCTAATAAGTGCAAATCGTCCAATTCATTGTGCATGAATTACCATGGTGCATGGACTTCGAAAAACAACTTAGTTTCTGTTTATATATTAAAACTATTTAAAAACGCAACATGGAGGTAGACATGTTATTGAACACCCGACATGATTATCCATGTGGCTGCATTGTACCACGTGACTGGTGTATGGATTCTGGATTATTTGTATATATAATGAATTGCTATTCATACTCATAATAAATTGTTTTGCAAGTTATGTAATGGGTAAATAAATAACATGTCTACGTCCTAGTTGCGTTTTAAAATGGTTTCAGTATATATCTTAAACATGTACGCTATCGGAATGGCTGTTACATTATTGGTGTTGTATGAAGTTGATAACATTAAATTATGTTTGCTGGGAACCACACACGCATAGACGGACACACACTCGCATTCTATATTTACATAGCAGCTGCTTAGAAAGGCCCTCACTTCTGATTGGCTCAGAATGAAAGACAATTGTAGGTACAATCAGGGCACCTGACCCGTTTGCCGCCACAATAAATAATTATTGTTAATAATGCTGATAATAATAATTAATAAATGTTTGTGACCAAAAAGAAATTAAATATTTAAAAAATGTTTATGCATGTAACTTGCCACACATTCCGTAATTATTACGGAATGTGTGGCGAGTTGCTTGCATCAACATTTAATTGGCAAACAACACATTACACTTTCCAAATAGTTATTCACTTACATGTAATTTAATTAAGGGAAGGTGTAGCGAGTTACATGCATCACATTTACACTGGCAAATAACACATTTTATCCCATCAACACAGTGCGTATGTGCCGTGTGTTTCACGGTGCTGTGAAACATTTTTGATATCCAGTCAATACTATTTTTGCATTTTACAGCCATTTGTAGGTGTTGACGGTGTTGGTGCGGCACGGAAACGGGATGTGCTCGGCAGAGCCTCGCCCATCCCGTTTACTGAGCCTTGCCAGATATTTTTTCCCATTCACGGCACTAACCTACTATTCTCTATCTATGTTCCTTATTTCTGAACCAAAGTATATGTTGTGACCACTCATTTGAACCGTCTCGGCGAGACGGTTCAAATGAGTGGTCACAACATATACTTCTGATGAGAAATAAAGAAATTCTTCAGCCTTGCCGGATATTTTTTCCCATTCACGGCACTAACCTACTATTCTCTATACACTTTCCAATTAGTTATTGGCAAACAAGGGGCAGGTACCTGTGGGTACAATATAGGCGACCATGTGATACGTGACTTCCGACCATGTGATACGTGACTTCCGATGTACGTCAACAACAGTTAGTTATGCACATGCTTTCCGAATTTCAATTGAAGGAACGTGGACCATAGACTCAGCCTTAAGGTCCCTTCGGAAGTCATGTATTGCTATGGCGACTTAAATACATACAATTTAGCAAATGTTTCTGTATAATCAGACACACGTTTCTACCAAAATACCAGTTATTAACTTGTGTCACATAACAAAAGAACACAAAACAAAACAAAGTTAACAGTTCAATTTGCAAGTACATTTTATTAGCAAAAGCACATTTAGGCTAAGTTGTATGTTTTATTACACCTTCAAATTATGGTACTTATTTATTTCCTGAATCATTTATTTGTGCTTCAGGGAAAGTAACAAGTAACATGAATTGAAGTTTCAACCAACAAGAAACTGTTTCATCCTTCAGTGATTCAACGTGAGCAATCAATAACGAGCATTACACAAACAACAACGTCACAATCACCATTGAATAGTAGACACTTTGTTACCATATTGTGTTCGTAAAATGGAAATGTTGTATCCTGCCTACAATGGTTATCTTGTCAAAGACCCGTTTTTCAATGCGCTATTGGGTTTTATCAAACGGTTGATCGAAGGTCATCATGTGCTGGCAGCGTTGGACTCGGATGGCCGAGACAGTCGCCTGGTAATTTTCCATGCTGGAATCGATACTGTACTCTGATTCAGTGTGGCATCGCAGACTGAAGCATGAATAATATGTCTGCTTTTTCCCGCCTCTTCTGAATATTGATCTGAGAGCTACTACGCAGTTGTGGGTACAATTTAGATACCACGTGTTCGTATCTTTCAGTCCGTGCAGATTCAACATTAGTGAGGGCAGACCATATATATTATTGTTACCCGTTGTATGTTTCATAAAGAAGTTGGTAAACATGTTCTGTAATGAATAAATAGTAATACTATTGACAAAATCCAGACGACAACTAATTGTCAATGCAATTACGTATTGGCGTTCATTAATTGTTGTTAATAATAGAGCGAGCAATTGCTAGTATTTCAAGTTGGCAATGCTCCAATACGAGTGAAATGGATGCGTAGTTAATATAGGAAGGTTTTTGTGTTAGACACATGTTACATCTCGCCTACACATCAATCGATTTTGAATTATTTATGAAAAACGGAGTCTGGTTGCAGAGACAATCGTGCTAGAGCTACTGGTGGGACAATTGTTGCCGCACCCGCGAACCCAGCACCGGGAAAGGGTACGGAACTACAGCAGTTATTATTACACCAGAACGCTATAATCTAATACCTTAGAACAGAACAGATTGTCTACTATTGGGCATATGGTCAAATCAATTACTGTTGTCTGAACATGAAGTTAGTGTTCAATTCAAATCAATGATAGCATTATTATATCAATAAAGATAAATATACAATACTATGCTGTATATTTAGAATTGTCCATAATCTATGTTGTGTTCACCTACTGACTTACTTAAATTTATTCCAACTGAATGGTTCAGTAGATAAACCGATCATGGTCATTCGCTTCAACGAACAAGTACACAAGGTTTAAGTATAGAATAGAATCTTGAGAATTTTAATCCTTACAGGTGCCACCCAAATTATATTACAAGATCAGATTTAATTGACCAAATGTCATAATGGTGTAACTGACAGTAACAGTATGATTGAACAAGACTGTAGTACAGACATACATGTTCTAGTAACACAAAGCAGGCTCACAATGAAGAACAATTGCATGTATGGCCCATATATGCATGAATGGAGAGCAGTATATATTCAGCAATACAGATTACTATCACAAAGTGTGATTTAATGTCTGTAAGCCGTTCTATATCCTGATTTGAATTCATGCATATGTGTCTAATTGTTCAATAAACATAATATCTTGTTCAGTTTCCCACGATAGACAGGATTCAACAATGAAATAGCATATACATGCTGCAATAAGTTAGTTACATGTATGTCTATGTACACAATTCGTTTAACGAAACAAATAAATTAAGTTTGAAACTTGGTCGGTGTGATGATTATGTCAAACGAGATGTTAATAAATAATAGAGACATGCTGAGGCAAGATGGACATATCATGTAGTAATTAGCACAAGTCCCGATACGTAAAACTAGCATAGATAATAACATTGCTGACATAATTGTTATCTAGTTAGTAGTAATGTGCAATGCAATACGTTCCAATTATATTAAATAATAATATACATATATTGTTTCAAAGAGGCCAATGCCCAATGTAATTGGCATTTATGAGATCATAAACAGATGATGATTTAACAATATATTTATTGAATATGTTTACAGTCGAATCCACATATTTATCTTAAATTTGTGTATTATAAATTGTAATGGGCAATAATAAATAACTTATTTATATTGTGAAAATCCATTATTGCAATAAATCAGGGGGCCGTTTCACTAAACTTTGTAGGACTAAAATGTTCGTAAGTGCAAAGTTAGGATCGTCTGGAAATTTCAATTGATGGATTTACATTTATTGAGCATAGGCTCAATAAATGTAAATCCAATAATTGTGAAATTTACAGACTATCATAATTTTGCACTTACAAACATTTTAGTCGTACGAAGTTTAGTGAAACGCCCCCCTGGACCTTTGCTACGTACTCAATAAGTAGGTCCGTCTCACCTCAGTATGGCTCTTATGCATGATGATAATGATAATAATGGTGATGACAATTAGACGTGCAAGCGTATTCTAATAATAACCAGATAAAATAACAGAATAAGCTTGTTCATCTAGTTACATGTATACACATGGTAAGTTACATGGGCGTATCCAGTAAGACAGTATAGCATAGTGTCATGAATGCTCCATGCTGAAATGATTTGTGAAATTTGCGATTGATTGTGTAACATGTTGCATGCTGGTGAAAACCTCTTGCAGTTGCAACGTTTGATGTCATTTAAAGACTATATTTACGCCCCGCTTATGCTTTAATACCATTTTCACAACTATCAACCATGTGCAAAGCTATACTATCTACTGGACAGGCTCAAGTGTAATGATATCAATCTGCATCCGCATTTATGCCTAGCACCGTAACAAGCATGATTTGTCACCGAATAAATAAATACTAGTACCAACAGTGGTCCGTCTGTCCATGTGACGATATTGCTCGTCTTTCCTAAATAATTTGCAAGTAGTGTCATATGAACAGATTGACTATGCAAACATTCAACATATCAGTACATGTACAAACATAGCTGCCGAACTGTAATTAGTACCAATAAAACTGAGCACAAATATGGGTGATTACACTTCGACATTGGAGTTGGTGGTTATCGAATATTTTATCTCCATTTTGATATATATTAGACATTAACTTATATATGTATGAGATAGAATATTCAATAATTACCAACAACGCTGTATTTTGATGTGAATTACCGCTGGTCCGCTGTAAGTATTCTGCACGTTTATCATTTTGGGCAGTGTCTACATACCAGTTAGTGAAACCCGAGGTCCTAATGACCACGCCCATTCGATGTGTAACTTTGGATTCACTGCTCCAGTCATGTTATATCACTTTGGTTTGTCTCTGAACATGGGACATGGAATATGCCGTAGTGTCAGTTATTATGCCAGGACTTGCTGCAAGGTGGTGGTGTTCTTGGCTGTTGTTGGTATCCGCCATGCAACTATTCAAGTTCATATTTCGAGCAAGCAACCCTATCGCCAATAGACGACCACTGGTTGATGTATCCCACGGGAAAATCAGTCCGTACTTTCACACTGAAGCACGCAATTGATTGGCGTTAATTCCGTATGTAAACAAATCCACGGGTGTGAATTCAGTCCACGTAGTGACATAATCGACGTAACTGTCCTTAGCTGGTCAGGCGTTATGAGATATTATGCCAGGTGCCTATTAACGTTATATCACTTTTACTTATCCGCTTTAATAATGACATTGCGGTTTCGTCACGGCGTACTCGCGCTGTTGATGATTTCCATGTATCACCGTGGCTCTCCCGTTGATGGCGACCGTGTAGTAAGACATTGCCATACCCATTGACGACGATGTTGGATGATGCATTGGCTGGCTCCCCCGTTTGTTGGTGATTTGGTAGTATCACGTTGCCAATTTGTATTCCGTGCCGTGCCCGCTGTAGCCCCTCCAGTATTCGTGCCGTTTGCACCCGGGTGGAGACGATCCGTTGATCATGCCCACATATGGAACCCATCGCAAGGTGGCTACCTCCGACTTGAATAAATAATAATTCATGCCTAAGTTCTCGCTGTCATCAAGATGCAGCTTCGAACTCTATCGAGCAGGTAACGGATGACGCGACACTGCTGGCGTCAGAGTCCGAGGACGAAGCCGTTTCGTCGTGCGTGTACGAGTCGTCGTCGTTTTCGAACTCGTGCTCATTCGGCGATTCCTGGATGGGGTCCAAGTTTGACATAGCCGAAACAGTTCTTTGTCGCTTCCGCTGGCTCAAGTCTCGCGGTTTTCGTTTTGATTTCCCGCTTTTCGATTTGTGCGACTTTTTTGATGACTTTTCCTTCTCCCCTTTACCCGTTTTCTCCTTGATAAACCGCAGAAACGTGCTGAAAAGTCCCTCCTTTTTGCCACACTCGCGTAAGTCCAGAGAAGTTGAGAAGTTCTCAGCACTTAAATTGTTCAAAGCTTCGACCTTCTCGGCGAGAATTTTCCGTTGTTTTTCTGGGCTTGTGTACACAATGTTCGGCATGGAATGTGAAGCCATCAGGGCGATTTTCTGCTCTGCTAACTCCGGTAACGATTTGGTACCGTCAGATTTCACAATGTACTTGTACGTATATCCTTTTTTGTCCTTCAACGTAACTTGGTACATTTTTGTCATACCGCTGACATGACGATTCTCCGACTTGTGACAATTGTTCAGTTTTCCTCCATTCACGTGTGGCTTACATCTTTTGTGTTTATTTTGCGCATTGGTTTTTGGAGGAACAAATGGCATTAATCCTTTCGTGGCGTTAGGGAACATAGCCATACTACCAAAGTCAGTAAATACTCTATCACGCACTCGCTACTTTTACCGATATAATGTTAATATTTAATGGCTTTACTATCCGTTCGCAGTGTTTCAATATGTCCGTAAACACACACAGATTACAGTATATACTCCTAGTAAATAGTTATTATTCACAGATACACATTAATGGTGTTTGTCAATATAGTATGCAGTATAAATAATAACAGAGTTACTAATCAACAGCGTGGTAGATCACTCGCTAGTTAGTCGTTCTATGAGACACACATGCGTTTACGCCAATATAAATGGGCCAATGAGATCTTCTTGGCACGTTTTCAAGTCTGGGTCACGAGACGAATTGTTCGCGAATACTACTTCGTAGGGATGGCAGCTTATTGTTTACAAAAATATCCGTTTATTGTGAAAATAAACCTTTAAAATATGTTTATTTTATGCGCGGTACTCTGTTATACATTATATTGCTTTAGTTTCATGCATTTATTCACTATCGAACATATTAATACAATATTTATATTCATCGACTGTAGCTACTCGGTACATTTCCACACATCGCTTAAGTAAACTCGCCCGATTTGTAAACATTATCACTTTGGCAAGCCGCCAGCGAGACTTCGCGCCAACCTTGAGATCCATTGACGGTCACGTGACTACGATACATAAGGCGCAGCGGGGGAAATGCATTGTATAGAACGTAAATCCGGTTCACATAATCGACCATTAAAGCAGTGTTCTTTACAGTCAATCTGTATTGTATTGTGTGTATTTAGATAAATAGAATACATACGTTTTATTTATGTTATAGTATTGATACACAAGCGGTACGAATTCGAAGTTAGCGGCACACGTTTTGGCGGAAAACTGTGGGTGATGCAATACACAGGGGGAACATAACGGATATGGGATTCCCGCGTCGCCCCTCTATGCTTATGAGATGAATGGAATGCCGACACGTGAGAGTGGGAATATCAGCCAATCGGAACGTTTTCTTCACGTGTTACCCAAGGCGACCTAACCACGTGGTGTTTGTTCTCTCAAATATGGCGGAAAATGTCAACATATCGATTAGGCCTCGGTAGTACGGTGTTAATATTAAGTCTGAGGTATTTAGGCGGGTTGATACATGCTCGATTCTATTCACAGACCTTCAAATAACAACATGACCTGGGAATGGAACGGAATGGTGAAAATCGTGTCCATCTGTGTCCGCATGACTTGTGGTTTTAGGCCACTCCCGTTCGTCATGCTTGTCAGAGATAATCAAGTACACCTTTCAGGGGCGGATCTAGAGGGGGGTGGGGGTGTTTCGGTGGTTGCACTCCACCCCCGTTCAGACATGGAGTTTACATCGATCACAGTTTACCACCAGTTGGGAGTATGAATTTAAATACCGTAAAACATAGGAAAGTGCATTTCGAAGAGCTCAAAAATAGGACGACCCCCAAGTTGCGAACGGTAACTCTTGCAAGTACTCCCGTACCGTCCGCTACGGACGGTACGGGAGTATATTGCAAGAGTTACCATTCGCACCTAGACACACCCCAATACCCTCCCCCCCCCCCCCCCCCCCCCACCCCCCCCCCCCCCCCCCACCCCCCCCCCCCCCCCCCCCCCCCCGTTCCCCAAATGCTGAATCCGTCCCTGCCTTTCATACTTCCTCCAAAGGTATGTCCATTACATGACACGAATAATAATGATACGCCGCAGCGTTATCTAGAACATTTAATGTGACCACGTGACGTTTAACCTACGAGGGATCTTGGTGGGACTGGAGGGGTGTGGGTGTGATCGGCTACACCACCGCCTGCTCTAATCTTGGTGGGACTGGAGGGGTGTGGGTGTGATCGGCTACACCACCGTCTGCTTTAATCTTGCCAATATTTGAATTTATATTTATTTCAAAATACTTGAATATTGTGCTTGACATCAAGCAGATGGATTGACTGAGCCTGAACTCCGCCAATCAAACTGCTTGATTGCGAGTTGTGATTGCCAGTAGACGTTCAGAAACGTTGACATAATATGTAGCCTATATCACCAACATTACAAAAGTATACTTATCTTAAGTGTTAAGGAGGGGTCGGCTTATAGAATATTAATAATAATAATAATAAAGTTTACAAAACAAAAAGAACAATAACATAACAATTAACAAAATGGGTCAATATTATTTTTTTGTAAATGATCAGATGCAAAAACATGTCCATGTTAATTACAGGCTAACATTGTTTTAACCAAGCCACTCCCATCCCCTCACCCCCATCAAGGCTCCAGATAAGCTGCGTATGTGCTTAAATACCCAATCAAAATTGCCAAAAACCCAATTGAAATCAGAAGTAGGGAGTATCAAAAAGCAATTACAATGTTGTGGTACATTTATCATGCTGCAGAAAACAACAAACAGACCACACATATAGCATATTTGTCTTTGTTTTCCATGAAAACACATCTTGGTATTTCATTAGAATTGTCTCCAAGGAGACAATTCTAATGAAATGTCAATACATGTTTTCATTTCGAAGCAAACTATTCAATAATTGCTGTCTGTTGATGTGTAAACAGTAGTGTGATTTTATTTTACCCAATTACAATTTTGAAATACCCAATTGCTTCAGAAATGATGGAGCTGCCCCCATTATCTAAGGCCTGGGGACGTTAATTTGCAGAGTATCATCCCAGTAAATTGCTGACTTATATTTGTAAATATGATACAAAACATTTAGAAATTATTATAGGGTTAACTGTATTGTAATTATCAATTTTGCGGCGTATATCAGAAAATGATAGGTCGGAAAATATGTTTAATGGCGACGCGCTAGCGGAGCCATTAAACATGTTTTGCGACCTATCATTTTCTGATATACACCGCAAATTTCAAAATTACAATGCGGTTAACCTATTTCTAATGCACTCCTTTACTACTGGCGTTACATATTGAAATAATTTGCGACCGTTCATCAACAATGATATACCTGTAATGTATGACCATCAGCCAATCAGATTGCGTGATATTTATAGAGTGCATTAGAACGTTTTTTTACTCTGTTTTGTTGTTTACAAATCGTCAATAAACAATAATGACTTCAGCCGTTAGTCTTATATCTTTGTACGTAGGGAACATAGGCCTTGTTAGTGAAACCAGTTTAGTGGAACACACTTTATTAACCATATATATGTCGGAAGATACACATTTTTTTACTGAAAATGTTACAAAATAAATTATGCACAAACATTCATGTTGTGACCACTCATTTGAACCGTCTCGTGGGTATACACTATACTAGATGCAATATATTCCAATGAGCCAACCAAAACAAACCAGTTATTTCATTTATTATAGTTATAGAAAACTATGGCACCGATAGCGTCGAATTCCCTACCCGCATTGAATTTTATATCAACATTCGATGTCATTTACGGAAATATAGCATTTATAGAAACAAATATAGGCGAAAAACTGCGATAAGAATGGCAATACCGAAGCCGGGTAGTTATCAGGAAAACGTTTACATGCGTGGGTGGTTGTCATGGTGAAGTTCGCTTTAATTAGCTCTCTATATATAAATGGAAAATGGAAAACTTACATAAATATATTGGACGTCGTAACCAATGGTAACGTTAATATACAACGTCGTTAATTGTGACTGGAGAAATGGGGCTTATGGCATTTATGACCAGTGTAGACCCAGACCAGCCTGCGCATCCGCGCAGTCTGATCAGGGTCTGCACTGTTCAGCGTTTTATCACTGAAGTTTTTGTTTTTTTTACTTTTCTATTGTAGGTTGGACCACACCAAATAATTGTTCTATATAATTTAACTGAATCCCATCCAATAAGGCCAGTCTCTCCTACTTTCACTATTCGTATGGATGCTGTGGGACCTACTTGTACATGACCTGCAGCCAAATGTTCAATTTAAGGATACATTTATTATTTTGTATTCCTGTGGGAACGAATTGTTATTTCGTGGGAAGGAATTGTTAAATTGAAGGAACGAATTTTTATTTCGTGGGAACGAATTAATAAAAAAAAGGATTCTACGTCCCCTGCGGGGCCCCATTATTTACTGTATAATTTGCATATTTCTTAATTCAATGCATTACTTTTAATACCATGTATGCTTAATCGTACGGAAGCCCACTTCACGTTTTTGTTTATCTTTTCTTGAATTTTCGAGATCTTTTCTTGAATTTTCAAGATACTTTCTTGAATTTTCGAGATCTTTTCTTGAATTTTCAAGATGTTTTCTTGAAAATTAAACTTGAAAATTCAAGAAAACATCTTGAATAAATGGAAATTAAAAACAAGTGAAGTGGCCCTAATGGGCTTCCGTATAATCGTACATTTATATAACGAAGCGTAAACTTATATGCCTAAAGGTTGACCTTTATGCCAAAATATATGCTTAAAGGTACAAGTATATGCCCCAATTGTATACATAAAGGTAGAGTTATATTCCCGAGATGGAAATAATATGCCTAATAATTATATGCGTTAATGTGCAAACAGATGTTAGTAAGTACTGTTATATAATTATTGCAGCGACTGTACGGGGTTAATGGCCAATGGTGTTGTTGCACCCGTCCGCTGCACGTAACTTTGACAACAGACGTCTTCCAACTCCAGATAAGCAATTCATGGTTGAGAAGTTTTGCATAATAAATTAGTACGTACTAGTTTTCTTTAACCCTTTCAACACCACAGACCTCTATAGAGACAATGTTTGCAAACAGTGCAGATCCAGATGAGCCAGCTCGTAACGAGCCGTCTCATCAGGATCTCCACTGTTTGTTAATAATTTTAAACGTCGTACAGATTACCCTTTTAGAAGAATGGGATAATTTGAATGAACAAAATTAATGAAATAGCGTGAAACATTGGCATGGAACATCCTATTAAGTTACTTGGTGTTGAAAGGGTTAAGACATGCACCTATGGAATGTTTCATGCTTGTGTCGTTTAGCATACTCTTGTGTGTTAATGGACATAATTCGTTCAAAACTTCGGGCAAACTGCAGCTTTTTGTACATTGTGAACTGGTCTAAAATATAACGATACCTTGACATATGAACTGGCAGTATAAGCATGAATATAGTAAATATAAGCGTGTTAGTACCTTATGGAGCCACAGGTGGAAGACTCGGACCTAGGACCCAATACTTACCTCATTTTGTAAACGTTACCCCACCCACCCATTTCCATACACTATAATACCTTACAGCTTTTCAGCCTTTTCCGGAAAAGGCTGTATGGTATAGTGTATGGAAACGGGTGACTCATTTGGAAAACGTTACGGTATAGTGTATGGAAACGGATGGCTCATTTGGAAAACGTTACACCGCCCACCCATTTCCATACACTATAATACCTTACAGCCTTTTCCGGAAAAGGGTGTAAGGTATAGTGTATGGAAATGAGTGGGTGGGGTAACGCTTTTAAAATGAGCCAAGTACTGGGTCCTAGGTCCGAGTTTTCCACCTGTGTATGGAGTCATATGGCATACTAGCATGTGTACCAGTAGCCTATTTCATCAACATTGCAAAGTATACTTTAGTAGCAAAGTATACTTTGAGGGAGAAATTTTCAAATTTTTTTAAAATTTATTAATTGTTATTATACTGAATTTATTACATTATCACAGCCATTTAATGGCTGTGATAATGTAATAAATTCAGTATAATAATTCTGCATACTTTTAATCATGAAATATATGCATTTATTAGTTCTATATGAAATAATGCATTTCAGGAAACATAAATGATTACTCCCTCAAAGTATACTTTGCTACTGAACTGTCATTTCTCGCATAGTTCCATGTTATCCGGAGCTTTGTGAGACGATTGAGCAATACTACTATAATATGTCATTTATATTATACACCATGGATCTGTTTCTCTAAACTTCGTACGACTAAACTGTTCGTAAGTGCAAATTTAGGATCGTCTGTAAATTGCAATTGATGGATTTACATGTATTGAGCATAGGCTGCATATGCAGCCTATGCTCAATAAATATAAATCCAATAATTGTTTACAAGAAACCATTGTTAATGTGAAATTTACAGACTATCATAATTTGCAATTACGAACAATTTAGTCGTACGAAGTTTAGTGCAACGGGTCCCTGAACTGCCATTGCTTGCATATTGCCATGTTATCCGGAGCATTTGCGAGACCATTGAGCAATACTACTACAATATGTCATTCATATTATACACCATGTGTTGCCATAGTTTTGTATGACGTACCATCTGAATAATGCCATTATTCGTCCCAGTCAGTTCGTACCAGTTTAGCCAACAATGTCGAGACCGTTGGCCACGACGGCAACGAATCCGCGCACTGTGCTATATTTGCTAATACGCATTTTGTGCAGACACTTAGTAGACTGCATGGGATTGATGGTAGAACAAGATCTACACTGCGGAAAACATAGGTTGGGCGACATTTCTCATTGACGTGTCACGTGTTATGATTACATGTACGTACTCCACTCCTTGTGGTGAATTTGTGCAACATATGTACGAAGTGTAGCAATTTATTTCTGTTTGAAAATGCTCCAAATTGAACGTACGTGGTAAATAAACAGCGGACGACACAATGTTACTCGGTTAACCCTTACAGTGCCGAGTAACATTGTGTCGTCCGCTGTTTATTTTTAGTTTCCGTTTTTCTCACCAAAACATTGTTTGACAGCACGTTAGAATCAATTCCACTGGAAATGATTCTAAAGTGCTGTCAAATCATGTTTTTTTTTATTGAGAAAAAAGACTACATATGAAACGACAGCAGACGACAAGTTTCGGTTCCCGCAGTCTACGGTTTAACCCTTTCAACCCTAAGGAACTGGAATGGACTGTGATATGCTAATGTTCCGACCAATCCAATGGTCGTACAATGATTTTCAGATTCGTCCATTTATGAAAAGGGGGTGTTTTTGTTCTAAGAAATATGAAAATTACTTGCAAACAGTGCAGATCCTGATGAGACGGCTCGTTACGAGCCGGCTCATCTGGATCTGCACTGTTTGCACAAACCGCTATAGCGGGCTTTCGGGTTCAAAGGGTTAATGCTACAGAAAAAAGCTCTAAATCACAGGTACCTCAGTGTGTTTAATTTCCGATTGGTTTCACCGTAATGTATTAAGTCATGAGTGATTGTAGGCAGTTATCTCCCCTTGCAAATCTATTTATAGAGATCCGGTCCTATGCTGTATTTCAGCTTTATTTCTTACCGAATAGGACACAATTTGAGTTTTGCGAACAGAGTAGACGCAGATCAGACTGCACACATGTGCAGTCTGATCTGAGTCTACACTGTTTGCAATAACATTAATAAGTGTGAAAATATGAATTTGGCAAATAACGTAGTCTCGGATCAGATTGCGTAGACATGTTGTATGATCTGGATCAAAACTAGTCTGAATTATTGTTTCGCATCATATTATTCTACAGTCGCTGTTTTTACAAGCAATAAGGCACCAATCTACACCATTTGGACCGGATTTCTATAAATAAATTAAACGGGAGATAACTAGCCATTTATAAGTAGTAAGATAAACGCTAATCCCCATTACTTTTAGCGGAAGGGGGTCAGAGTACATGCAGAATTATGTACTCTGAAAATGTTGTCAACTTTTTAACTTCTTTTATGACAAATATTGTAAATTTTGTAAATGTATTTAATGAAATTACGCAGATGTCCGAAGGTACAAAATCACATGGCGTGTCTCATATATGAGTTTCTTACATTTCATCAGGTAGTTTGCAGAAATCTAATTACACCACTAAGCAGCAGTAGTTTACACCACTCTCGTGTTTACCATATATGGGGAAATGACGTCAGTAACGTCACAATGACGTGTTTACTTCTACCAATCAAATCACGTTCTCAGACACATCCTCTGAATCGCGAGACAGTCGTCGTCACTACGGTCCGCCTCCAGAAATTAATTCGCATAACTCTTGGCCATATTTTACGCTTGATTCGCTTTCTTTTTTTATGAACCAGGTGAAGTGATTATCTTGAAATAATGCCCTCGTGATTGGGTCCTACCGCTATACAAACTCAGTTTGCTACGCTCACTCGTTTGTTTCGCTTAAGGACCCAATCAGTCGTGCATTATTTCACGATAATCAGTTCACCTGGTTAAATAAACGGTATAAAGTAAGTAATTTGTTTATTATAGTGACATGTGTAAACGTACACGAATAGATATAACATTGATAATCATACTAATTACACCCGGCCCATTGGACCTATATGTATATATTAACGTTAAATCCGTCCGGGATTCACACCTGAACCATTTGAGGAAATAATATCTGACTTCACGCATATGATGTGAATTTCAATGAAAACACGGCATTTGTAGTGCATTTAATACGGTGAAATCTGCAAAAAAAATGACGAGATAAATTGGCGCCACTCACTAATAATTTCATATAATTTTCGACATTAAACTCACACTAATGCCACGAGACGTTGATATCACATCACGCAAAGAGTAATATGATGCATATTATTAGCTGGTATCGTGTTACATTAAAGGTACATGCCCACTCCTTAGGCACAAACTGTTCTTTATGGGAATTAAATAAGTGTATAATTGTGTCACTATTCCACCAGTTCTAAAAATTACGAGTGTCCGCTATACAGTTATACTCATTGTAGGCACACACTGTTTTCTCACACATTGTAGGCACACACTGTTCTTTATATTAGAGACATCATCTTAGACATTTTCTGGCAAAATAAACATTCATTCACCATTACCCTACGCATTGATTGACATTATTATACATTTTATATCAGACGTAAATTTCCACACTGATATCAGGGGCAATAACCGTGTTTCCTTAAAATGTTAATGGACATTATTATTTATTCTCTGTATTTATTTGTTGATGTGCAATGATCAAACTTTATAATCTGTCGAAAATATTTTCTTCAGGTGACGCATTTAATTAGTATTAACTAATTAAAAAAAACAGCATGCCTCATTTACATATGAAAATAGCCTGATACCACCGCGAGTCGCTATCACTAAAATAAATATTACGAAATTATTATATTTGTATAGCGGGCACTCGTAATTTTTAGAACTGGTGGATTAGTGACACAATTATACACTTATTTAATTCCTATAAAGAACATTTTGCGCCTACTGGCTGGGCAATTATCTTTAAAGGTACAGCTCAGGCTCGGCCAATCAAGCCGCTTACTTTCAACTTTCAAGCACAATATTCATATATTTTGTAACGACCACATTTACAACTATTGGCAAGAATAGCGCCGTCGGTGGTATAGCGCAGGGGCGGCGGAAGCGGGGGGGGGGGGGGGGGGGGGGGGGGGGGGGGGGGGGGGGGGGGGGGGGGGGGGGGGGGGGGGGGGGGTGGGGGGGGGGGGGGGGGGGGGGGGGGGGGGGGGGGGGGGGGGGGGGGGGGGGGGGGGGGGGGGGGGCGGGGGGGGGGGGGGGGGGGGGGGGGGGGGGGGGGGGCCTAGGCCCACCCCCCCCCATAATTTTGTTGGGGGTGGGGGGGGGGGGCCTGGGCCTAGCCCGCCCCCCCCCCAATAATTCTGTAAATTTTGGATTGTTTATTCTAATATATTTGTGTAATCATAAGTACTGGGAACTTTGCTGAGAATGCAGGAAATGGCGTTTCACACCACTTGGATTTCAAAAATTTCCGGGGGTGGGGGGGCATGCCCCAGGTACCCCCCTAGCGCTATCAGGCCCTGAACATTGAGCCCCCCGCGCGGAGGCTGTATACATTTAATACCTTTTAATAGGCGGTACCTGAATGGTTTGAAACATAATACTTATAAATATTGACATATCCCTAACCGGTGTCCTTGAACAATTGTAATTTTATAACTATCTGTTTCCTACGGAAGCCCATTAGGGCCACTTCACTTTTTCTTTTTTTTTCCATTTATTCAAGATGTTTTCTTGAATTTTCAAGTTCTTTTCTTGAATTTTCTCTTGAATTTTCAAGTTCTTTTCTTGAATTTTCAAGATCTTTTCTTGAATTTTCAAGAAAATATCTTGAAAATTCAAGAAAACATCTTGAAATATTGAATTTTCAAGTTCTTTATCTTGAATTTTCAAGTTCTTTTGAATTTTCAAGATCTTTTCTTGAATTTTCAAGAAAAGATCTTGAAAATTCAAGAAAACATCTTGAAAATTCAAGAAAACATCTCTAAAATTCAAGAAAGTATCTTGAAAATTCAAGAAAAGATATTGAAAATTCAAGAAAAGATAAAAAAAAAAGAGTGAAGTAGCCCTAATGGGCTTCCGTACTAACCGGTGTCATTGAACAACTGTAATTTTATAACTATCTGTTTCTGCTGGGTGTTGACTTTAACATAACACTGTTATTGCGACGGTATTATATAATAGAATGTTTTATTAGCTTAAACTATTACGTAGTTTCTCGTCATATAAACACAATATACAAAGTATACAAAGTTATTATACACCACCGCTTGCGTTAATCTTGCCAATAGATTTTAACCCTTTGACTAAACTTCGTACGACTAAAATGTTCGTAAGTGCAAATTTAGGATCGTCTGGAAATTTCAATTGATGGATTTACATTTATTGAGCATATGCAGCCTATGATCAATAAATGTAAATCCAACAATGTTTACAATAAAACATTGTTAATGTGAAATTTACAAACTATCATAATTTTGCACTTACGAACATTTTCGTCGTACGAAGTTTAGTGAAACGGCCCCCGGAGCCGAAGGTTCAAGTGAGCTATTGTTACCGCTTTTCGTCCGTCGTCGTCATCCATCGTCGCCCGTCCACACGTTTCCGACCTCTTCTTCTTCTGAACCGCTTGGCCGATGTTGACAAACTTCAAGGGAGTCGTCTATATGTTACTCCTTTTCAGATTAAAATGTTACAATGGACGTCGTCGCATATCCAAGATGTCCGCCATAGAAAAGTAGGTCAAACTCTTAAAAAAAAAACATCTCAACGAACCACCAGACCCATATCGACGAAACTGGGCAGAAACGATCGATAGTCATTGCTCTATCAAATTCGTTAAAATGATGACCCCGGGATCAAACATGGGCGGGGCCCGGGGTGAGGTCAAGTATGGGTCAAATTTTAAATTTTACCAAAGACGGTCATGTTATATATCAAAATCGACGGTATCGAGGAGACGATCACTCCGTAGCATGTTTTGTCGAAATCGTATTCTTACGTCATCGAAGATGACAACAGAAGGGTCGCTTCGATGACAACAGAAGGGTCGAACAGTCATTCTTTTAACGTTTTAATATATTTGTTTTTAATTGGCGGTATCACACATTTGAATACATATCACTGATTGGAATTAGTGATGTTCAAATTGGTGATATCATGTATTCGAATCTGAATATGCAACATCACCCATTCATACATGAAGTGTCATTAACCCATTACAGACGGGATACGCTTTTAGTAGTATGAACCTTTTGAGAGAAAAATATCACTATTTTCTTTATATCCTTTCGAAAGTATATGTTGTTACCACTCATTTGAACCGTCTCAACGAGACGGTTCAAATGAGTTTGAACCGTCTCAACGAGACGGTTCAAATGAGTGGTAACAACATATACCTTTATCGATGAATGAACAAAATAATGAGATTTGTTCAACAAAAATCATAGTATCCTTAGGCTGAAATGGGTTAAAGTTAAAAAACGGTGCCCCATAGTTTCGAGGCTCGTGGACGATTTCATATCGTTTCTCAACAGAGCTGTAGCCGATTGATTTCACCAACATTGCAAAGTATACTTTTCTAGCAAAGTATACTTTGAGGGAGAAATTTTCAATTTTAGGATAAATTTATTATTTTTTATTATACTGAATTCATTACATTATCACAGCCATTTTGGCTGTGATAATGTAATAAATTCAGTATAATAAGTCTGCATGCTTTTAATCATCAAATATATGCAGTCGTTAGTTCTATTTGAAATAATGCATTTCAGGAAAAATAAATGATTACTCCCTCAAAGTATACTTTGCTAGAAAAGTATACTTTTTAAAATGTTGGTGAAATCGGCTACTGGTCGATCTCCCGTTATCAATCCAGTCATGGCAAGTTCATTCCGCGTGCGGGTAGGTTAGAGACTGGCTCTGTGAAAAAACAAACTATGTATGCTATTTGACGTTATTTCAAGGTGTATGATCACGTGATACTAACAACAACAACACGAAGTACCGATTCAAAATACGTATTATTTTATAGTGTCCTTATTACGTAACGGATTTTGATGAAATATGGCGCATCAAACGCATCTTGTTAAGCTGGATCTGGTGGTCTCTGTATTTTCGCCCAAACTAGACCACCAAATGCAGCTCACGAAGACGCGTTTGCTGCGCCATATTTCATCAAAATCCGTTGCATATTAAAGAAAATATCAAATAATACTTTCTTTGTGTGGGCGACATTGTTGTTGTTGTAACCACGTGATCATACACCTTGTATTTACTAGTGAAGTAATATGAAAACTGATTGGGAACTTGGCGCGTTTTATATCCGTTCATGAATTTACACATAATAAGTGTAATTTAATTAGAGTATTTTCTTCTTATTTGTTTCTAAAGTTTGCTGGCGGAAATTTAAAAACTTCCTCAACCCTTTGCAGACTGCAACTGGTTGAGGAAGTTTTTAACATAAATTTATCTTCGTTTTTTATCAAGGCTTTGTTTGTTTTTACCGGATAGGTAGGTTTTGTTCAACTGGGTGGACACTTAACATAGCAATGATATGATATGGCCTCACCATGTGTTCATTCAATGCATATCGAAGTATGAAATGGACGGAAACTATACTGTCTTGTATAATTCCACTCGCTAAATGAACAATGGGCACAGTGTATTCTCAAGAAGTTTTAACCACTTGTAATGATTCATTATATATAACGGAACACAATTATCTTGAATAGTGCATTATATAATCCCCGGGAATTCTTGGAACGATACAAAAGGAGATATACTGTCAATAGAACGAGGTTAAGGAAGTGACATATGATCCGACTTGTAAGCCACTTGGTGGAAACCGGAGATGTGACTATACACGGGGAATGTAAACATGTTTACACCACCGCCTGCGTTAATATTGCCAAGATGTCAACGTTTCTCAACATCTATAGGTAATATCAACTTTTAATGTAGGAGTTTGATGTACCTGCGCTTTAGCATACATACATACACCACCGTCGGCGTTAATCTTTCCAACATGTCAACGTTTCTGAACATCTATTGGCAATATCAACTTTCGAGCAAGCAGTTTGATTGGCTGGCCTGAGCTGTAGCACAGCTCAGGGGGTCGTTTCACTAAACTTCTTACGACTAAAATGTTCGTAAGCGCAAATTTAGAATCGTCTGCAAATTTCAATTGATGGATTTACCTTTATTGAGCATAGGCTGCATATGCAGCCTATGCTCAATAAATGTAAATCCAACAATTATTAACAAGAAAACATTCTTAATGTGAAATTTACAGACTATTATAAGTTTGCACTTACGAACATTTTAGTCGTATGAAGTTTAGTGAAACGGCCCCCTGGTCCAGCCAATGAAGCTGCGTTATTTCAAGCCCAATATTCAAGTATTTTGTGCTAAAGACGTTGACAATTGTTGGCAATATTAGCGTAGACGGTGGTGTATTAATGACAACGACGGCATTAAGTGGAACATTAAGTGTCAGGCCCGTACGCAGGATTTTCTATTGTGGGTGCGTCAGGGGGGTGCGTCAGGGGCGAGCCCCATTTAGATGTAAATTACCTGTATATTAATGCATTTCAAGATTTGTTGAGATTACTGTTTGAAAAATAGCGGACCTCGGCGAATTTAGGGGGTGCGTACGCACCCGCCGCACCCCCCCCCCCCCCCCCCCCCCCCAACCCTGAGTGTCCCTCCCAGTTAACTTGCATGTGTAACTAGGCACCATGGGGCATCTGTGTGCCGACATGCTACATTTTCTTGTTTTTCATTACATGTTAATACATGTTTATTGAAATTGATATATAGTTGTATATTGGGTGCAACTAGAACATCCAACCACGAGTATCATACACACCAAGATGCATGTCTGGTATCAAAATAATGTTGTTGATACTAATTGTCTTGCAAACACGATGGAGTTTTATTTTCCTTATTATTGAATGTATTATTATGACGACCAATTTATTGTCGCGCCTGCTTTAGCAGAGGCGCGACTATAGTCGACGCTTTTTCCGTCGTCGCCCGCGTCGTCGCCGTCCGCGTCGTCCGGTTTTGTGTAAGGCAAATGCGTTAAAGTTATTGTTTTTTTCACAATATTTCTTTAACCCCTTGCCGGACTTTCATAATATTTCACATCAATGTTTGTCTAGGGATGATGCTTCATTACGCACACCCCCACATCCAAATTCTCAAGGTCAATGTCATTTATTTACTTTTAGTGTTCACCGGTTTTGTAACAGAAATGCGTTAAAGTTATTGTTTTTTCACAATATCTCTTTAACCCCTTGCCAGACTTTGATAATATTTCACATCAATGTTTGTCTACGGATGATGCTTCATTACGCACACCCCCACATCCAAATTCCGAAGGTCAAGGTCATTTATTTACTTGTAATGTTCACGGTCAAATGCCTCTGCAGGCGCGATACCGCTTCCGTGGCGGAATTCTTGTAGTAATATAACGGCCATTTCGGACGCCATTTGCGTTCTGTGGCGGCCATATTGGACACCATAGTCTTATGTGGATACAATTGGAGGCCATTTTGGTCATCATTGTCGTCCTGTATCGGCCATTGTTGATACAATGGCGGCCATTTTGGACACCATTGTCATCACAGACGGCAATTTTGTATTCCTATAACGACTGTTATTGTGGGAATATGTGGAAGTAACAAAACACGTAAACAAAAATGAAACCAGTTTTTTGAGAAGATGTCAACGCCTATTGTTCATCATCTAAACTGTTCTAATTTCTTCTGGGATCAATAGTAACTGGAGTACTTATTTACGGAAGCCCATTAGAGCCACTTCACTTTTTTTTACCTTTTCTTGAATTTTCGAGATCTTTTCTTGAATTTTCAAGATGTTTACTTGAATTTTCAAGTTCTTTTCTTGAATTTTCAAGATCTTTTCTTTAAATTCAAGAAAAGAACTTGAAAATTCAAGAAAACATCTTGAATAAATGGAAATTAAACAAAAGTGAAGTGGCCCTAATGGGCTTCCGTACTTATTGGTAATGCATCGTTAAAAAACTGACTTGCGCGACATGCGCAACCGGACCGAGGAAAACAAAGACAAAGCATATGGATTTCCTGTGTCATGTACCGGTCACCACGAGGAAATGGAGCAACAGCCAGCTGCGACCACGGATAATATATCATATCAGCCGATTGTGAAGATATGTATTTTGTCTGAGGGACAACATTTAAATACTTTTTTTCTCATCGGACGTGTAAGTGATGACCACCATTTGATTCGTCTCAACGAGACGACATAATGTTGCCCTGGTAACCAGGGGCCCGTTTCACTAAACTTCGTACGACTAAAATGTTCGTAAGTGCAAATTTAGGATCGTCTGGAAATTCCAATTGATGGATTTACATTTATTGAGCATAGGCTGCATATGCAGCCTATGCTCAATAAATGTAAATCCAATACTTGTTTACAAGAAAACACTGTTAATGTGATATTTACAGACTATCGTAATTTTGCACTTATGAACATTTTAGTCCTACGAAGTTTAGTAAGTGATTACTACCATTTGATTCGTCTCAACGAGACGGCATAATGTTGCCCTGGTAACCAGTCTTGCACTGATCTCTGAGAAGCGTCCATTCCGCGCGAGGTACCCTCTCTCTCTCTCTCTCTCTCTCTCTCCTCTCTCTGAGCTAAGATCGCAGTTTGATGAATTATCGGATAACATAAACACATTATTGTGAATTCAAGAAGTTCGCTGATGTAGGTTTTATGTCTCTAGTGAACCCATCTAAACCGGACGCACTGAGACTTCAGTTCAGTATAGTATACACTACCGTTTATCTATCCCATAGTTGTCATATTTCTTCATTTAACCCTTAAACCGCTGTCTTAATTGTTTTGTCGTCTGCTGTTTTCTATTTTCCATTTTTATCATCAAAAACATGCTTTGGCAGCACTTTAGAATAATTTACAACATGCCTTTGACAGCACTTCAGAATCATTTCCATTGGAAATGGTTCTGAAGTGCTGTCAAACCATGTTTTCATTGAGAAATAAGGCAAGATATAAAAGCAACAGCAGGCGACAATTGATGTGAGTAGCGGTCTAAGGGTTACAAATGCTTGAATATTGTGCTTGACATCATGCAGTTTGATTGTCTGAGCCTGAGCTGCAGCTCAGGCTCAGACAATCAATTTGCTTCATTACGAGTTGTCATTCCCATTATATGCTCAGATAGGTGGATAACCTGGGCTAGATTAACGCAGGCGGTCGTGCAATAGACGAACACGAGTAGGTGTCATATATTCGGTAGGTACGAATCAAAACGCGCACCTGCAATCCAGGAGGCCGTTTCACGAAACTTCGTACGACTAAAATGTTCGTCAGTGCAATATGATGATAGTCTGTAAATTTCACATTAACAATGTGTTCTTGTAAACAATTATTGGATTTGCATGTGTTGAGCATAGGCTGCGCTATGATCAATAAATGTAAATCCATCAATGGAAATTTACAGACTATTCTAAATCTGCACTTACGTACATTTTAGTTGTACGAAGTTTAGTGAAACGACCTCCTGATCTCTGATAAGCATTCATCCGGTGCGAGGTACTACTCTCTCTCTCTCTCTCTCTCTCTCTCTCTCGCGCGCGCGCGCGCGTGAACACTCCCCTCGTGGCCCCTTTATGGCCCATTTGCTTGGGAGCGACAATTCAACGGTATCGGCTTTCCTAATCTCACCAGGTCATCGTACCCCTTGTGCACCGAATCTCCGCTTTTTCAAAAATATGTGAATGAACGTGGGACCGGCGGAGACCCGAATGCGCTCTCGGCGGGAAACTAACCTTCTTCGGTCGCTATCGCGAAACGTCAGAAAATGACGGAAAATGCCGTATTTTGAATGTTAGCTGATTGTTTGTTTACATTGAACGTGTATATGTTACGTCGCGTATGGGATATGTTGTTAATTAAGTAATTAAGTTAATTAATATTCATCAGTATTGTGGCGTATGTGTAATTCCACCGATGCATCGGACGCTGTGTTTTAGTGGCAGACAACACGTATTCACGTGACGTGACGTCCCCTCACATCACGTTCCAGAGACTTGTTGATTCAGTTTGGGAGTTAACAACTCATTTCAACACCTACATAGAGAATAGTAGGTTAGTGCCGTGAATGGGAAAAAATATCTGACAAGGCTCAGGAAACGGGATGGGCGAGGCTCTGCCGAGCACATCCCGTTTCCGTGCCGCGCCAGATATTTTTTCACATTCACGGCACTAACCTACTATTCTATTTATCCCGTCAACACCTAAATAAAAATGGCTTTAAAATGCAAAAATTGTATTGACTGGATATCAAAAATGTTTCACGGCACCGTGTTTCACGGCACATACGCACTGTGTTGACGGGATAAAAATAAAAACATGATTAACCCTTTACAATGCTGAATTAAATGTTGTCGTCTGCTGATTTTTTTTCCTCATTTTCCTCATCAAAAACATAGTTTGACATCGCTTTAGAATCATTTCCAATGCAAATTATTCTAAAGCACTGTCAAATAATGTTTTTATTGAGAATAAAGATCACATATAAAACAATAGCAGACGACAAAAATCGTACCCGTTGCACCCAGTCTGCGCATGGCTGTTGAATGAAAGGTCGTTGCTACGTTATTCGGCGTTTATGGTTTTCATGAATGACTTTCGTGACTGGTGATTACGCAACTGGGTTAAATCCGAGAACGGTATCATGTATTAGTTTTTTCTGACTCGGTTTGTTACGCAATTCTACGGAAGCCCATTAGGGCCACTTCACTTTTTATTATTTCCATTTATTCAAGATCTTTTCTTGAATTTTCGAGATCTTTTCTTGAATTTTCAAGATACTTTCTTGAATTATCAAGTTCTTTTCTCGAATTTTCAAGATCTTTTCTTCTTGAATTTTCTAGATCGTTACTTGAATTTTCAAGATATTTTCTTGAATTTTCAAAGAACTTGAAAATTCATGGAAAATATCTTGAAAATTCAAGAATTCCTTGAAAATTCAAGAAATGATCTTGAAAAATTCAAGAAAGTATATTGAAAATTTAAGAAACCAACTTGAAAATTCAAGAAAATATCTTGAAAATTCAAGAAAAGATCTTGAATAAATGGAAATAAAAAAAAGTGAAGTGGCCCTAATGGGCTTCCATACAATTCTGACCCATTTATTGCACTTATTTTTTTCGGCGGATGTTCACCTCAAAAGAGAGAACATAAGGATGGGTGAATTGCATGTATATCATTGGGTCATTTTTTGACAATTGCAGTGAGTTATCGTCTTATTGTTACATAATATCATGCTCCAGATATAAGTTTTGTATCTATAGAGTATTATACCAATTTCGAATTCAATGCGTATTTTACATACAATTAATTGTATTATTGACTCTCTTTCAGTTATTCAATAGGGAACACATCATACAAAAATAGAACACATGTAAAATTCACTCAGTATTTGAGCTGCATCAAGTAAACACTGTTTGCTTTTTGCAGCTCAACTAAGTAAATTTTCAACTTTATTACAGTGTTTTCACGACTGAATTTGAAAATCAATGCGTATTTTCACATTGCTGTGAGTATTTTGTACTCCCACTTTTGGTAATCAATGCGTAATTGCTGAAATAAGTGCGTACAATATGCCAATACGCACCTTATATGGAGCTCTGATAATATCACTACATTGTATATGTCTAACTCGTCGGTATTCTGTACTTGGCTGTTGGAGTTGAACATCTCTTAGCTACTGTTCAGTTTTCGTCGTCAATATCGGCTAATTTTGCACAGTGAAACCTGTCTAAACCGGACACAAAGAACACACACTGTAGATGAACTAAACAAAGCAAATTCTGACCTAGTCAAACTTTTACAATCAATAATACTGCTTATGCTATTTTCTCAACTGTAAATATATGGACACAATTGATACAATAAAATATCTGCTTTCATTGTATGCCGTTCACACAACGTACAAATAAATGTGCTGGCTATTGTCACCGGGTATAAAAGGTGTTCGAGCCCATTCCCCACCCGTTGAATATAAGCCGAAACGTAAATTGGCACTGTCCATATATCAGGCTCATCATTTGTGGTCAACGATTTGACCAATAAGAACGCATTCCTTGCTGATAATTGTTTTATTGTATGAATTTTGGTTCCGAAACCCGACTGACATTTATGTACGAGATTGCTTGATTTTGCATCAATGCTCCAGATAAGGTGCGTATTTGCTTCAATACCCAATTAAAATTGTCAATAACCCAATTGAAATCAGAAGTAGTGAGTATCAAAAAGCAATAAAAATTGTGGTACCTTCATCGTGCTGCAGAAAACAATAAACAGAGCACACATATAGCATATTTTTCTTATTTTCCATGAAAACACATATTGGTATTTCATTAGAATTGTCTCCAAGGAGACAATTCTAATGAAATGCCAAGACATGTTTTCATTTAGAAGCAAACTATTCAACAATTGCTGTCTGTAGATGTGTAAACAGTTGTGTGATTTTATTTTACCGAATTAAAATTTTGAAATAATTGCTTCCGAAATGAGAGTGACAATACTCAATTACTAATTCCTTATCTGGAGCCCTATTGCATCCGTTGTTGTTTTGCTGCCAATGCGACGTACATTTGTAAGCTTGGTGCTGTTGGTGGGACGTTAAACCCATTCACTTTCCCTTTTTGTTGCTGATTTAGATGATGCTATTTGCGTAGTTTTGTTGAATTGACTCGTCGTTGAATCGTGTCACGTTTCCGCTGCGTGATCAGTGACTCGCGCAATCACATTTCGAATATCACTCTCGAACCGAATGGGGTGCGTTTCACTAAACTTCGTACGACTAAAATGTTCGTAAGTGCAAAATTATGATAGTCTGTAAATTTCACATTAACAATGTTTTCTTGTAAACAATTATTAGATTTACATTTATTGAGCATAGGCTGCGTTTGCAGCCTATGCTCAATAAATGTAAACCCGTCTTTTGTAATTTACAAACGATCCTAAATTTGCACTTACGAACATTTTAGTCGTACGAAGTTTAGTGAAACGGGCCCCTGATATTCAGGTTAATATCATGTGACCCTCTATTTGGGCACAATCTCATTGGCTGAACGTCTCAGTCATTTAATGATGTAGGTTATAGCCAACCAATGCATTCATAGAAATGTAATGAATTTACAATACAACACATTCAGCTTTACTACAACGTATTCAGAGCTCTTGCGTATGGGCTCGGAACTTTATGTCAAATTCTGACGTCAATTCTGACGTCAATTTGTTGTCTTTGAAATCAATATCGGCGAAAAACATAATAACATATACGGTAATGGAGATAATACAAATGTACCGGACCAGGGGCCCGTTTCGCTAAACTTCGTACCACTAAAATGTTCGTAAGTGCAAAATTATGATAGTCTGTAAATTTTACATTAACAATGTTTTCTTGTAAAAAAAATATTGGATTTAAATTTATTGAGCATATGCAGCATATGTTCAATAAATGTAAATCCATCAATTGAAATTTCTTGACCATCTTAAATTAGCACTTACAAACATTTTAGTCGTACGAAGTTTAGTGAACACCACCCCCGAAGGCTCATATTAAATAACCACCGAACAGCCTGATGTACACACACGCAATCATGAGCTAGTTATAGAAACCGTTGTATATCGCACTACTTTTCTTGGCGTACTACCAACAACAGGCGGTGCTTCGGTCTGTCTCCACGTGCTGTGATCACAGCTGAACTTTTACGGCGTCACGTGACGGCTCTTGGCATAGTTGGCACGTGCTGCGTATGTACGGCACGATGTACAATCGACCCACTCTTTATTTGTGGCTGTGATTGGAGAAATGGGACTTATTATGGGATTTGAGACCAGTCTAGTTGCTGATCAAATAGCACACTCCTGTAGCCTGGTAGCGATCTGTATTGCTTGTAAGAAGCATTGCCGGGTGTGCCATCTGTGGAATGGCGAACAGTGCAGATCCTGATTAGACTGTGCGGATGCACAGGCTAATCTGGATCTACACTGGTCGCAAGACCCATAGGCCCCAATTTCTCCAGTCACAGCCACATATGAGACGAGTCATGTGGTTTTGTACCTTAGAATAACATGTGCGGTATATCATGAAAGCTGTTTACAAAAGTTGCGATATTTTCCGTAAATGACGTCGGACGTTGACGAAACGTTCACAAACAGAATTCCGCATTTACTATGAAAATTCGCGACGTCATTTACAGGATAAGTTTCTGTAAATATATTTCATGAAAAATCGCTCATTTTCTTGGGCACAACATCACATGACTCGTCTTATTTGTTCTCTTGTTATGCATAGTTGGTCCAGTTGTTTACTGTGAGTGAAAGTGACAGGTCTGGCGAGTAACATTGACGCGTGACCTTCAGACTTGTCACGTGACCGTAATATCCAATCACGATAGTCAAACTTGGCATGCGTGGAACTTGGCCCTGTTGTCGAATCATGATATACAGACTACTGCCTGTTTCACGAAACCTGCCTAATTTGTACGGCCATATAAACAATGCAAAAACACTATTTGTTTCGATAATATTATTTTTTATCAACATTTAAGAATGGGCCTTCTTTTTATTTCGTGAAATTTGGTCAACTGAAATATTGATTTTATTACGAAAAAAATTATTTGTCTATGGGATAAATTCATGGGGGAAAGTGCTGCTGCTGGTGCAGGATGAGTCGAAAAACGGAAAAATAAAATGGAATTTGACTCTGAAACCTGGCCAGATAGCTTTGAAATGATCTAACTAAGAAAACAAAAGTTAAATTTTGAAAATCGGTCCACTATTTCTGTAATTAAAAAATAAATCCCCATGTTAAATCCCCATAGACATATTCACTCTGTCTCACTCTGTGAAGATGTCTATGGGGATTTAACATGGGGAAATTTTTGTTTCGCATTAAAATCAATATTGAAATAAAAAGAAGGCTCATTCATAAATTGTGCTATAATTTAATATTATCCAAAAAAATAATATTGTTTTTGCATTGTTTATTTAGCCGTAACATTTGGTTTCGTGAAACAGAGATTAGTGTCGTTTTGTATTGTTTAACCAGCAGCCGGTTTTACTAAATTCCGTACGAGTCAGGGCCGTTTAACTAAACTTTGTAAGACTAAAATATGCATATGCAGCATATGCTCAATAAATGTAAATCTAATAAGTGTTTCCAATATAACGTTAATGTGAAATTTACAGACTATCATAATTAATTTTGCTCTTACGAACATTTTAGTCGTACGTTTAGTGAAAGTCGCCCCAGAAGTTCGTCGGTACAAACTTGATATTTACAATCCGCTCACTATCTACTCGTCTATGAGGACACGCCGTGCTCTAATTATTACAAAAATGTCACATGGAAATGTCACATGACACTCGCCCAGTACGAGACACGGGAGATAATCTCTGACATTACCGACAAACTATGGCCACGTTGCTATTTATAGCACACCATAGGTTACCGCACAGTAGGCCAGATCCTTAGTGCGGAGCAGTAAATGTCACCGTATGCAGTAAATGTCGCACCTGCGCATTGCTCTACTTGTTGAAAAGTCACGCGCATTTTCGAGCCATAATCGACAGCTGCAACGTATGGCTATACAATGCGGTTGACTTTTCAGCTGTACGCAGCATTTCACGGTACGCAGATGTCGATGCCGGAACATGTAAAATAGAAAACAACACATCCAATGTTCAACATATCTAGATAAATTAAAAAGATACCATACAACAAGTGCCGTCGTACGTCGGTAATCGCAGTCTTTCGATCGGTTGGCAACATTTTACGGTATGCAAATATGGATGTCAGAAACTGTTAAATAGAAAACAATACCACTTTTAGATGCTACATTATTCTTTTCGATTCTCAATGTTCTGACATAATACACTATTTCTAGATAAATAAATCAAAGTACTGAAAGTACTGAAATATCTCCAAAAACAGGTCACTTGCGGAACTAGAGACTGAAAGTTGCATATTTTCTCAATCATCATCCAGAGGCAACGTACTTGCTATTAAAACTTGCTCAAGCGCTCTTAGTACAGACGTGCATGCACTTGAGCGCAACTCATGCTCAGTCGCCTAAGCAATGCATCTGCGTGGATGTAGTCGAACCTGAACGAACGTCTGCCTATCTACAACAACATACCTATCTGTAACAGACGATATTTTATATTCCACATGGACATTTGCCTCTATATTTAACCTCCCTACAACAGCCACCTCTCTACAACGGCCAGTGTATTGTCTCCTCATTGGTAGCTGTTGAGAGATGTTGCACCACGAACACTCTCTCAGTACAGACGTACAAACGGCTGCGTGGGTGGCAGGTGGGAGCATGTGATGGGTAATTTAGCGATCGGAATTCATCCTTACCGGAATTCCGACTGGCGACCTGGTTTGGACCTCATATACGTCTTTGGAATTTTGTATGCGACAGTTGAATCTGGTTATACCCCATATGTGAGTATTATGATTATTCGTATTCCTATTTTAGGGGAAGGGGCTGTTAAGTGACTTTGGCACCAGGTCAGGTTATTCTAATTTAAGGACTGAATATATATTTATTTCGATGTAGATATTCCTTCCTGATTTTTGGATTTTCCCCCCAATGCAGCAGATTAAATGCGTGATCGAACCCGTTGGCCCGGCCTTAAATCACCTTAGCTGTTGATAGGCCGTTAAACATCAATACGTCAAATCAACCCTCATTGGACACTTGCCTCTATATTTAACCGCCCTACAACATCCCCCTCTGTACAACGGCCAGTTTATTGTCTCGTCATTGGTAGCTGTTGTAGAGAGGTTGCACCCGCGAACACTCTCTCAGTACATTCGTACGAACGGCTCTCTCACTGGGGGTAATTGCACATGTCAATCTGCTCATGTTGCACACGTGTGTGGCGATGCTGCATCAGCAGACATAGGAATGTCGGAATGTCGGCTGCTGCTTTCGGTGCATTGGTGAGAGCGGGTTATGTGAGTACAGCGGCCATGATGGTTACACAGCGGCCATGATGTATACACAGCGGCCATGATGTATACACAGCGGCCATGATGTCTACACAGCGACCATGGTGTATGCACAGCGGATATAATGTATGCAGTACAGTGAAACCTCTCTAAATCGGACACCCTGGGAGGTCCCCAGGGTGTCCGGCTTAGAGAGGCCTCACTGTAAATCAGGCATTTGACCATTCCGAGCCATAGTTCAACTTGTGCGATCACGAACAGACATTATCACCTGAGATAAATGACCAAGAAAGTCATCAAAAACAAGATCACAAGTGTTTGTGGGTAAAATATATGTCTGTTTAGCCATGTTCAGTATTTGGTATTTGGAACTGTTCTCACCCCTGATGTAGACAGTGGAACATCTCTAAACTGGACACCCTGGGAGGTCCCCAGTGTGTCCAGTTTAGATATGTTCCACTGTAAATGACTACTTCTGATAACGGTCAGTCTGTTTTCGCGGACTATTCATTAGTTGAACAGGGATAGGCTTTGGTCGAGAGGTTAGAACAATGGACTTCAATACCAGAGGGCCCCGTGCAGGCACCGGGGCGGGATCAACTGATCCTGAGAATAGTGCTGCAGTAGCCATTGCTTGTCGTAAAAGGCGACTAAACTGGCTTAACGATTGGGTTCATATTTTCCAGAACCCACTATACCGGATTTGGCCCTCATGTACATTTTTGGCTTTCTTGTATGTGAGAGTTGAGTCGGGCTATGCCCCATATATAAAAGTAATATTAGCGCTAATCCTATTACTTTTAGGGGATGGGATAAATGATGCTGGTGTGGCGAGGGCCTGGCACCAGATCAGGTTGTTTTAATTTCAGGACTGAATATATATTTTGATTGTAAATATTGAGTTTTGAAGTTGGGATTTACCCCCCTCGGACAGGTGGATACGGGATACCCCGTTGACCCGTCTGCGTGTAGACACCCAGAGGCTTGTACCTCTATGTCAGAAAAGCGGACGTTAAACCCTATTCACTCACTCACTCACTCAATACCAGAAGTTGTCTATTCAAACCTCGCCTTCAATACAAGTAGCCTATTTCACCAACATTGCAAAGTATACTTATCTAGCAAAGTATACATTGAGGGAGACATTTTCAATTTAAGGATAAATTTATTAATTTTTATTGTACTGAATGTATTACATTATCACAGCCATTTTGGCTGTGATAATGTAATAAATTCAGTATAATAATTCTGCATAGTTATAATCATCAAATGTATGCAATCATTAGTTCTGTATGTAATAATGCATTTCGGAAAAATCAATGATTACTCCCTCAAAGTATACTTTGCTAGATAAGTATACTTTGCAATTTTGATGAAATAGCCTACTGAGGTTGTGTGTTCAAACCTCGCCTTAGGCATCAACGAGACTTGTATTATTTCCATCCCACTTTATTTGTCTTTCGGGTGAGACTTGAAATCGAGATCCCGTCTCTATATGACCTTAGCTGATGCTGTGACGTTCACTCATTCACAGTCACTTTTCATTGGTTGAACAACGTCACATGCCATTACTATAAGGTCCAGCCGTGGGTAAACGTTTGCCGTGGCACGCGGGAACTGTTTGAACCCCAAAGCCGTAGGCCGCGGGTTCAAACAGTTCCCGAGTGCCACGGCAAACGTTTACTCACAGCTGGACATGGTCGAACGTTATTGTTACATTTCCGTCGGAAATATCATACAATTTGAGCATGTATGCAGTGTTTTCGGTTCTTTGATAACCCGTTCCATTCAAACAGTTGATTTACACATACATATTCTGGGCCGCGGTACACGTCGCGTGATGCAGCGACACCAATTGCAAAATGTTAGTGCGACCGTAGTGAACTGGTCTTGTGACGTAATGGCGCGTTCTAGTAACGTCATGAGGCACATGCATTACGTAGATTTTGGCTCGGCCCCGAAATGAGCATTGTCAAACAGCACGCGACGTACGTTTGTACACGGATGTGAGCGGTGCCAAACAACGGCAGGCATGTAACAATATTTGTTTTCCGCCGGCGATCTAGCGATTCGAGTAAACAATAAACTCTATGTCCGACAGGTGTCGGTTCAATGACCGACAGCCGGACGCTGTATCAATCCGCCGCTGCCTGATTCAACAAACAACAATATATTCACGGAAATCACTCCGCACACGAAATAGTCCGTTTCATTCGATGCATATGCATCGTTTTTCCAGCATTTGTAACGTTAATAATGAATTTCCGGAACAAATGTGAACTTTCTCGGCAAATGATTCAGTATTTTATATTCGTATAATAATTATTAAGTTTTATTTTCTATAACTAAATAATTCTAGCATGTTTGTGTATTGTATCGCTGTTGGTGTGTTTTCTTGTGGCTGCGTTGTAATTGATTCAGATGAAGCGTTACTTTCGATTTTTTGCAGTTTATTGTCAATTACTTTGTTTTCCGAACGCAACGTATTTTCAAACACCGACCGATTAAAGATGACTGAACCAAACATATAAAGTTGGTCATAGATACACGGTAATATAGCTACACCGCCGCCTGGGCTAATCGTGTCAATATGTGTAAGTGTGTACACTACTTGAATATTATGTTTGAAAGTAAGCATCTTGATTGACTGAGCCTGAGCTGTGCTAAGCTCAGGCACAGCCAATCAAACTGCTTGATTGCGAGCGGATATTGCCAATATATGTGGTCAGAAACGTTGACATATTGGCAAGATTAACGCAGGCGGTGGTGTACATAACGTCATAAACGTCTGTCTGCTATAATAGTATAGGGAATATCGGACTGGTGCCTTTTGATATCAAGTTTGTCAGGAAGGGTTTGAAACGCGTAGGTATTCCGAGGCTCTCCGAGGAATTCATGTCCTTCTGAGCCGAGATTAACGAAACCGATATTCCGTTTCTTATAGAGAATTCCAGGCTATTGTCGTTTGATATCAATCAGGCAAGGCTCGGAAACGGTAGGAATTCCGAGGCTTACCGAGGAATTCCTACCGTTTCCAAAGCCTCGGAATTCCTACCGTTTCCGAGCCGAGCCTGATAAACTTGATATCAAAATACAGTAATATAGTCTGGTATTCTATTTGATCAGATCAGGTAACATTTTATGCTCAGTCAGTACTGTGAAATCCTAAGGCCTGAAAAAAATCCTACCCTGCCTACCTATTTGTTATAGACCGTTGCCCGCACCACAGGTTTTTTTTTTGAAAGGCCTAACGTGATTTTCATTGAAAACATCTTCACTTGCTGACGTTGAATCATTGCGCTGACGTTATTCTGCAACACAAACTAACGTCATTATATCAGCGTCAGCGAATGTAATTTTCGAAAACGGATTGACCGTATATCCGCAGATGGTCAAAGTTTAATTGTAACATTTGCCCGAACCTCATTTCCGAACCTCGCATCGGATTCGTATCAGATTCATATCGATATATGCAAGAAATCGTCCCCGTTCAACTAGCATAGACAGTATGCGCACCGCACCACTGCTCACTACAATTGAACTGCAATAATCGATAAATCGATCACTCGATGACGGGGTCTGTAGCCTAGTGGTGACGCACCTTGATCAGTCAGGTGCTTGTCAGACAACTACGATGAGTAACGAGGTGATCTGAGTCCGACAGACAATTGTAAGGTCTCGCAGGGTTAAAGTCCTATATTGGCTGACATGTGGAATCTAGAAATGTGATACGTTTTATAGCTGTTTAATGGAGTGATGATAATGATGTCGTGATGAATATATGTGACTGACGGGAGAAATGGGGATTATGGGTTTGACAACCATTGTAGATCCAGATCAGCCTCTGCTTCCACACAGTCTGATCAGGATCTGCCATTACATCAATGACACACCCCGTCATGCTTCTAACAAGCGGTATAGATCGCTATCAGGCTACCGGAGGGAGTGTGCTATTTGACCAGTAGCCTATTTCAGTAGCCTATTTCACCAACATTGCAAAGCATACTTATCTAGCAAAGTATACTTTGAGGGAGAAATTTTAAATTTAAGGATAAATTTATTAATTTTTATTATACTGAATGTATTACATTATCACAGCCATTTTGGCTGTGATAATGTAATAAATTCAGTATAATATTTCTGCATACTTTTAATCATCAAATATATGCAGTGGTTAGTTCTATGAAATAATGCATTACTCCCTCAACGTATACTTTGCTAGATAAGTATACTTTGCAATTTTGATGAAATCGGCTATTGCAAAATTGCAAAGTATACTTATCCTGCCGGTGTATATGCATTTTTTATTTGTAGCAGTATCTGTAACCGATTTCATCAAAATTGCAAAGTATACTTATCTAGCAAAGTATACTTTGAGGGAGTAATCATTTATTTTTCCCGAAATGCATTATGTCATATAGAACTAATGGCGGTGATAATGTAATAAATTCAGTATACTAAAAATTAATAATTTTTTCCTTAAATTGAAAATTCTCCCTCAAAGTATACTTTGCAAGATAAGTATTCTTTGCAATGTTGGTGAAATAGGCTACAGATCTGAAGACTTACTGATCACATCCATATGATGTATTCATGTAAGTAACTATTGCTTTATTAGCATGATTGTTATTAGATTTTGCATGGGGCCTATAGAAGGGTATAGCTACCTTAAGCTTATCCCATGCCCGCATCTACTGAATTACGTAATTAACAAATAACATATGCTAATGACGTTGCGCAATGTCATTGGCGTTCATGCATTTGTTTGTTGTATATGACTTTTATCGCTAATATACATACTTCAAACGTGATCTCCGTCCCCCCTGCCATTCATCTGCGCAGTACCGTAATCACCATCTATATTAGAACAACAGGAACCCAATTTTCCAACGTTTCAAACAATTCTGCAGAAAAAAACTGGAACCCACTTTTCCAACGTTTCGAAACGTTGGAAAAGTGGGTTCCTGGCTTTTTGCAGAATTGTTCAACATATCGTTTGCAATAGGAAACAATGTTGACGTAACTTAGTTCTCAATTTGTTATACTGCTGTCTGTTCCACGTTTTGCTGCAGACGAACTTTTGGCCATTAAACACATTAAATCCAAAAAATATTTAAATGAAAGTACTTTTTCATCAATAACAAAATATTCACCCTCCCCAATAAAAATTAATTGATGAAATTCCGTAAAATATTGATTTTATTGTGAAAAATATATATTTTTAAATTTTTATACGACATGTATTATGTTTTACCGCGGGGCATTTTTTTTGGTGTACGCAACTCCTCTGAAACCGTTCAGTCAATCGATCTGAAACTATACACACGTCTTCTACACATATTGAAGATGTGCACCTTGGTGTTTTTATGCCGTTTTGCGGCATAAAAACACCAAGGTGCACATTATTAACAAAAATATCACATTTTTAACTTCGCCATTTATTTCTACATTTGTGTATACAATTCTATATAGGGTACAGAGTTTGTGTACACGACTCCTCTGAAACCGTTCAGTCAATCGATCTGAAACTATACACACGTATTCTACACATATTGAAGATGTGCACCTTTTTATGCAGAAACATTATTTTTAACAAAAATATCTCCTTTTAACTTAGCCAAGCTATTTTGTATACATTTTTGTATCCACTTCTATATAATTTCTACTTTACACATCTAGTATACCTGTTTATAACAACAAGAGGAAGAAATAATGCTATAGATTTTCAAATTCTCATTAATGTTTCTTGCCTTGGTGACAGCTTCACATTTCTGCATATTCGCAGTCTGGTCCATCTTCGACGGGCGTATTTTGTGACATACGTCACACTTGTTTTATTTGTGGACCGCTTTTCAAAATCTCGTTGTGTTTTACTCCTACCCCACTTCTTCTGCCTCTCCCCCCCCCCCCCATTTTTTTCTCTATTAAGTCAATATTTATTGGAATTTCATCAAACAATTTGTTTTGGGGGGAGGGAGACTTTTTTTGTTATCGGTGAAAAAGTACCTACATTTAAATAGTCTTTAGATTTAATGTGTTTAATAGTCAAAAGTTCGTTTAATAGTCAAAAGTTCGTGCGCGGTTGCGTATACACCACTGCCCTCGGTAACCTTGCACTGCACATATTGTAATTCATGTTTAAAGATCGCGCCAATAAAGCTGTCTAAGGCTCAACCGAATATAGTTTATATTCGACGGCACTATTAGTGCCGTCGAATATAAACTATATTCGGTGACTAACCATGTATTTACTATATGTTAACCATGTCATAGGGTTGGCATCCCACGTATTGTTCTCAATATAGAGAGAACGAATTGTGTTCGAATGTATATACTAAGTACGGTAATTGCACATAATAACATTTGTCTGTGCTATGACGTCAGTAGAATTAATGGAATTTACATAAAGTGTGTCAGTGGGTCTGGTGAGAGAATTACTGGCCTGGAACAACGTGCATCTATATCGGGACTTGCACATGTAGTCTCGGTGATAATTAATTAAGATAACGTGTATCATGGTAATGCACACAACATACTTGGTTTACTGTGTGTGTGTCGAAGTTGAATGCCCCAGGCGTAAGCACAAGCGTTGCATTGGGTGGGTGGTATAGAGGATCTTACATGAGTGATGATTTAATATGATATTTATTAAACGAGTTTGTCGGCATAGCCTCGTTTCTTATGAAATTAATCAACGAGTTTGTCGGCATAGCCTCGTTTCTTATGAAATTAATCAACGAGTTTAATAAAGACAATATTAAGTCATCACAAATGTTAGATTATATTTATTACATAAGCACACCATCATGCATTGTGTATTATACCGCTTTATTACACAGTGTCAATTAAACTGGGAGCGCCTATTTTATGCAATAACGCATTTTGACTGTTTCGCGAAATACTGTCATTTACGTTACGACGTATACGTGCTTATTTATATACGGACTCGTTACCCATTGAAACACAATGCAATCCAATATGTTGTCCATATTGACGTCACGTGCGTTCATATTGGTCTGTGCCGGAACTACGCTTCACATCGCAAAGTAGTTCCTTGTAAATCGCCACTACATTTTGTTTTTGAAGTGCATATAAATTGTGAATGATGTACGTATATAACAAAAATGTGTGGATATATTTTACTCGTTCCGCCGCGCAACGATATTGCGCCAAAAGTCGCGTAATATCGCACGCTGCGGAACTCGTGCATATACAAGGTGTATGATCACGTGGTACTAACAACAACAACAGGTACTGAAACTTCCAGAATCCATCTGATTCAAAGTACGTATTCTTTTATATTGTCTTACGTAACGGATTTTTATGAAATATTGCACATCAAACGCGTCTTGTTAACCCACCGACTACCATCTACCGACACGGAAATCGATTCTTCGCAAAAACGACACAAGTCTGTGCCGAACTCCCTGGACCACCAAATGCAGCTCATGAAGACGCGTTTGTTATTCACCAAAACGACAGAAGCTTGAGCGAAAATACAGAGACCACCAAATGCAGCTTAACAAGATGCGTTTGATGCGCCATATTACATCAACATCCGTTACATAATAAAGACACTATAAACGAATACGTACTTTGAATCGGTACTTGTTGTTGTTAGTACCACGTGATCATACACCTTGGTATTGCGTTGTAATGTCATTTACGTTACGTGGTTTATATTATACGTACTTCCCATTGAAACACATTGCAACGCTTGACGTTAATATTTTTCGTCAATTTGAAAGCTTCATTTCGGTATTTTGAATGTTGAACAACAACAAGAGAAAAGATGGCTTCCATGGGAAAATGATTTTCATGTTCTATTATTTTTGGCAATTTTCTAGTTCTGTATCAAAGCTTATTTGTTTATAGGTATACAGTTTACTAAATTTTGACCAACATGCAACAGATGTGGGTATGCATTTCGGTTACTCACAGTTTTTGAATGGGTCAAATTGTAGCCGTAGATAACATATCGGAGGCGAATTATTGTAGCTAATTGTCTAGCAGTGCCGAAACGTTCCCCTCGCAAAATAAATAGTTCCTTCTAAATTACCACTAATTTGTTTTTGTTTTTGTCCCGCCTACTGTAGCAGAAGCGGGACATATGTATAGCTTTTCCGTCGGCGTAGGCGGTGTGAACATTTCACGCTAAGTTTTTGCGTTTAGCTCAGTTTCCAGAAAAGTATAAGTCCTTCGACCTCCATACTTGATATACATCAACACTGTCGTGTAACCATCTCACACAGAGGGAGCCCATGTGACCTTGACCTAGTTGTCATGGTTCATTGACCTACTTTTCCCATTCATTCACCGTTAAGATTTTGCTTTTAGCTCTGTTTCTAAAACTTAACGCTCAGGGCCCGGTTGCTCAAAGCTTCAGTTAGCTTAACGGACTGTTAAATCCTTAACTGAATGGTTAAAATCTCTGTTGTTTAACAGAGATTTTAACCATTCAGTTAAGGATTTAACAGTCCGTTAAGCTAACTGCAGCTTTGAGCAACACAGAGATTTTAACCATTCAGTTAAGGATTTAACAGTCCGTTAAGCTTACTGAAGCTTTGAGCAACCGGGCCCAGGTTAATTCATTGTAACTTCTGTTTCCCTCAATGGAATGCTTTAATATTCCATATATGCATTTGTAACAACTTCCCGCATCATTCTACATAAAGCTCATGGTACCCGCTGACCACAAAGGTCAATGGTGACGGACTTTAATTTATTGCAACTTCTGTTTCCCTTGATGGAATGCTTTAATATTTCTTAAGTGTAAACTATAGCAACATCCAGCATGATTCTACAGAAAGGTCAATGTCACGGGCTTAGGAAATGCTCAGTTTTGAAAATTAATGCTTGGGTTAATTTATTGTAACTGTTTCTCTCGATGGAATGTTTTAATAGTTCATACATGCATTTGTAAGAACATTCTCCATCACCTGCAGAAAGTTCATGGTGTCCGGTAACCCCAAGGTCAATGTCACGGACTTCAAAAATGTCTAGTATAGAAAGTTAGCATCGGTGCCAGGACTGAGATACATGGCATTCTTGTTTCTGTTTAGCTGTGTTTGTTGGAAAATAAGTGTTTTGGTTTCAGTTTATTATCCCCTCGCGTAGGGATGCAAAAGTTGTCAGTTCGTCCGTCTGTCCGTCTGTCAATCACAAAAATTAACATTGGGGTCAATCTGCAATAACTTATGTTTCCATTGATGGAATGCTTTAATATTTCATAGGTGCATTTGTAACATCATCCTGCATCATTCTACAGAAAGCGTATGGCATGAATGTTTTGTTTCGAAAACTTTACACTTCCTTATAACTTCTCTTTCCCTCAATGGAATGCTTTAATATTTCATAGGTGCATTTTTAACAACATCTCGCATCATTCTACAGAAAGCCCATGGTGCTCACTAACCCCAAGGTTGTCAAATTGCGCCAGGCGGGACATCTTGCTCCGCGGAGCTCTTGGTATTTATATTTTGAATAATTTCTTAGGTGCATATAAATTGCCAGTGATGTACGTATACAATAAAAAGGTTATTCGATTTGTATCTGGATATCGCACGCTATGGAACTCATGCTACCATACAATCAAATAACCTAATATACATATGTAATAGTTATAGTTCACATATTGAATTTTAAATAAATTAATTTCGTAGCGAGCGCTAGCGAGCGAGAAATTAATTTATTAAAAATTCAATATGTGAACTATAACGTGCTTTATTGTTTACCAGCCCTCCGCCCCTAAACGTGATTTCGAATCGCTATACTAGTATGTGATTGGCGGTGTGATACGAAGTGAGCGCGGTTGTGGGCTGTAATATGCTTTGCATCTCGTGAACTGATGGCAACAAGGCGTAAAATCAGTTCTAAATATAGCGGCTGAACAGTTACTGATTAATATAATAGATATTGGCGAAAGTGTCCCAATATGCGATTAATTGAGACGAAATGTTGTTCTTTCATTGATCGAGAAACTAGGGTAAACAATAGGTAATAGTTACTGCCCTAATTGAGGTGTCCATGTGTTTGAACAACCTACATATGCCCATGGAACACCGAGCGGCGAAGCTGCGAGGTGTTTCGTGGGCACATGTAGGTTGTTTAAACACATTGCCTAACTGACTTACACATCGACTTACCGACTACATCTGGTTAGTATTCAGTGGAAATTGTGAACTTCAATGTGTCAGGAACTGTTTCTATAATTACATCGGGAGTGTCCGTGTCCCGCCGGCACAACTATCATAATTATTTGTGTTTGACAGTCATTCATCTATACGATATGTGCCGCAAAGAGTGAAACTGATTGAAAGCCTATACCAATTCAGTGCCTTATATAGCACAGTGGAGGATCCACTGTGCTATATATACCAATTCAGTGACTTATATAGCACAGTGGAGGATCCACTGTGCTATATAAGTCATTGAATTGGTATAGGATGTCAATCAGACCTCTAATCGGAGGTCCCCAAATTGTCCAATTTATAGTTTCCACTGTGACTAAGTAATATTTGTACATTTTTGTCATTTTCAATCATGAAAAGACACGGCAATGAAATAAATTGCAGTCAGAATTAAAGTAAACACAATGGCGTCACCTGGGTGTCCTGTTTAGAGAGCTTCTACTGTATATACATAGCCCAACAGTTCCCTTTCAAAACATTGACGAATTGATAATCACCCAGCCGTACATGTATATGCTATGTTTGTAATCGAAGGGCCTCTCGTAGTCTGACGCAGTATATACAAATGTATATGCACGTGAATCACATGCATTAATGTATATATTATTGTTTCGTCAGTTATACAATTCATTGGAGACAATTCTAATGAAATACCAAGATGTGTTATCATGGAAAATTAAGAAAATATGCTATATTCGTGGTCTGTTTATTGTTTTCTGTAGCATGATAAAGATACCACAACTTTTTCATTGCTTTTTGATACTCACTACTACTGATTTCAATTGGGTTTTTGGCAATTTTAATTGGGTATTTACGCAAATATGCAGCTTATCTGGAGCTCTGGTATGGATTCCTTTTCTCACGACGCGCACTCTTAGACATGTGCTAGCTGGTATAATGTATGCGCTCATTTCATTATACATACTTGTAGATGTAATGTGATATGGTGTATCACTCCTTTCCAATGTGTGTACTACCATATTGTATTGTGGGCTTGTGGCCTATATTATGGAAATAAAACATTAATTCGTTCGTTCGTTCGTTCGTTCGTTCGTTCGTTCGTTCGTTCGTTCGTTCGTTCGTTCGTTCGTTCGTTCGTTCGTTCGTTCGTTCGTTCGTTCATTCATTCATTCTCATTCATTCATTCATTCATTCATTCATTCATTCATTCATTCATTCATTCATTCATTCATTCATTCATTCATTCACTCATTCACTCATTCACTCATTCACTCACTCACTCACTCGTTCATTCATTCTTGAACGACGCTATGCTCGTGGTGTCGCTGTACCGTCAACGTAATGACTCAAAGTTAAGACTGCTCTCCATTTATTAAATCAAAATTATTGTCGCTTTGTTTTCGTTCAGAAGGAACATGTTCACCTGTTAAATCGGATACCGTGCCAACACACGTCATAATTAATTTCTACGATGAGCTATGGGACGAACTATCATAGAAGTAGCTGTTATGGGACGAACAGTTCTGGGACGAAGTCTCAGAGACCTATTTGTTATGTGACGAACTATCATGGAACATGCAGTTGTGTGACGAAATGTTATGTTTTGGACGACCTGCCACTGAACCTACTGTTGTGTGACGAACTGTTTTGGAACGAACTAGAATGGCACTAACAGTTGTGTGACGAACTGTCTTGTTGGAACTGACTGTAATGGGACCAACTGCCACGGGGATAGCTCTTAATGGGTGAACTATCGAGGGACTAACTGTTACGGTACGAACTACCACGGGACGAAGTACCAAGTATCGTGTTATATAATATGCCCTCTGTACGACCTATCCTGTATTACCTTGGTTATATTGCAGTCAAGAGTTCAGATCTATTTTGAATAACAAAGGGTCCGACGACAGCTGACAACGGATGTAACAGTAATACCCCGTCGGCTGTTGCTGTTATCTGGTTCACAGACATCTCCATTCATTGATGTATATATATATTGATGTGACAGGATACATGGGGCTTGTAACATGTATGACAAATGCGGATACTTACATCAACTTATGAATGTGGCCAATTTAAAATTAATAAATTTTATTTCAGTAAAAAGATTGCCAGTTCAGATAATGCCATGCTGGTGTGTTTCTATATCAAGTTCTAGGAATTCCGAAGCTCGCAGAGAAATTCCTACCATTTCCGAATGCAACCGACTTTATTACATTGGGTGACGACCTGACCATTTTCGACTATAAATACAATGTTAGCGAAACTAGTTGTCGAATACAAATTGACATTGATAATTTTGTTTTTAATTAGGGTCTGTTGCTCAAAGCCTCTGTTAGCTTAACGGACGGTTAAATAGTTAACTTAACGGACGATTAAATACTTAGCTCAAAGCCTCTGTTGGCTTAACGGACGGTTAAATACTCAGATCAATGCCTATGTTAGCTTAACGGACGATTAATACTTAGCACAAACCCTATGTTAGCTTAACGTACGGTTAAATAATTAACTCAAATCCTCTGTTAGCTTAACGGACGGGACAGTTAAATACTTAGCTCAAACCTGTGTTAGCTTAACGGACGGTTAAATACTTAACTGAATGGTTAAAATCTCTGTTACTGTTACATCCTTAACTGAATGGTTAAAATCTCTGTTAAAACAGAGATTTTAACCATTCAGTTAAGGATTTAACAGTCCGTTAAGCCAACAGAGGCTTTGCGCAACCGGACCTCGCATGTATTCGACCAATGCGAATCTAGTAGGTACACATGTGTGTGATACAATTATATTCACAGTACCGTGCAATGAAGCTTGCTTATCACCTAGTAGACTCCCTGGGCAATGTTTAGTTGGTTATTTAGTCGGCCCGACAGACCAATTGACCTAGTAACCCAGTCGTCCAGACACACTAAAGTGTGTGACAATTGTCACGTGAAGTTTCCCGCTCTCGGTGGTATAATGGCGTCTCTTCAGTCGTCACCTGTCATTTACGCGAAACTGACATTTCTTTTAAGGGCTTTTCCTGGTCTCTTAAATGGGGACGGAAGGCGATTTGTAACATTAAGATGTATGGGAATTGTGGGTAATGCCATTAATGGGAGGTTCTTGTGTTATGAACAGAGGAAAAACATCAAAGATAATGTGCAGTGATCTTTATTCACGAGTTTGCTATTATTTTATAAGAAACGAGGCTATGCCTACACAGGCAAATACCACTGCTTGCGAAATGCATGTGTAGTTGTTGGCCTGTCTGTACGGAGCCCTGCAGGGGACATGGATTTATTTGATTAATTCCCTCAATTTAACAATTCGTTTCTTCGAATTAACAAATTCGTTCCAACGATATAACAATTCGTTCCCACGAATTAACAATTCGTTCCCACGAATTAACAATTCGTTCCCACGATATAACAATTAGTTCCCACGAATTGACAAGTCGTTCCCACGAAATAACTATTCGTTCCTTCAATTTAACTATTCGTTCCCTCGAATTAACAATTAACAATTCGTTCCCACGAATTGTTAATTCGAGGGAACGAATTGTTATTTTGTGGGAACGAATTGTTAAATTGAGGGAACTTGGGAACGAATTGTTAATTCGTGGGAACGAATTGTTAAATTGAGGGAACGTATTGTTATTTCGTGGGAACGAAGTAATAAAAAAGAATTATACGTCCCCCGTGGGGCTCCGTACTGCATAGTGCATGCAATTAACGTCGCAACGTGTTTGTTTAGCACATCCAATATACTATCCAATATGCAGTTTTATTAATTATTTTTTCATTCCATTTCGCTCCAGTTCGTACCATGTTACGTTGTTTATCGGATCAAATATGCACATTATACATGTTATGACGCAACTGTCGGTAAAACTGTAGCATTCATTCCATCGATTGGGCTCAACTTTCATCTTTAAAGAAATCGCGAACATGCACAATTATTTGTTTCCATTCTTTCCGTTAACCCTTTCAACACCACATACCTCTATAGAGACAATGTTTGCAAACAGTGCAGATCCAGATCAGCCGGCTCGTAACGAGCCGTCTCATCAGGATATCCACTGTTTGTTAATAATTTTAAACGTCGTACAGATTACCCTTTTAGAAGAATGGGATAATTTGAATGAACAAAAGTAATGAAATAGCGTGAAACATTGGCATGGAACATCCTATTAAGTTACTTGGTGTTGAAAGGGTTAATACTGTTAACCCTTTGAACCCGAAAGCCCGCTATATGCAAACAGTGCAGATCCAGATGAGCCGGCTCGTAACGAGCCGTCTCATCAGGATCTGCACTGTTTGAAAGTAATTTTAATATTTTTGAGAACAAAAAATATCCCCTTTTTATAAATGGAATAGTCTGAAACATTGGCATGGAACATCCTATTAAGTTACTTGGTGTTGAAAGGGTTAATACACCACCGCCTACGTTAAAGGTACATACCCACTCAGTAGGCACAAACTGTTCTTCATATCAGAGACATCATCTGAGACATTCTCTGGCAAAATCAACATTCTTTCACCTTTACGTCACATAGTGATTGACATTATTATACATTTCATATCAGGGGCGATAACCGTGTTTCCTTAAAATGTAAACTTAACGGGCATTACTATTTATTCTCTGTATGTAGTTTTCGGTGTGCAATGATCATACTTTATAATCAGTCGAATCATTATTTTTTCAGGTGACGCATTTAATTAGTATACATAATTAAAATATATCATGCCTCATTAGCCTGATACCACCGCGCGTCACTATCAGTAAAATAAATATTACGAAATGATTATATCTGTATAGCGGGCACTCGTAATCTTTAGAACTGGTGGAATAGTGACATTATTATACACGTATTTAATTCATATAAAGAGCATTTCATTCCTTCTGAGTAGGTATGTACCTTTAATCTTGCCAATATGTCGAGGTTTCTAAGCATATATTGGTAATATCAACTAACAATAATCAAGTAGTTATTTAGGCCAATAGGGGCACTTCGTCTCCAGCGCATAGAAACAAATTAAACAAATACGAATAATTTTACATTTCGTTTCTACTCCGAGAATATTAAATTCCGTCTTCGTTCTTTCACTGCGTAAAAAAACCCAACATGAAAAACCTTGCAGTTAGTTCCCGATAAGCCACCATACGCTTCAGTCTGCGGGTTGGGATCAGTAATGCGCATTGTAAATGTTATGGTGTGGTAGGGGATGCTTTCTTAGAACGTTATATCGGATATGCTTCGTGACCAATGTTGTTGTTGTTGTCGTTGAAAAGTCGCGGGAATACTGGACGAAGGCCGGAAGGCCTCGTCCAGTATTCCCGCGACTTTTCCAAGTTGCTTGAGTTTACGGTTGGAATTAGCTCGATGTCCTTCCACACCCGTACAATACCCACCATACACTACACTATACGTTTGCTTGCCTTCCTGGGGGCCGTTTCACTTAAACTTCGTACGGTTAACATGTTGTTAAGTGCAAAATTATATTAGTCTGTAAATTTCAGATTAGCAATGTTTTCTTGTAAACAATTATTTGATTTACATTTATTGAGCAGCAGCCTATGCTCAATATATGTAAATCCAATATTGTTTACCAGAACACATTGTTAATGTGAAATATAAGTTTGCACTTACGAACATTTTAGTCGTACGAAGTTTAGTGAAACGGCCACCAGGGTCGCTGGGTAGAACCGACCCACCATTTTGCTTGGTGTCCATGAATCTGTTTATACATTTATATCCAAGGTCACGTGATTCGGAATTGCAGACTTTTAGGCCAGTAATATTATCAAGGATTACACATAGTTTCAAGCGAGAGTGGAGTTTTTGCGCAAGGTTTTGTGATACGATATTTCCAGATAAGGAATTGGTAATTGAGTATTTTCACTCATTTCTGAAGCAATTGGGTATTTCAAAATTTCCTTTGAGACAATTCTAATGAAATACCAAGATGTGTTTTCATGGAAAATAAGAAAAATATGCTATATTTGTGGTCTGTTTATTGTTTTATGCTGCATGATAAAAATGTACCACAAAATTGTGATTGCTTTTTGATACTCGCTACTTCTGATTTCAATTGGGTTTTTGGCAATCTTAATTGGGTATTTAAGCAAATACGCAGCTTATCTGGAGCTCTGCGATATTGACCATTTCCACTCAACAGACAATATACCCAACAGTTTAAAACACTGCAGCTCCAGATGAGCCGTCTCATCTGGATCTACAGTGTTTGTCAGTATTTTGTTCAGATTTTTAAAACATACCACTTCGATCCATCTGATTAATGGAATCGTGGATTTCTTCTAGTATGCATCTGATGGAATAATTCCCCCCCCCCCCACCCCCAAATCACTTTCGACAAAACACCAATTAGAAAATATATGGTCATGTAGTATGCTCCAGTTGGCCTGAAATGAAACACAAACACATACTTGTATCTGCTGGTTGCGATCTTTACTGCATGAGTCGAGATGGACAGACAGTACACAACCCACAGTAGTCCCTGTGGTAAAACTAGAGACAAACCTCTAGGGACAAATCCACTCTAGAAAGCACGGGACCCACACATATGTACATGTACAATAACATACATTGCATTTACATATCTAATCATATCACTCATATGAGAAAATTGCCTGTTTATGCAGTGACTGCTATCGCAAGAATGACGATACACGTTTTACAGCCCGCACACCACGTGATAACAACCAGTCCTGCTCGCTTTACGAGAAAACATTGTTAATGTGAAATCATAATGTTGCACTTACGAACATTTTAATCGTACGAAGTTTAGTGAAACGGCCCCTGGATCTGCAATCATTGCACACGTTGTATTCGGTATTTAGGGTTTCGATGGCGTTACATTTCGTCATACAATGCCATATCCATTCATAAATAATAGTTGAAATTCCAATGTCAATCGAAGCGTGTGGTAAATGTATTTTCATTGAGAGATTCGACTCTGCGGGGAAAATAAACACCATAAGAGGATGGAAATTATTAAGCCATTATCACGTGAATAAACCAGCTGGATGTGGGTATTTATGACCTTGTCATAACAGACTGGGCTTCTAGCGTTTGCGACCAGTGTAACCCAGATAAATCGGCGCGTCCGCGCAGTCTGATCAAGGTCATCATATATCGCAAGTAATTACGGGAAACGCATTTCTGATGTTTCGTAGAAAACTTTAAGATGCGTATTATATGTACGAGCTTGTTTTGATGTTCAGGAACTACACTTGCCACAACACAATCAGCCATGCTTGTTGCCATGTCTGGTCGAAATTTCCAGCTATTTTCTCCCGGAAATATGTTCCGATTACACTTCCGAGTTGTGCTGAATTACTGACACGAAAACATCGCTAACTTTAGTAAAGGACACGGATATCTGACCGTGACGGTCATATCCGAGAATTAAATTCCATACATATGCCCTCGGCGTTTTCGCCAACTTTCGACATGATTTACAACAATTGGAGATCTTATACATTCACTCAGCAATGGTAGAATACTAGTAAACAGTTTGCTGATGGCTTTTGCTGTTTATTAGGGCCCGGCCGACAATAGGCGATGCCCTATAGGTTTCGCCCTGTCCGTCTGTCTGTTTATTTATTTGAAAGTTTTTGTAAAAGCTTCTGAAATCACCTATAATTTCTGTTTGCCTTCAGCTAACATCTTCATATTGCACACATCCATTACTTAGTAACAATACACCCTTTAACATGCATACAATTACCCTCGTTACTGATCGTCCGTCCGTCCGTCCGTCCGTCTGTCTGTTTATTTATTTGAAAGTATTTGTAAAAGTTTCTCAAATCACCTATACTTGCTGTTTGCCTTCAGGTAACATCTTCATATTGCACACATGCATTACTTAGTAACAATACACCCTTCCACATTCATAAAATTACCCTCGCTACTTATCGTCCGTCCGTCCGTCTGTATGTTTATTTATTAACAAAAGTGACGAATTGATTCAGAATATGCCTGAATGTTTTTTAAATATATTCCGGGCCAACATTGCTCACATGCATGCTACATCGTCATGCTAATGTCAGTTTTTTCACTTTTCACAAACCTACTTTACCTATTATCAAGGTGTATGATCACGTGGTTCTAACAACAACAAGTACTTAAACTTCCAGAATCCATCCCATTCAAAGTACGTATTATTTTATATTGTCCTTATTACGTAACGGATTTTGATGATATAAGGCATCAAACGCGTCTTGTTATGCTGCATTTGGAGGTCTCTGTACTTTGGCCCAAACTTCTGTCGCTTTTGCGAACAATCGATTTCCGTGTCGGTAGACACGGAAATCGATTCTTCGCAAAAACGACATAAGTCTGTGCCGAAATCCATGGACGCGTTTGCTGCGCCATATTTCATCAAAATCCGTTTCATATTAAGGAAAATATCAAATAATACTGACTTTGAAGTGGGCACTGTTGTTGTTATAACCACGTGATCATAAACCTTAATTATGGCTCAATATGGAATTTCCTGTGACCTTTGCCCTTGCCACTTTATCAGATACCAACAGTAGTATTTAGTTTAATAATATGTAATTGTAAATGTAGAACGGTTAGTCGTCTTCTACTGTGACCGGGTAGTGAACAGCGTAGGTCCTGATCAGACTGCGTTCTTCATATCAGGCCAAAAAAGCCCCTCTGTGGATGCGCGGTCTTGTTTGGGGAAGGCAAACATGTAAATCTTTTTCAGGGCTCCAGATAAGAAATTAGTAATTGAGTATTGTCACTCCATCATTTCTGAAGCAATTGGGTGTTTCAAAAATGTGATTGGGTAAAATAAAATCATACTACTGTTTACACATCAACAGACAGCAGTTATTGAATAGTTTGCTTCTAAATGAAAACATGTCTTGGCATTTCATTAGATTTGTCTCCTTGGAGACAATTCTAATGACATATCAAGATGTGTTTTCATAGAAAATAAGAAAAAATATGCTATATTTTTGGTCTGTTTATTGTTTTCTGTAGCATGATAAAGGTACCACACATTTTCATTGCTTTTTGATACTCACTACTTCTGATTTCAATTCGGTTTTTGGCAAATTTAATTGGGTTTTACGCAAATACGCAGCTTATCTGGAACGCTGTTTCTGGATGCACAGGCTAAGCTGGTCGTTAAACGTCATACGGTACATTTTCTCAACGGGGGGCCCAAATATTGTCTTCGTAGAGCGTCGGCTTAACCGAGATCATGTAAGATGTTGATTTATACCAGATAAACACAATTTCCATAATATTCCATCAATTGTGGCTGTGACTGGAGAAATGGGGCTTATGGTTTATGCCACCAGTGTAGATCCAGATCAGACTGTGCATCCACTGTTCGCCATTCCATCGATGAACCGCCCGTCATGCTTCTAACAAGTAATAATACCGTTATTCGGCTACAGAGGCCCGTTTCACTAAACTTCGTAGTGTAGATCCAGATCAGACTGTGCATCCACTGTTCGCCATTCCATCGATGAACCGCCCGTCATGCTTCTAACAAGTAATAATACCGTTATTCGGCTACAGAGGCCCGTTTCACTAAACTTCGTACGACTGAACTGTCCGTAAGTGCAAATTTAGGAACGTCTGGAAATATCAATTGATATATTTACATTTATTGAACATAGTCTGCATTTATATGCAGCCTATGCTTAATAAATGTAAATATATTAAGAAAACATTGCTAATGTGAATTTGATGGACTATAATCATTTTTCACTTACGAACATTTTAGTCGTACGAAGTTTAGTGAAACGGCCCCCAGGAGTGTGCTTTTTGATAAGTCTCATTGATCACAAGTCCCATAAGCCCCATAAATGAAAACATATCTTGGCATTTCATTAGAATTGTCTCCTTGGAGACAATTCTAATGAAATACCAAGATGTGTTTTAATTTAAACAATATTTATTTCAAGTTGTGGCAAGTGATATATATATACATACAATTGAGAACAGGATTAGAAAACAAGCTTTTACACTTATGTGAATTCTTCTCCTGTGTTTTCATTTCTCCAGTCACAACCACGTGTGTAATTATTGTTTTGCGGTTAGTTGATCATTATAATATGTCACATTGACATACTAGTGTACCCATTTCTGAGAAAGTAAAGAAAACAACATAGCGAAAATATTTTTCCGGATGTAAAATGAATTGATTGCCTACCATTTTAGTTCTCAGTCCAATAGCGAAGTGAAGTAAAAATAGAGAATAGTAGGTTAGTGCCGTGAATGGGGAAACAATATCTGGCAAGGCTTAGGAAACGGGTTGGGCGAGGCTCTGCCGTTTCTGTGCCGCGCCAGATATTATTTCCCATTCACGGCACTAACCTACTATTCTATGTATCACGTCAACACCAAAAAATGGCGTTGAAATGCAAAAAAAAAAAAACCCCAGCCACCGTACAGATTCATAGGCAGTGATTAGGTCGTATTGACTGGATATCAAAACTGTTTCACGGCACGTACGCACTGTGTTGACGGGATAAACCATACTACACACGTGTAGTAGAAATGAGACCCAAGTTATATTGTACACGTTATGTGATCGGTAGCGCAATGTATGATGCTGTGCTTATGCAATACATATATTTTCCTCTGTTTTAATATTATATTTATTACAGTTGTTAACTGATTCATAAACTGAACCGGCATAACCTCGTTTCTTATGAAATTAGTAAACTCGTTCAATAAATATATTAATATGTTGCCATCTCTTTATGTAGTTTAATTTGTGGCTGTGGCTGGAGAAATAGGGCTTATTGGATTTGTGACCAATGTAACTACTGTAGCCGATTTTACCAAAGGTGCTAAGTATATTTATCTTCAGGGAGAAATTTTCAATTTAAGAATAATTTATTAATTTTTATTATACTGAATGTATTACATTATCACAGCCATTTTAAGCACAGCCATTTAATATCTAGAGATACATACCTTTCAATAAAATATAGTGGCCCCCAAGTGGTAATGATAACCCTGTTTTCATGGGTCTGGCTCACCCACTAACTAGCATTATACTTGTCGGCATGCTAATTGCGCGTCATAATATTCAGTTTGGTATCCTAGCAACATCTTGTGACAGCTCACAGACAATTTCTAAAACGTCAGTGTGTTACTTAAATTGCTGAAATTGTTGAAGCAATGAATTTCAGAACGCATGCGGAATTAAAATTCTCTGATTATCGATATTAATGTCGGTGCAAAGCGGCGATTCATCCAAGAATCAATTTTGAGTTTGGGAGGGTATGAGTTCATACAATACGTAACCATTCGTTTTAATTCACTTTGCATTTGTGTAAGCGTTAGAAAACGCGTGTGCATTAACTGTATTGTAATATTGAAATTTGCGGCGTATGTCAGAAAATGATTGGTCGGAAAATCTGTTTAATGGCGACGCGCTAGCGGAGCCATTAAACATGTTTTCCGACCTATCATTTTCTGATTACGCCGAAAATTTCAAAATTACAATGCGGTTAACCTATTTCTAATGTATTCCTTTACTACAGGCGTAGGAATACATATTGAAATAATTTGCGACCGTTCATCAACAATGATATACCTGTAATGTATGACCATCAGCCAATCAGATTGCGTGATATTTATAGAGTGCATTAAAAACATTGTTTTACTTGTGTGAATACCGCCATGGTGTCTCATAGGTCGGTATCGGCCGGGTTTCTTATGTTGTATTGGGAGTTATTTTATTGTTGAATATATTGTAAATAAGTGTGACACGTTAATAAACTAAATACATACATACATAGTATATCCATGATCCTTTCTATTTGAACCGCGAATGCTATTGAGATTGACACCGAGGGCCAAGTGATATGGTGTAGTAAGGGTGCCTGGCTCTAGGTCATATGCAGATGGATTTACATTTATTGAGCATTGGCTGCATATGCAGCCTATGCTCAATAAATGTAAATCCAATAATTGTTTACAAGAACATATTGTTAATGTGAAATTTACAGACTATCATAATTTTGCACTTACGAACATTTTAGTCGTACGAAGTTTAGTGAAACGCGCCCCAGTGCTTTGGACTTCCATATAACGCGGGATTTCTATAATCTCCTTCATTTTCCCCCGAGTTAATTAAACGTCTATTTGCGGACCCGGCTTGACTTAGATTCCATTATATATAGTATAACGTGTTGAATGTAATTATCGGTGTTTAATGATGTCTATTGGTAGCTCTGATACTGTTTTCCGTTCGCGCAATGAGACCGTACGTCACTAATCGTGGAGTTGCACTAAGCTTAGTACGATTTAGAAGTCGGTAAAGGCAACATTTAAATGTTTAATAACATTCGCACTGACAGCCGAAGTTGGCAAATCTTTCGTGATGTGTTCACATTTAATGGTGTGTGGATACTGGTGGAAACTTGTAGAATTCAGGAAGGTTCCACGTTAATGCGTCGGTCACCTCAATGTCACTACGATCCCGTATTTTCCAGAACAAAACTGCTGCCACAATCTGTGTTATATGTTTACGACAATGTGGGTTTATTTCCGGAATTCTGTATATTTACGACAATCTGTCTATTTTCAGGTGCTGGAGCAGACGGACTTTAACCGGAAGCACAAAAACGTCAGCTTCAAGCCGTTCAACTTCGCCTCCATGTTAAGGTTCTCCAAGGCTCAGCTACAGGAGCGGGCGTTCAAGGTCAGAACCTGTCCACGTCATTATGTGGTATAATCACGTGGTTGTCGTTATTCCGTCCTAATGCTCGAAACAGCCTCGGCCAATCAGCTTTTAGAGTAAATATAGTAACATAGTCCTGAGCCCGTGATTAATAAATCCCTCTCGTTTTCAAATTTCGAGAAAACCTACGTTTTGCTGGAAATAAAAAAGATGGGGTGCACTCAGATTCACGAACACTGACATACACTGTATTATTGAAATTCTCCTCCTCTTCCTAATACTGCACATTCGCCAATCCAGAGTAATAATGTATTATTCCCAAAATGCATTATTTCATATAGAAGTAACGACTTTGATGATTAAAAGTATGCATACTTATTTTACTGAATTTATTAAATTATCACAGCCAAAATGGTCTCAAAAGATTGACATTCAATCAGTCTGCTTCTTATACCACTCGAGCAGTCCCGGTCAATCAAATGGCTATTTGCGAACGGTAACTCTTGCAATCGACTCCCGTACCGTCCGTAGCCAGAGCTACGGACGGTACGGGAGTAAATTGCAAGAGTTACCGTTCGCAACTATCAAATGGCTTGCTCTCGAGTACAAATATCGACAGCGTTCTCGAAAGAGTATAGATCTACATTCAGTCGGTCCACGTTGCCTTAATAGGCTGTGAAGTAGTAACAGGGAGATAACCCCTACATATATATTGTATAGCTTCACGTCGATTATGCCCCTTTCCTACTGTAGATAACTGCTGATTTTGGAATGCTAATGTCGACAGTATGATACTTTAGAATTTGCATGATATATAGTCTTAGAGAATACTAGGCCTATACGGAGCCCCGCAGGAGACATGGATTTTTTTTATAAATTCGTTCCCACGAAATAACAATTCGTTCTCAATTTAACAATTTGTTCCCTCGAATTAACAATTCGTTCCCACGATATAACAATTCGTTCCCTCGAATGAACAATTCGTTCCCACGAAATAACAATTCGTTCCCCCAATTTGACAATTCGTTCCCTTGAATTAACAATTCCTTCCCACGATATAACAATTCGTTCCCACGAATTAAGAATTCGTTTTCATGGGAGTGAATTGTTATTTCGTGGGAACGAATTGTTAATTGTTAACGAATTGTTAATTTGAGGGAAGGAATTGTTAATTCGTGGGAACGAATTGTTAAATTGAGGGAAGGAATTGCAAGGGGGCTCCGTAGGCCTGTGTAGTTTAATAACTATCTTATCTAGCAAGACTATGAAACGCGTAGGCTGGCCGTGAAATTCCTACCGTTTACGAGCATTGCATCATACACTTGTTAGGAAAAAAAGGCATTAGCATTTTACATCACCGCCTGCGTTAATCTTGCCATTTTTCCCCCACGCTTTTACCTGGTTTACAGGTGGCAAACAAAATAGTATTACCGCTCAGGCGGTCACATTACTCTTGCCAAGATGTCAACGTTTCTGAACATCTATTGGCAATATCAACTCGCAATCTAGCAGTTTGATTGGCTGTGTGTGAGCTGTAGCATACATACATACACCACCGCCTGCGTTAATCTCGCCAAGATGTCAACGTTTCTGAACACAGCTCAGGCTCAGCCAATCAAGCTGCTTTCTTTCAAGCACAATATTCATGTATTTTGTAGTAATAGGATAGTATTGAACTTTCAATTGATGGATTTACATTTATTGAACAATATGCAACCTATGCTCAGTAAATGTAAATCCAATAATTGTTTACAAGAAAACAGTTTTATGTGAAATCATAATTTTGCACTTGAGAACATTTTAGTCATGCGAAGTTTAGTGAAACGAGCCCCAGGTATCACTGTGTGCTAAGACATGAGTTCTGTTGTTGAACGGACATAAAACGCATTCCATCAATTTCAGGACGGGATTATAGATCAGCTGTACGAATTGATGGTGGAGCACATGCACGCGCATGCGCACACGATTGGCTTCCCGGAGTTGGCGTTGCCCACCATACTACAGGTAGGAAGATACCAGTTGGCTTGTTAGGCAATACACCATCCCTACATGACCTTAGCTGATGCTGGGACGTTAAAACCCCATTCATTTCATTTTGTTAGGCAATATACACAACCGCCTGCGTTAATTTCCCCCAGATTATCTTTATCAATGTTTCTGAACATATCGATGGTCTAGTAACATAAGCATAGCAGTTACGACCTTATGTTACTAGACCATCATGATTTTGGCAAAATGAACTCGCAATCAGTTTGATTGACTGTGCCTGAGCTGTAGCACAGCTCAGGCTCAGTCAGCCATGCTGATTGATTTCAAGCATAGTATTCAAGTATTTTGTAATAAAAATAAATTCAAATATTGCCAGGATCAGCGCGCGCGGCGGTGTAGTCATCCCCACATACGCGTGGTAATCATCCTAGTTGCGAACAGTAACTCTTGCAATCCGTCCGGGAGTAGATTACAAGAGTTACTGTTCGTACCTAGTAATCCTACCCCACATGCGCGTGGCGTGTTCGTAGCGTGTACGCGTCCTCCACGTGTGTGAAATTCCACAGACCTGCACACTCTGCAGATTGTCTTGATAGCCCAATTGTGCAACGTTCTGGTGAAACCAGCGTTATCGCATCTCTCTGTATATATATGTGGCCGTGCCTGAGTGGAGAAATGGGGTTTATGGGCTGTAAGGTCAGTGTAGATCCAGATTAGCCTGAGCATACACGCAGTCTGATCTGGATCTGCACTGTTCGCCAATCAGGTTATTCTAATTTCAGGGCTGAATATTTCGATGTAAATATTAAATTTTCCGTTCTGATTTTTGGGAATTTTGTACCTAAGAGAACATGCGCGATTTGTCATGTAATGTATTCACACTAACTGATCTTTTCTGTAAATGACGTTGAAAGATGACGAAATCTTCATAGCAAATGCGGAATTATTCCGCATTTGCTATGAAGATATCGTCATCTTTCAACGCCATTTACGGAAAATATCATAAATTGTAAATATTTTCCATGAGATATCGCACATGTCATTAGGACCAAAATCACATGGCGTGTCTCGTATGGCCTTGGTGAACGGACCTTAATCCATGTAGTACGGAGGCAAATGTACCTATACGTACACATATACGAATCTGGCACCTCATGTTAATTTGTGTTGCCCGACGATTTTATAAACGTGAATGTATAATGTTTCCAAAAAATCTGGGTTCCATTTTTTCAAACCACGGTTAAAGGTACATGCCCACTCAGTAGGCATAACATGTTCTTTATAGGAATTAAATAAGTGTATGATTGTGTCACTATTCCACCAGTTCTAAAAATTATGAGTGCCCGCTATACAGATATAATCATTTAGTAATATTTATTTTACTGATAGTGACGCGCGGTGGTATCGGGCTATTTTCATATGCAAATGAGGCACGGTATTTTTGAATTATTTATACTAATTAAATGCGTCACCTGAAAAAATAATATGTTCGACATATTATTAAGTATGATCATTGCACATCAAAAAATAAATACAGAGAATAAATAGTAATGTCCGTTAACATTTTAATGAAACACGGTTATCGCCCCTGATATCAGTGTGAAAATTTATGTCTGATATAAAATGTATAATAATGCCAATCAGTACATGGGGTAATGGTGAATGAATGTTTATTTTGCCAGAAAATGTCTCAGATTATGTCTTTGATATAAATAACATTTTGTGTCTACTGAGTGGGAAGGTACCTTTTAGGTCATTGAACTTCATAATTTGCAGTTCTCATTGAACCGATAACCATATAAATTGCTCAGAAGATCGTAATAATAGATATTCTGCATCAATCGATCAATCCATCACTCACTCACTCACTCACAGGGGGTCGTTTCACTAAACTTCGTGCGACTAAAATGTTCGTAAGTGCACAATTATGATAGTATGTAAATATCCCATTAACAATGTGTTCTTGTAAACTATTATTGGATTTACATTTATAAATGTAAATGTAAATCCATCAACTGAAATTTCCAGACGATCCTAAATTTGAACTTATGAACATTTTAGTCGTACGAAGTTTAGTGAAACGGCCCCAGATCCGCCAATTCGTCGTTAAGGTGAAGGAGAATTTCAATGGCGAACATATGACACTGCCCCATACATGTCAATTCCCACCTGCATATGACATTTATGTTGGACGAATGTAAAACCCCAATCGACCAATCACTGGTGAAATCATGTGTCATTTATATGACCTTGGTAAACTGACGTTAATCCACAATCAATCAATCAATCAATGTTTGTTTTCCGTCCCAGTTGAAGGAGTTTCTGAAGAACTGTAAGGTGAGCAACTTCACCAAACAGATCCGCCAGATTGTGGAAAAGGTTGAGGAGAACGGGCGGTTCATCACCGATAGACGGCGCTCCGTCACCATCAGTGTCGCCGATACACAGGCCGTCGTAAGTAGCAGTCAATCAGTCAATCAATCAATTAGTCAATAAATCAATCAACAAAGAAAAATCAATGAATCATTCAACCAATCAACCAACCGATCACTCCGTCAAACGGAGATAAATCAATTAATCTTTCATTCAACCAACCAATCAACCAATCAACAATGTGACACAGTGCTCCAGATCAGCTGCGTATTTGCTTAAATACCCAATTAAAATTGCCAAAAACCCAATTGAAATCAGAAGTAGCGAGTATCAAAAAGCAATATAGATTTTGTTGTACATTTATCATGCTGCAGAAAACAACAAACAGACCACAAATATAGCATATGTTTCTTATTATCCATGAAAACACATCTTGGTATTTCATTAGAATTGTCTCCAAGGAGACAATTCAAATGAAATGCCAAGACATGTTTTCATTTCGAAGCAAACTATTCAATAATTGATGTGTAAACAGTAGTGTGATTTTACTTTACCCAATTAAATTTTGAAGTACCCAATTGCTTCAGAAATGATGGAGTGACAATACTCAATTACCAATTTCTTATCTGGAGCCCTGGTGAAATCAATTAATCATTCAAGCAATCAGCCAATCACTCAATCAACAAAGAGAAATCAATTAAGCAACCGCTCAATCAATCAATCAATCAATTATTCAATATGTCAGCCAATGAATCCGCTAATCAGTCGGTCAATTAGTGGAGGAGAACGGTATACATTTCACCGACAGGTGGCGCTCCGTCACCAACAGTGTCGACGACACGCATGCCGTCGTAAGTATCTGTCAATCAATTATCAAAGAAATAGCAATCAATTATTTCAGTTATCAGAGAGAAAAAAAACAATCATTTGAATCGATCACTGCATCAACTGAGAAGCCCGCTCGGTACCAACAGGGCTAACCGGACAACCTATATACAATTATTGTCTTTTGATGAGGTGTACACGGTATTTACATTTACGGACCTGAGGAAATATGGAACGCCAAATCTACATAAACTCAAATATATATTGCTAGCAACAAATATTTGGAGCTAGCAATAAATATTTGGAGAGCTCTCGAAATCAATTAATGATATCTCGAAATCAATTAATGATATCTCGAAATCATTTGGAGAGCTCTCGAAATCATTTGGAGCGAGCAATATAACATTTGATTTGGAGAGCTCTCTAAATCATTTGGAGCTATCTCTAAATCATTTGGAGAGCTCTCGAAATCATTTGGAGAGCTCTCGAAATCAATTAATGATATCTCGAAATCATTTAGAGAGCTCTCGAAATCATTTGTAGCGAGCATTATATAACTTGATTTCGAGAGCTCTCCAAATCAAAGCTATATAATGCTCGCTACAAATGATTTCGAGAGCTCTCTAAATGATTTCGAGATATCATTAATTGATTTCGAGAGCTCTCCAAATGATTTCGAGAGCTCTCCAAATGATTTAGAGATAGCTCCAAATGATTTAGAGAGCTCTCCAAATGATTTAGAGATAGCTCCAAATGATTTAGAGAGCTCTCCAAATCAAAGTTATATAATGCTCGCTACAAATGATTTCGAGAGCTCTTTAAATGATTTCGAGATATCATTAATTGATTTCGAGAGCTCTCCAAATCAAATGTTATATAATGCTCGCTCCAAATGATTTCGAGAGCTCTCCAAATGATTTCGAGAGCTCTCCAAATGATTTAAAAGAAAATGATTTCGAGAGCTCTCCAAATATTTATTGCTAGCTCCAAATATTTATTGCTAGCAATATATATTTGAGTTTATGTAGATTTGGCGTTCCATAAGGAAAGTCATATTTACTGAGACCGAAGGTCAGTAAATCTCGTGTACATCGACTCAAAAGACAATAATTATTTTATTCTATGACCCATATTACACAATGTATATGATACAACAACGCACGATATGTCTCGTGCTTCGGTTGCATGATCAGTGACACGTGCATGCTGCTATACCTGTGGAGAAGAGTCCGAGCGTGTTATTCAAAATGTGATATTCACAATCCTATAATAACTTGCATTGTAGAGGTCGTGGGAGAGACACTGCGAGGATGCTGGTACCCCGCTCGGCAAGTTCTACAGCACGTGGCGCAAACTGCGAGACCGGGAACTGATGCACCAGATCGCCAACAAAGACCAGGTACCAGCCAATCACTCCAAGGGAAACTACTCTGTCTGACAGCATGAATTTAAACTGATCAACTGATAAATGGCATTCTGAATGATAAATAGAGAATAGCAGGCTAGTGTCTTTTGATATCAAGTTTATCAGGCCAGGCTAGGAGACGTGTAGACATTCCAAGGGCTTGATTTCGTTGCCTAATTACGCTGACATCATTTGGTAACGTGATGCCGGTCGTCCAATGAAACGTCAGTTTTCAGTTTGTAATAACGTATAACCCAGATATTCGTATCGGGTTAATTATCAGGCAGTAGGTATATGGCCAATACAAACCTCGTTATCTGATGAATGAATACTTACCCAATCCGTTTTCCTTTTGTTTACACAGTCCGCCATTGTGTTCACTTGCACTTGGTTGTCTGTTGTACATGTATTTGTGAATGTTTATGTCGTCTAACTACCAGAGCTCCAGATAAGCTGCGTATTTGCTTAAATACCCTATTAAAATTGCCAAAAAACACATTTATATCAGAAGTAGCGAGTATCAAAAAGCAATAACACATTTGTGGTACCTTCATCATACTGCAGAAAACAATAAACAGACCACAACTCTAATGAACTACCAAGACATGTTTTCATTTCGAAGCAAACTATTCAATAATTGCTGTCTGTTGATGTGTAAACAGTAGTGTGATTTTCTTTTTACCCAATTAAAATTTTGAAATATCCAATTGCTTCAGAAATGATGGAGTGACAATACTCAATTACTAATTCCTTATCTGGAGCGCAGTAACTACCCAAATCCTATGTATGGGCCATGACCAGTAGCCAATTTCATCAAAATTACAAGTATACTTATCTAGCAAAGTATACTTTGAGGGAGTAATCATTTATTTTTCCCGAAATGCATTATTTCATATAGAACTAACCGTTGCATATATTTGATGATTAAAAGTATGCAGAATTATTATACTGAATTTATTACATTATCACAGCCAAAATGGCTGTGATAATGTAATACATTCAGTATAATAAAAATTCATAAATTTATCCTTACATTGAAAATGTCTCCCTCAAAGTATACTTTGCAATGTTGGTGAAATAGGCTACAGTTATGCTTTCCAGTTTCGGGCAAATCCCGTGATTTATTGACATTCAATTGTATTCAATATATTACATTGCTCGTTAGAAGCATCACGGGTGTTTGATTGATGGAATGGCAAACAGTGCAGATCCTGATCAGACTGCGGATGCACAGGCTGATCTGGATCTACACTGGTCGCAAAGCCCAATTTCTCCGGTTGCCGCCACAAATAAATGTTGTTGTTTTCTACAGGAACGTTGAACATTATTATTTAATGAATATTGTTTAACGTAATTTCGTGTGTAACCACAGATCGTGGGAGATGACGGTCTACCGGAAGTGAAGCGCAGGCCGAAGAAGGCTACAGAGGAGGACAAGAAAGAGTTCTCGGCCCTGTTTGACAGCGATAGTGACGATAACGTCGACCATACTGACAGGTAACCCTTACACTTGAATGCTGAATTAAAGTGTGTGGTCTGTGCTGCCATGAGAATCAACGTACTGAAAGTACTGAAATATGTTGTCCACAAAAACTGATCACTTGTGCAACTAGAGAGACTGAAAGTCGCATATTTTCTCAATCATCATCCAGAGGCAAATGTACTGTGATGGTGCAAACCCATTCCCATCCATACGTTTTCTCTAGAATAAATTACTGTTCGAAACTCCCAGAAAAAATTGTACAAAACTGGCGGCTAAACTGATCACTGCTAACTAACTGTGAGAACTAAAGATAATAGCTGCTGTATTCAACCGCACAAAATGTCTCGATTCATATTTTCCAGAATTTAACTGATAAACTGAGCCCAAAACTGAAAACTATAGAATAGTATATGTAGAGTTTTAGATACAAAGCAAGACAGACCAAAACGCCATAGGATAAGTTAGCACAGGGCACTATTTTCTTGTTGGTACTAGCCATTTAGGCGTAGCACGACGATATGGCTGCCCCCATAGAAATTTGCGTGACATAATACGCTATCTAAGGGAGATAACATATACAAATTGAAAATAAAAACAACATGGCTGATGCTGGAGTGCATGTTTGCGCCGCGTTGAAGGCTCCTCAATCACCGCCGTGCTCGTACCATGTGTGTATCATGATGTAGTGCGTTAGTTTCTTCTTTACATGGGTTCATTGGTCTCCTTTGGGTATTTTGTTATATATTTTGTATAATACACATACAGATATAAGCATATAGTAATCCTGGTAAACTTCGATTTCAGTTTCGCTCCCAATAAGAAGAAAAAAGCTAGTAAGAAACCTGTCATTGATAATGATGGTGCTAGTGATGATGGCAACGAAGATGATGGAAGCAAAATAGATGACGATGATGCTGATGGTGATGATGACGACGTGATGGATGCTGATGACGACGAGGATGACGATATCAGTGATGATGGTGAAGACGATGATGAAGAATCAGAAGAGTCGGATATGGACACAACTGCAATCAAAGACATTGTAAAGGAGTTCAGCATGTCATCCGATGAGGAGGACTAGTGACTGAGATACTAGTTGAGCAAGTCTTAATCCATTCATGCTGCATATGGTGGGTGGTTGGTCGGAAGGACGCGCAAAGGGTAATTTAACGATCGGGGTTCATCCTTACTGGAATGCCGACTTGCACGGTTTGGCCTCATGTAGATTTTCGGCCTTCTGGGTGCCGTCTCACTAAACTTTGTACGACTAAAATATTCGCAAGTTCAAATTTAGGACCGTTTCAGTGGAATTTTAAATTGATGGATTTACATTTATTGAGCATAGGCTGCACATGCAGCCTATGCTCAATAAATGTAAATCCATCAATTGTTTACTAGAAAACATTGTTACTGTGAAATTTACAGACTATCATAATTTTGCACTTACGAACATTTTAGTCGTACAAAGTTTAGTGAAACGGCACCCAGGTGCTGCCTTAGTTGAGCAAGTCTTAACCCACTCCATGCTGCATATGGTGGGTGGTTGGTCGGGAGCATGCGCAAAGGGTAATTTAACGATCGGGGTTCATCCTTACTGGAACTCCAACTTACATGGTTTGGCCACTGGTGTACATTTTCGGCCTTTTGATACTTAGCTTGACTTTTGCAGCATATTTTATCACCTCGGTTGTATTACTCCAATCTGCCACTGGGCCATTTGTGCCCCGACATTCATCGTTTTCTTCTTTTCTAATTGCCTTATTTCAGGGGGCCGTTTCACTAAACTTCATACCACTAAAATGTCCCTAAGTGCAAACTTATGATAGTCTGTAAATGTCACATTAACAATGTTTTCTTGTAAACGAGTATTGGATTTACATTTATTGAGCATAGGCTGCAGCCCATGCTCAATGAATGTAAATCCATCAATTGAAATTTCCAGACGATCCTAAATTTGCACTTACGAACAAGTTATTCGTACGAAGTTTAGTAAAACGGCCCCCTGATTGACAAGACGAGATGGTTCAACTGAGTGGTGCAACGTATAGACAGACTATTTGGTGGTGACAACTAACAAGAAATATCTTCTCTTTTTTTTCATTACAAAACATTCAGAGGTAGCAAAATTACCAACATTTCTTATTTTCCTTGTGGCTCATTGAAAATACACGTCTCCACGGTGCAATCTGTGGTAGCAGGACAGTCTCTTTACGAGAAATGCGGCTGTGACTGAAGAAATGGGGCTTATGGCATTTGTGATCAGTTTAGCTTCTGATCAAATACTATACTCGTGTAACCTGATAACGATATATGTTGCTGGTTACAAGCATGACTTGTGTTTCATTGATGGAATGGCGAACAGTGCAGATCCTGATCAGACTGTGCGGATCTACACTGGTTGCATCCATTTCTCAGTCACAGTCACAGATAAGAGCAACAACCTGGGGCCCGTTTCACTAAACTTCTTACGACGAAAATGTTCGTAAGCGCAAATTTAGGATCATCTAGAAATTTCAATTGATGGATTGTAAATCCAATAATTGTTTACAAAAAAACAGTGTTTTTTAGTGAAACGGGCCCCAGTTTCCCCATGAAGACAATAGTATCTTCGTTAGGCCATAGCAAGTTCTTTCTCTGTTAAGCGTCCGCGTGCGGGTAGGTTTTGAAAGTGGTTCTGAAAAAAAACAAACACAATCTGTATGCTAATTTACACTATATACTGGTGAAGTAATACGAAAATTGATTGGGCGACTTATCCAAGTATTAAATCCGTTCATGATTGTCCACTTAATAACTTTAATAAGATTGTCTTCTTCCCTTTTAAAAATTTGCTGGCTGAAATTTAAATGTATGTTAAAAACTTCAGGGTTGAGGAAGTTTTTAACATAAATTTACCTTCATTTTTGTGCAAGGCATTGTTTGTTTTTACCCGATATGTAGGTAGGATTTGGGCAAGTAGGTGTACACTTAACATAAACAAGATATGGTATGAACACTGATGATGAAAGTTCGCCAAGGTTGTCTAATGTTGTTCATTCACCATTCATCTTCAACTACAGTGAAACCTCGCTAAACCGGACACCCTGGGGAGGTCCCCAGGGTGTCGGGTTTAGCGAGGTTTCACTGTAAATCAGGCATTTGATTATTCCGAGTCATAGCTGTGTGTTATGCGATCACGAACATGCAATAACACCTGAGATAAATGGCCAAGAAACATCAAAATTAATATCACATGTTTCGTGCTGTCTGGTTTAGAGAGGTTCCACTGTACAACCATTGCGGAAAGATCTACATCACATGCAACGTAAACAGGCCGTTATAGAGTAACCAACCAAATAAACTGTTTTAGCATATGTCGGTATATTTACTCCAGATAACTTGTAAAAGACATTAATTTCTATGAAATTTCCATGATCAATCTATAACTCCTCCTGTTTTCTTTCAGACTGATTGTGTTATCTGTTGCATTCTACTGTCTGTTTCACAAAAGCTGCCCAAATTTTATGGCTATATAAACAATGCAAAAACAATATTTTTTTCGATATTATTAAATTAAAGGTACATGCCCACTCAGTAAGCATAAAATGTTCTTTACAGGAATTAAATAAGTGTTTAATTGTGTCACTATTCCACCAGTTCTAAACATAATAAGTGCCCGGAAAACAGATATAATCATTCAGTAATATTGATTTTACTGATAGCGACTCGCGTTGGTTTCAGAATATTTTCATATGCAAATGAGGCATGATATTTTGTACTTATTTATACTAATGAAATGTGTCACCTGAAAAAATAATATTTTCGACAGATTATAAAGTATGATCATTGCACATAAAAAAATAAATACAGAGAATAAATAGTAATGTCCGTTAACATTTTAATGAAACACGGTTATCGCCCCTGATATCAGTGTCAAAATGTTTGTCTAAAATAAAATGTATAATAATGCCAATCAATACATGGGGTAATGGTGAATGAATGTTTATTTTGCCAGAAAATGTCATACGTACAGAATATACAAAAGTATCTGTATCACTATATTATAATCCACTGCGTGGGCATGTACCTTTAAAGGACAATTTAAGAATGAGCCTTCTTTTTAATTCCTGAAATTTGGCAAATATTGATTTTATTGCGAAAAAACAATTTCCCCAGTGAAGATGTCTATGGGGATTTAGCGTGCGGAATTTTTAGAATTTCAGAAATACTGGAGCGATTTTCAAAATTTAACTTGTTTTCTTAGTTAAATCATTTCCAAGCTATCTAGCCAGGTTTCTGAGTCAATTTGCAGAATTTTTAGTTTTCTGACTCCTCCCACTACTCCTCCCTCCGTTTCCCCCATGTTAAATTCTCATAGACAAATGTATTTTTTCGTAATAAAATCAATATTTGACCAAATTTCACGAAATAAAAAGTTAATATTAAAGCCAGTGTATAATGGTTAGACAGCGAGTATGTTTGACATCCATAGATCACCAACGTAAAATAGTTCTCGTTTTTAAACCCTCACGATGTATACGTGGACATTAATAAAGCACGAGAGACACCAGAACATTTGTTTGAATTGTTGCTGCATTACATTCCAAGATAACGCCAGTGAGATAGCCTACTGAAGATTTGTGGGTGGTTGTTCGGGTGAACACGACTACGTGAATTAACGGTAGGGGTTCCTCCTTATAGGAATCACGATTTGCCTGGTTTGGCCCTCGGGTACGTTTTTATCTTTGGCTCTTTCGTTACCTGGGAGTTGAATTGGGTTATTGCCCATTATAAAAGTAGTAAGATTATTACTGATGCTACTCCTTTTGTGAAGGGCCAAGTGATTCTGGTGTGGCGAGGACCTGGCTGCGCATCAAATAAGGATTATTCTGATTTCAGGGCTGAATATAGTTTTTTGTCTCGCCCGCGAAAGCGGAAAGCAGACATAGGGTTTGCTTTTCCGGAGTCGGCGGCGGCGGTGGCGTCGGCGGCGTCGTCATTCAATGTTAAGTTTTCGTGTTACGGTCATTACTTCAACACCTTATCAGCAACAGTCATCAAACATTATACACACCTTTACTATGATAAGTAGATGCCTATAGGACTATTCTCGGGTGCCCCAGTGTCAATGTCAAGGCCCCAGGGTCAAGGTCAAGGCGGAACAAGGCGAGACATTTGATTCCACGGAATTCTTGTTTATTGTAAATATTCAGTTCAGATTTTGGGATCCCCCACCCCCGCCATTTGTACTTGTACATGTACTTCTACAGGTAATATATGGGATTTAGTTCTAAACCCATTGACCCGGCCTTAAATGACCTTAGCTGTTGATAGGCCGTTAAAACCCAACAAACAAACAAACCTACTGAAGATACCCAATATATTTCTGAATGACCTATATTACGGGAAAATCTGGGTATTTGCTAAAATAACACAAATCATGGGAAAATCGAGGAATTTGCAGAAATGACGCAAATGCAGGGTAAAATCGGGGAAAATGCTAACATGATCAAAATCAGGGCCTAACGGTACCAGGTAATTTGCAAAAATATACCAAAATCAATGGACAATCTGGAAATTTTACTCTTTAATTAATACCTGTGATTAAAATTTTAAAACGAAAGTTGTATGAACTTTATATAAGAATACAATCACATGCATAATATGGCAAAACATTTGCCAATTAATGACAAAAATATAATCGACGAAAAATGTGGCGGATCTGGGATATATCCGGGATTTTTTACTGAAAAATTCTGGCCACCCTGACAAGTGTCTTAAATATGTGGCTGTGACTGGAGAAATGAGTCCTATTGGATTTGCGACCAGTGTAGCTCCTGATCAAATTATATGCCCATGTAGCCTGATAATGATCTATATTGCTTGTTGGAAGCATGCGTTTCATTGATATAATGGCGAACAGTGCATATCCTGATCAGACTGTGCGGATGCATGCGCAGTCTGATCTGGATCTACAATAGTCGCAAAACCCTAAGCACCATTTCTCCAGTCACAGTCCTTGACAACACCCTCCCCGAGATCTACACGTGAGTCTCGCCACGAGACCGGCGGCCATTCCTCGTGCCATCTGCCGCCGCTATCGTCTGGTTGAGGAGAAAATCAATAATCTCGAACAACGTCAGAGCGCTCGCGCCTATAAATAGCCCCATGGAACCGCCGATATCACCTACAATGATATCAACATTTAAAGGCATCATTTCGCGGGGTCACGAAAAATAAGCGACGGAATGTCAACAGCAACAATATTAAAATCGATACACATGTCTAAAAGATTTGAAGCGTGTCTTTGGTCTTGCCCTGGGTCATACGAATACAAAGATATATATTCTTATGACTCAGTCTTGCCGTATACGTCAATATAGACCAGTCGTATGAAGAGTTACCGAACTTGGAAAACCACAAATAATTTCCCTTAGAACAACTTCCGAGCCACTATGACTGCCGAAATGTGTGTGGAATCACGTCACGTCGCTTAGTTTAAACTAAGCAACGTGACGTCAAACCGACAACCCCCATCAATTATAACGCCGATGACGCTGCGGGAGTAATTCTAAGGGAAGTTACTCTTGATTGTCTAAGCTCGATAACATATTTATAAGACTCGTAAATGCCTTCGTGATACCCGATGCCTGTGTACATGAGACACGTTCACACCATTAGCATGACCTTGATATTCACAATGTCAAAATTTCGCTTCAAATACTTTGTTAGCAACTTATTTTTACGGCCCTATATGGATGGGGACATGTATACACGTGTTTTGCAAACATGATCTCTCATTCAACGTGTGGCTGTGACTAGAGAAATGGAGCTTACGAGTTTTGCGGCCAGTATAGATCCAAATCAGCCTGTGCTTCGGCACAGGCTGATCAGGATCTGCACTGTTGGCCATTCCATCAAGGAAACACCCGTCATGTTTCCAACAAGCGATATAGATCATTATAGGCATATACATGAGCATGCTACAGTGGGGTCAGCGTGTAAGTGCACACACGAACGAACACGACAGGTTGGAACCAACCTGTCGTGTTCGTTCGTGTGTGCACTTACACGCTGACCCCACTAGCTAATCGGGAGCTACAACAAGCATATAAAACTACAAATTGTTAGCAGGCTACCGGAATGTTTTATTTGATAAGGAGTTACACTTGCCACATGGGGTGGATTGTGGCCTAGGTGTTAGAACACCTGACTTCCAATCCCCGGAGGTTGTGGGTTCAAACCTCGCCTTACTTTCATAGTATTTCCATCTGTCGGATGAGACTTTAAACGGTGTTCCCGTCTCTATATGACCCTAGCTGTTGGTGGGACGTTAAACTTTCACTTTCACACTTGTCACAAATCCTATAAGCCCCATTTCTCCAGCCACAGATACATATACATGTAAATTACTATGAAACAATCACATTAAGACATTCGCACATCTGCTCCACAGTATTAACCCTTTCACCCCTAAGTAACTGGAATGGATTCTGATATGTTAATTGTCCGACCAATCCAATCGTTCCTAAATAATTTTCAGAAATGTCCATTTATGAAAAGGGTGTGTTTTTATTCTCAAAATATGAAAATTACTTGCAAAAAGTGCAGATCCTGATGAGACGGCTCGTCACGAGCCGGCTCATCAGGATCTACACTTTTTGCCAATACCACTATACAGGTCTGTGGTGTTGAAAGGGTTAAAAACGCTAGTTGTGATTTACATGGGCCGTTGGTAGAAACAGATTATGTGGCTGGAAAAAGAGGCTCTGTATAATTTGTCAACCTACCACTTAATAAATAAAACGCGTTTTAATGGATTACACACAAATACCGCGCGTGACACTTACAGAGCAGGGCGATGACGTCATATGCGCGTTGCTGGTCAATCTGCTCGTGACGCAGTTCCTTGTAGTACACGTCCAACTGTAGGAAGTTCTCTCTGAAATTGGCCATTTACCTTCATGTAGGATTCTTATTAATATAACAAAAAAATAAAAAATTCTATTTTCTTAAATTCTCACCAAACATATATGTTGTTACCACTCATTCGAACCGTCTCAACGAGACGGTTGGACTAAGTGGTAACAACATATACTTTTAGTGATAAATACGAAAAGTATATCTTTGTTTTGGGCGGTTGAATAGGAGCATGCAATGGGTACGTTTAATGGTGGTATTCATCCTTACCGGAATCGCGATATCCCTTGTTTGGGCCTCGGGTTCATTTTATGTCTGGCGTTCTTGTTATTTGAGACTTGAATCCTGTTATACCCATTATACGAGTAGTAAGATTAATACTAAAACTATTACTTCTAGGGAATGGGGCTAAGTGAGTTTGATGTGGTGAGGATCTGGCACCAGGTCAGGTTATTCTAATTTCAGAGCTGAATATATATTTTTTTGTGTAGGTATTCAGTTCTGATTTTAGGATTTTCCCACCATCCGTACATATTAAATATGGGATTTGACCCCGGCCTAAAATGACCTTAGCTGTCGACAGGCTGTTAAAAACGATTAAATAAATAAATAATTTCATGCGGGATCTGCATTCACATATACCAGTGTATTAACATTTATTTGTGAAGAAATGAAGTATTGTGCTGCATCAGGTTTGCCAAATAAATTCACTGCAAGGACACAATTCAGCGAATTTGCTAAAATAACCTAAAATCAGTTAATAATCCCTGATCTCCCTAAAATACATACAGTGAAACCTCTCTAAACCAGACACCCTGGGAGGTCCCCAGGGTGTCCGGTTTAGAGAGGTTCCAATGTAAATCAGGCATATGATCATTCTGAACTGTATTGGCGTGATTTGCTATGATGAACATACATTAACATCTGAGATTAATGCTAAGACATCCATCCGCAATAACATCGCAGAGGTTGCCTTGGTGTTGGGTTTAGAGAGGTTCCACTGTACCTTACAAATTTATCATCCATCTTGTTTCCTTCGTGAAACGTTTCTAGATCGGCCCTCAGTCGATCCATCGCCTTCAGAAATAAGCTATCCGTATTTCCGATCACGTGTCTAATGTCGTTATCCTCCCGTATTGCCGTGAACGTATCTGCCACCTCTCTCTCTATCTCGTCAAAGGGTCGCAGAAATGCATCCATGTGTTTATACCTATAGGTGAAAAAACACGAAATGGTGCGACATCACAAAGGGGGTAAAATGGTCTGATATAAAACAACAGTCCGGTTGTTTTGAGACCACATGCACACTTTGCTTGCAAATCCTGATCAATTAGTACCCACTTCCACTTGAGAAACATGGGTGGTAACATATTTGTAGCATTTAAAAGACTGAACCTGGTGTAAGTGAGTTTCCTTGGCCAAATACTGTAAACAATATTGTGGGACATGCCGTGCTTGAATGTTTATTTCTTAGGAGTAGGTGAACCTATTGTTTTATACATACAGAACAACTACAGACGTTTGCAAGTCGAGTACAAGTAGGTCCCACAGCATCCATATGGATAGTGAAATCAGGAGAGACTGGCCATAGTTGGGGGATTCGCTAAGTTATATAGTAACACTATTTGGTGTGTTCTAACCTATAGTATTCCACCGTGTCGTTGTCATTGACAATTGTGTCCCAAATTTGTAAAACGTGTGACTGAACCGCAAACAGCTTGTCGTATATGAACTGTCCCCGTTGGCGAAGCTGCGTGAAGAATATCCCCGTTGTATGCACGTTCTGGTGGAGTGCAATTGACGTGAACTCGCGACTTAGGTCCGTTTTCGTGATATTCCAATCAACGAAGTAGTCCATCGCCCTATTCACTCTGGTTGAGATGTTCCGTAGAGCCGTGCCGTTGATTACCCTTAAGGAAACGGTTAAGTTGTCCATGTTCGAACGTACAGCGTTTACATTGGATAAGTAGTTCCGTTTTAGGTTTTCAAAGTTCTGCATACGCTGCTGTATGATTCGTAAAGGCCGATTGATCGACTCGAAGTAGAACGTGCTTTTACTATGAAAGTAATCCTCGCATGCGTCTATGAAATACTCGCTTATTGCATTAATACGACCTGTGTCGTGCTCCGTGACATGGTCATAGTAAGCGTCATCCATCATTGTTTGGAATGCTTCGCTACTGTTCATGACCTTCTGTATGTCCTTACCCACACGCGGGGAGTACCTTTTCGCGTAGTAATTGTGCGACAAGGACTCGTTAAGCAGAGGCTTCGGCACTATTACCGCATTATCCTTTCTGGGTGTGTCGTTGAATTTATAATTAAATATTTTCTTCCCTCTTCTGTATGCCTTGTACAGTTGTGTATAATTTGCAAATGCCCTGACGCCTGTTTCGATTCTACTCTGCAGCGACTTTGTCAATAGCGTATGAAGCGTTTTGGCGAGTTGAGAATCGTTCACGCGTTGTGCGTTCACCATTTCGTTGAGAGTGAATTCCGTGTCGTACACGTGTTCATGGAATCCGGAGCACAGCACGCTTAACGTTCGCTCTTCCATGGCGTCACGTGCACGCAGGAAATTCTTCTGAAGGTTATACTCCTGGTATTTGTATAGGAATTCCTTCTTCGCGATTGTTTCACTAATGTTATGTTCCAGCTCTATGACACTGTTCAGTTGAGTTTGTAGTTTGTCCATTATGTCAATTGTAAGTAGTGTGTATATGGTGTTGAATGCACCGGACGCGTCCGTTACCCGTGCGTCGAATCGCTCGTATTTATCGTTGTTCATTCTCTCAGTTGTCTCTCTTGCCTCGAGGAATCTGATAATAAAGTGAAAGCATTTTCTACCTATAGAGTACCAGGCTAGTGTTTGTTGATATCAAGTTTAACAGGCAAGGCTGTGAATCTCGTAGGAGGCTCGGGGAAAGTCACCACAGTTTACGAGCCGAGCCTTATAAACTTAAATTATCTGCTGAAAAGGCATGTATTTCACCTCTAGACCTCAACAGTGGTTATTTGCGGGTGCTCGTGGGTGAAGCGGATAAGGAAAATACTGTTTTTACCTGTCACATGGGTCTCTTTGAATTCAATATTATGTATATCGGACTTTCAAATACACCAGCTGTATTTCAGGAACTGATGGCTATTGTGTTACAAAAGTTCTAGGTGACTTCTCGATAGCCTACCTGGACGACATATTGATATTTAGTGAGACATTGGAGGATCATATATATATAGAGAAGTGCAGTAAATGTTTAATTTATTTAGAAACTCGTGATAACTAAATAGTTTGAACATTAATTAAATCAATAAGTATAAGTTTTAGATGGACTTTGAATTTGTTAATTAAATCACATGAACATTGCACCATTTCATCATTGAAACACCCATCATGTTTCTAACAAGCAATATATATAATTTGTCAGGCTGCAGGAATGCTATTTGATCAGGGACTACACTAATCTAAAATGTCATAAGCGCCATTTAACCCAGTCACAGCCACGTATATCAAACAAAGTAGTCCGAGAAACCGGCGACTGTGATTGTAACAATGGTGTATCTCGATAACGAGGTTGTGATCTACATGTAACAACTGGCATTATATTAACTCTTTCATTCTTAGTTATAACTGGAATATATGTTGATATGTTCATTTTCTGACCAATCCAATCGGCACAAACAATTATTTTCAGACCGAGGATTTAGGGTTAGAGGTACAGGGGCTCGTTTCCAATAGCCTGGATTTTTTTTCAAAAAACCTGGCTAAAAATGTGTGTGTGTGTTGTTTTTTTAGAAAATATGAAAATACTTGCAAAAAATGCATATCATGTTGAGATGGCTCGTCATCTACATCTGCACTTGTTGTACAACACCGCTACATAGGGTTAAAAGGATTAACATAAAACTGCCCTCCGCCGAATATACCAGTCTTACAAACATATCACTGAAGTTGGAAACTGTATATCTTGCTTCAAGGACTAAACACACTTATTGTGGTTTTACAAAGTATTTGGTCTGTTTACCTTTGAACTCCTCGCAAACTTTAAACATACTAAATGTTGTGCGAACAGCACATGGCATTATTACTTATATTGCCATCGCATTTTCTGATAGTTATACAATGTGTAAATAACCAAATATTAAGAACCGTCTTGTTTTACGTCCTTTTGTCGCAATTCATGGAACAGCAACATTGCCGGTCAATAGCACGTCGTTGAGATTAATGACGTCATACATAATTTAACCAATGAACAACGTCCAGCAACGTCACGTGGGGCTAATGTATGTATCGCAAGTGGTGGGATAGGGACTTAAACATGGACTCCCGCATCCCAGGTTGTAATAGCAAGGTGCATAATCACGTGGTTACAACAACAACAACAACAACAACAATGGCTGGAAGTGTTGAAAGCTCGTCCACTCCAAAGTAAGTATTATTTAATATTTTCCTTAATATGCAACGGATTTTGATGAAATATGGTGCAACAAACGCGTCTTCATGAGCTGCATTTGGTGGTCCATGGAGTCCGGCACAGACTTATGTTGTTTGTGCCAAGACTCGATTTCCGTGTCCATAGACACGGACATCGATTCTTCCCAACAGAAGTTTGGGCCAAAGTACAGAGACCACCAAATGCAGTGTAACAAGACGCGTTTGATGCGCCATATTTCATCAAAATCCGTTGCATAATAAGGACAAAATTAAATAATACGTACTTTGAATCGGAGGTATTCTGGAAGTTTCAGTACTTGTTGTTGTAGCCACGTGATTATACACCTTGTATATGGGGAGACATATTTTGTTCGGGTAAATACACATTAATTTACCATTACCGGACGTGTTCATTGGTATTATTATACTTTTGTTATATCAAACTTAAATTATCACTCTTGGCCAGGGGCGATAACCGTGTTTCCTTATAAGGTTAACGAAGTCAACTATTTATTCTCGCTATTTATTTTTTGACGGGCAGTGATCTTACTTTAGAATATGTCGATACAATATGTATTCATGTGACAAATTCAATTTGTATAACTCATTAGAAAATGTCCAGCTGCCTCATTAGCATATCAAAATAGCCTGATACAACCGCGCGTCTCTATGAGTAAATTAAAATTTACTAACTGATTATATATGTATATTGCGAGAACTCGTATTTGTAAAAAAATGGTGGACTAATTACACAGTTATAAACTTATTTAATTCCTATAAATAAAACAATGTCCCCAACTTTAACATACAAAGCGCGGTGGCGTTGTAAACGGTTTCTGATACAGTGACAAACCTGGTCCTGAGGTGTGAGTTGGCCTCCGCGAGAAGACTGTCCTTGGCGTAGGAAGATGTGGAGGCGTAGGACACGGAGGGATCAAACAGCAGGTAGTTACATGATGTGGGACAAATACACTCGCCAGCCTGGTCGTGGTCTGTTGGTGGAATAGAACGGACACGTCAACTGAGGAAGGAGGGATCATAGCTAGTTATGTCCCTTTGCAAATATATTTATTGAAATCCGGTCCTATGCTGTATTTCAGCGTTTATTTCTTACCGAATATCACAACACGTGAGTTTTACGAACAGAGTTTGTCATACCGCAGATAAGTTTCTCGGCTTTTGATTGGCTAGCTTGCCTGGTCATATATATTATATGACCTGCCAAGGCCGTCGGACATACAGGAATTGCGATTCCCCTCCGGCGCCTCGCGTCCAATGAAGACACAATGCAAGCGTCTACCGATTGCGAATTGTATTCCTCACTAAACACAATAAAACCCCGAATTGATGAATACAAGTAACAAATAGTACACTGAAAACCAGTCTTTATTGTTTATTTTTCCATAAATATTCTTCGCTCATCAAAATATGAGAAAAAAATTAGCCAAAATAACGAAAATTGCTTTTCAAATCTCAACACGCTTGCCTTCGTGACACGGCTATATTTAGGTCACAAACTATGGGTTCCACGCACGAAACCGCGGCGTAGCAATGACAGCGAATGCTTGGGAACCAGTCGCATTATTCTAGAGGCGCCAAAGGGAGAGCAGATCGATAGAGCAGTGGAATATAAATTAAATTACACGATATAAAAAAAATGTAATAAAGTCGTTTTCGATGGATTTCTTACTCCATATTTAGTTTGTTTTCGTTTAATAAAAAAAAAAAACGTTCATTTACGCCTTTATATTAAGACTGACGGTAGAAAATCGAATCTCGGATTATTTTTCTTCCTGAAAAAAACCGCAAAGATCAAAAGAAGATATATATTTATACGGCCAAATACAGGATCTGCGGTATGACAAATACGTTATTGTGATTCTATAGCCGAGGGTGAACATATCTTCAGACGGGCAATATTACACCATATAGTCTGTGTAGAATCACAATAACTTATAATATAGACCCAGATCAGACTACACATGTGTGCAGTCTGATCTGCGCCTACACTGATTGCAATAACATTAATAAATATCAAATTATGAATCCGGCAAATATGTAGTCCCAGATCAGATTGCGTAGATATGTAGGATGTTCTGGATCAACACTAGTCGAAATCACTATAATTGCTCCTTTTCATAACTACAATCGACCTATTTACAAGCAATAAGGCCCTAAACTACACAATTTTGACCAGGTTTCCATAAATTCAATGGGAGATAACTAGATACGATCACTCATTAGGATGCGAACAGTAACTCTTGAAATCTACTCATTTATTTCAAGAGTTACTGTTCGCAACAGTAGGGGAATAAAATGTCACGAAAAAAACCCACAGAAAAAACATATGTAGCATGATAAAATATAATCTACTATATAAAAATATAATCTACTATATAAAAATATAATCTACTATATATCTAACAATATAATCTACTATATATATATCTATATTATCTATATCTATATAATTTATATAAAAAAACTACATATAAAAATATAATCTACTACAGTCGAACCTCTCTACAACGGTCAGCCATGGGGAGACTGAAAACTGGCTGTTGAAGAGAGGTGGCTGTTGAAGAGAGGTATATCATATAGAAATAAGAGCTACATTTAAGGTGCATATTTTTTCATTTCTTCGCCAAAACTGGCAAGTTGGAAGTGCTTTAGAATCGTCTCAATGAGACGATTCTAAAGCACTCCCAACTTGCCAGTTCTGATGAAGAATTAACAAAATCCCCCACAAAGTTTATCAAATTACGTACACTAACTGTGGTCGCAATTCATCACATTGCGTTTTTAAATTTTGGCCGTTGTAGAGAGGTGGCTGTTGTAGAGAGGTGGCCGTTCGTGGAGGTTCGACTGTATATATAAAAATATAATCTACTATATAAAAATATAATCTACTATATAAAAATATAATCTATAATCTACTATATAAAAATATAATCTACTATATATTGGGATTTAATTGACTAACTATGGAAGAGTCTAGTAGCCTATTTCATCAACATTGCAAAGTATACTTTACTAGCAAAGTATACTTTGAGGGAGTAATCATTTATTTTTCCAGAAATGCATTATTTCACATAGAACTAACAAATGCATATATTTCATGATTAAAAGTATGCAGACTTATTATACTGAATTTATTACATTATCACAGCCATTAAATGGCTGTGATAATGTAATAAATTCAGTATAATAAAAATTAATAAATTAAAAAAAAAATGAAAATTTCTCCCTCAAAGTATACTTTGCTACTAAAGTATACTTTGCAATGTTGATGAAATCGGCTACTGGTGCCAATGCTAAAATATATTTATCTGCTGATTAGGAGATACTAACTATCTCCTAATTAGGACTTAATATCTCCTAATTAGGAGATAATATATCCTATTTAGGAGTTAATATCTCCTAATTATAACTTTGTTATTAGGAGATACATTATGTTTTAGCATCGGCACAGATATTAAGTCCTAATTATGAGATAGTAAGTCCTAATTAGGAGATAATAAGTCCTAATTATGAGATAATATCTCCTAATTAGTACTTATTATCTCCTAATTAAGGGCTAGTATCTCCTAATTAGGAGATAAATATATTTTAGCATTGGTACCAGGACGCTTCCATAACTAATAGACTCATTCAGAGGTCCAGTGATTGGTGCTCACCACCACCAGCGCAAATCTTGCCAATATTTGTAAATGTGTTTATTACAAAATACCTGGGCCCGGTTGTTCAAAACACCAGTTAGCTTAACAGACTGTTAAATCGTTAACGGACTGTTAAATCCTTAACTGAATGGTTAAAATCTCTGTTACTGTTACATCCTTAACTGAATGGTTAAAATCTCTGTTAAAACAGAGATTTTAACCATTCAGTTAAGGATTTAACAGTCCGTTAAGCTAACGGATGTTTTGAACAACCGGGCCCTGAATAATGTCAGTCAATCAAATTGCTGTGTGAATGCTATACAAGTTGGGATCGGGATTGGGATTGCCAATATATGGTCAGAAACGTTGACGTCTTGGCAAGATTAACGGAGGTGGTGGTGTATGTATGTATGCTACAGCTCAGACACAGTCAATCAAACTGCTTGATTGCGAGTTGATATTGCCAATATATGTTCAGAAACGTTGACGTCTTGGCAAGATTAACACAGGCGGTGGTGTATGTATGTATGCTACAGCTCAGGCACAGCCAATCAAACTGCTTGATTGCGAGTTGATATTACCAATAGATGTTCAGAAATGTTGACATCTTGGTAATATTAACGCAGGCGGTGGTGTATGTATGTATGCTACAGCTCAGGCACAGCCAATCAAACTGCTTGATTTCAAGTTGATATTACCAATAGATGTTCAGAAATGTTGACATCTTGGCAAGATCAACGCAGACGTTGGTGTATGGTTGTATGATACTGCTCAGGCACAGCCAATCAAACTGCTGCTTGAATGCTAATTTTGGATTGACTATAGGTGTTCAGAAACGTTGACGTCTTGGCAAATTAACGCGGGCGGTGGTGTAAGTACATAGTGGGGTGGTGCGGGTGTCGGTGTGGGGGAGGAGTAGGGGCGGGGTGGGACATACCGGGCATCTGGAGACAGCAGTTGTAGAGCTGGTGAAGTGTACACACGGGCGTCTCACCTGAAACGGAAATACACAAAACACTGTACGGGCAAAATCCCATGTCTTCAGTCTCAATTAATCAGGATCTGCATTTTTGCAAGTAATTTTAATATTTGTTTGCAAAAGAAAACACGACCGTTTTATAAATGGACTAGACTGAACATCATTTTGTGACGATTGGATTGGTAGGAAAATTAATATATGACACAGTCCATTCCAGCTACTTAGGCTACCTTAGTAGTAATAGAGAATAGTAGGTTAGTGCCGTGAATGGGAAAAAATATCCGGCAAGGCTGAAGAATTTCTTTATTTCTCATCAGAAGTATATGTTGTGACCACTCATTTGAACCGTCTCGCCGAGACGGTTCAAAACTCATTTGAACCGTCTCGCCGAGACGGTTCAAATGAGTGGTCACAACATATACTTTGGTTCAGAAATAAAAGAAAATAGATAGAGAATAGTAGGTTAGTGCCGTGAATGGGAAAAAAATATCTGACAAGGCTCAGGAAACGGGATGGGCGAGGCTCTGCCGAGCACATCCCGTTTCCGTGCCGCGCCAGATATTTTTTCCCATTCACGGCACTAACCTACTATTCTATTTATCCCGTCAACATCTACAAATGGCTGTAAAATGCAAAAATAGTATTGACTGGATATCAAAAATGTTTCACGGCACCGTGTTTCACTGCGTTGACGGGATAAAAATTAAACTTCAAACAATGTACATGTGTTGTAAACTGATACATAATGACAATATCAACGAAAAGCTGAAAACCTCATCCAAAAATCATAATCCAATAATTCCAGCAGAAAAATATTTACACAATTCCCTAACATTTGATTGGCCCATAGCAAGTATCTGTCCAAAATTTATATCCCAGTAAACTCCCACGCCGAACTACTTTCCGTAACCGTGAGGCGCAGTTAAAATAATTCTTAAGAAAACGGAAAATAAACACATTTTCTTGATGAATTTATTTCAAATGCTGGAATTATAAGGAATGAATGGCATTTTTGTTGAATTTATCGGGGATATAAACTTGGAAAAGTCGCGGGAATACTGGACGAGGCCTTAATAAATTACAATTTTCGAAAAAAAAAAAAAAAAAAAATCTTTTTTTTCGAAAATTGCAATTTTTTATCGCTTCGTCCAGTATTGCCGCGATTTTTCCAAGTTTATACCGCGATATATTCCACAAAAAGGCCATTCATTCCTATAATAAAAAGTTATGTAAGTTTATGTAACTGTACATGTTACACATGCGTACACGGGCCGTCCGCAAACATTAAGTTACATGTTACATTTACATGTTGGTACATTTTTCACAATATACTGGCAGTTTTATGGAAAATTAATATAATTTGTTACACTTTTCCTTTTATTTCATCACACATGATTAAGTTAATGTAATGACATAATAAAAACTCTATTATGTATATACTAAAGTTTTTTTTACTATACAAGCTCAGGGATTCCGCTGGCGATCGCCACTTTCGCAATTGGCGATAAAAATAAACAATTGGCGATACAAATTACAATTGGCGATACAAAATTACAATTTTCGAAAAAAATCAAAACAATTTGTAATTTTCTATCGCCAATTGTTTTATTTTTTTTGAAGTGGCGATTTTTTTATTTTCCCCAGCGGAATCCCTGCAAGCTGATGTCCATCCTGAGCTAGAATTATTGTTTATCCCGTCAACACAGTGCGTATGTGCCGTGAAACACGGTGCCGTAAAACATTTTTGGTATCCTGTCAATACGACCTAATCACTGCGTATGAATATGTGCGGTGGCTGGTGTTATATTTTTGCATTTTACAACCATTTGTAGGTGTTGACGGGATAAATAGAATAGTAGGTTAATGCCGGAATGAGAAAACATATCTGACGCGGCACGGAAACGGGATGTGCTCGGCAGAGCCTTGCCCATCCCGTTTCCTGAGCCTTGCCAAATATTTTTACCCATTCAGTGATTCACGGCACTGACCTACTATTCTCAATTTATTGTGATCGTGACTGGAGAAACCGGGCTTATCGGCTTTGAGTCCAGTGTATATCCATATTAGCTTGCATCCACACAGTCTGATCAGGATCCGCACAGCTCGCCATTCTATCAATAAAACACCCGTCATGCTTTTAACAACCAATATTGATAATACCAGAGTACATGAGTGTGCTATTTGATCAGGAGCTACACTGGTCAGAAATCCCATAAGCCCCATTTCTCCAGTCACAGCCACATAATCGCTCGTGTCCGAAATATTGTCTTGTTCTCCATGTGTAAATATATTATTAGTAAATTAACGATTTGTGCTGAAAATTGATTCCTAATCATAAACAATACGACTAAAAGTATTGATAGAAAAATATACAGATGCAAACAGAATATTATAAAAATAAAATCAGAAAATAAAAATTGGTTTCGCTGGGGCTCGAACCCAGGACCTCTCGCGTGTGAAGCGAGCGTGATAACCACTACACTACGAAACCGCTTCGAAATGTTGACCGATAGCTAGTACGTATAGGTAGTACGTATAGGTAGTACGCGTTGGCGCGCTAAATTGTTGTACTGATACACGTGGTGATCAGCCTATTCAAAGATATCTGTTTTTATGACGTTTATTATAACCAGTTGTACTTAAAAGTTGTCACGCTAATTGAAAAATAGCCGCAATACCACACTGTTTACAACATCTATAAATACATGCATATGACATGTGGCTATGATTGAAGAAATGACATCAGACCAGTGTAGATACAGATAGGCCTGCGCAGTCTGATCAGGATCAGCAACTAGTTATGTATAAACGCGTTGCCCTGATCGCAATTTAATATACGGCACTGAGTGGAGAAATGGGGCTTATGCCAATTGCGACCAGTGTAGACCCATCCGCGCAGTCTGATCAAGGTCTGCACTGTTCGCCATTCAATTAATGATACTCATGTTGTAATGATCACAATTATATATTGTGGCTGTGACTGGAGAAATGGTATCGAGATCAGCGTGTGCATCGGGGCGAACAGTGCATATCCTGATCAGACTGTGCGGATCATCCGCACAGTCTGGTCAGGATATGCACTGTTCGCCATTCTATCAATGAAACACACGTCATACTTCTTTTAACAAGCAATGATTTATAGGTTATTTGAGTTTGTATGTGGACATATACGTAAATCACTCGCAATTTATTATATGCACCTCAAAATATAAATAAAATAAACAAATTAGTGGCGGTTGAGAAAGAATTGGAATTAACATATGTTTGCATGGTAGTGTTTTTCTATCGATCATGTGGCGAAGTTATAGTACAATTTTATTTCTCCATGACGATAAAATTTCATCAAAATTGTTAAGCATACTTATCTAGCTAAGTTACACTTTGAGGGAGTAATCATTTATATTTCCTGAAATTCATTATTTCTTATAGAACTAACCACTGCATATCGTTGATGATTAAAAGTATGCAGAATTATTATACTGAATGTATTACATTATCACAGCCAAAATGGAGGAAAAATTACAAAATTTGCCAAAAATAAGGTTTAAAAAAGTGCGATAACTTTTGAACCGCTGGACCGATTTTAATGATCTATATCTCATTGTAAAGGTCTCACCAAGTCCAACAATCATGCAAGAAAATTAAATAGGTAGCTTATACATTAAAAAATGACCTGAACCCCCTATTCAGTATAATAAAAATTAATATATTTATCCTTAAATTGAAAATTTCTTCCTCAAAGTGTACTTAGCGAGATAAGTATACTTTGCAATTTTTATGAAATAAGCTACAGAGAAACAAAGTACTCTTTTATGGCCTTAGTAAAAATTGTCAATTTTTTCAAAACGGTCGCCATGTGCAGTTTTATACAATTAAATTTCCTTCACAGCGCATACTGCAGCTAATTAAACATTTCAAACATTTGTCATTTTACAGCGTTCATCTCCTCTCATCAAATTGTATGAATTAGAAATTCAAAAAAATAAAATTTCAACCACAATTCATGTTTTTTTGAAAAAATACTATAAAAAATAAAATCTTACATCAATATCGGATTTCCTATCTTGTAGTACAGTGCAACCTCTTTACAACAGCCACACATGGGAAGACGCAAAATTGGCTGTTGTAGAGAGGTGGCTGTTGTGGGGAGGTTAATTCTGAATTAAATTTTGTCGTCCGCTGTTTATTTATTTTCTTCGATAATTTTCATCAGAAACATGCTTTAGCAACATTTTAGAATCATTTCCAATGGAAATGATTCTAAAATGCTGTCAAAACATGTTTTTATTGATAAAGAAGGCAGAGCAACATCAGACGACAATTTTCGTGCTCAGCAGTCTAAGGGTTAGATACAGAGGAAATCGTCCATTTAGGATATAAAATAGTGGCTGTTATAGAGAGGGTGTTGTTGTAGAGAGGTGGCCGTTCGGGAAGGTTCGACTGTATTTTTATTTATTTTGTTTAAATCCTGATATGCCTCTTTAAAATGACTGTATTTCAGATGACGTCTCAGGTACCCAATATGTGATATTCGCTTCATGAACAGTAAATGACATAGAGAATAGTAGGTTAGTGCCGTGAATGGGAAAAAATATCCGGCAAGGCTGAAGAATTTCTTTATTTCTCATCAGAAGTATATGTTGTGACCACTCATTTGAACCGTCTCGGCGAGACGGTTCAAATGAGTGGTCACAACATATACTTTGGTTCAGAAATAAGGAAAATAGATAGAGAATAGTAGGTTAGTGCCGTGAATGGGAAAAAATATCTGGCAAGGCTCAGGAAACGAGATGGGCGAGGCTCTGCCGAGCACATCCCGTTTCCGTGCCGCGCCAGATATTTTTTCCCATTCACGGCACTAACCTACTATTCTATTTATCCCGTCAACACCTACAAATGGCTGTAAGATGCAAAAATAGTATTGACTGGATATCAAAAATGTTTCACCGTGACGGCACCGTGTTTCACGGCACATACGCACTGTGTTGACGGGATAAATACATTTATTCCTTTCCATGTTCATTTGTTTTGTCTATCGTTTTAGTTAGGTGTTGTTATCTTTCTCATTCTCGTATTTCTTTTTTGTTTTCTGTTTTTTTTTGTTTTTTTTTTGTGTTTTTTTTAAGCTGAATTATAGCTCAAACCCATTTTTCTATATTATTACCAACAATTCGTCAACTTAATACACACTTGAATTGTATTATTGCATCGAATGTGCCTCAAGCTGACATGGGAGACCATTGCGTGCCTTTTTTTAGATTTGTAATAGTTATGTCTGCCTGGGACACTAATTACCGTGTTCAATGAGAGGAACTCTATAATATAGCAATCTTTCGTTCCAATCCTCTTTACACTAGCAGCTTGTATACCGAAAATGATGTTATTATTATTTAATAAAATATGTTTATACCAAATGACATACAGATTCAATCATACTATTTTATTTGATGGCATTCCCAAACACACGTGTTATATTCAAGTACATGCTATCAGAAACTGCGAGAAGCATGGGAGATAATTTGGCCTGAAATAATTTGGTATTTTCGCTATGTACATGTACCAGCAAGGAAACTTTGTGAAATTTCTTTTATTTTGTGTTGTAAAATGGTATAGTAAGACCATGCCATTGTTTTCCTCTGTTAAGCGTCCACCCGGATTGCCAAAACCTACTTACATATTATGCGTACAAACAAACAAGGCCTTGAAAAAAAACCCGAATGCAAATGTATGTTAAAAACTTCCTCAACCAATTTATGTTAAAAACTTCCTCAACCCTTTGCACACTGCAAAGGGTTGAGGAAGTTTTTAACATAAATTGAAATTGCCGCTAAATAATAAGAAAACACTCTTAGTTAAACGTATTAAGTGACGTTCATGAAAGGATTTAAAACTTAGACAAGTCCCAAATCAATTTTCATATTACTTCACCAGTAAATAGTTTATAAAATAGCTTACCTTTTTCTTCTTCACAGAACCACTCTCAAAACCTACCCGCACGCGGACGCTTAACAGGGGAAGAACTGTGTATGGCCTAATAGTACACCACGCTTAGAAAGACGTTCCCAATACAAACGCTAGTGTGATTAATTTAAATAAATTAATTTATCGATTGCAAAATATGTTTGTAATACTGAAAAATAACTAGCGTTACATACTGAAAAATAGCTAGAGTTACATATTGAAAAATAACTAGCGTTACATACTGAAAAATAGCTAGCGTTACAAACGCTATTTGTTTTTCACCATTATGCACATTTCTTTTGTACCTAATCTCGATTTTTGCAGGCGACGTATAAGTATAATTGAGTTTTGAAATAAGATACAAATCTACAATTAAACTATGTTTTCCTAATCTCTCTCATCACTTTCTAGGCATATCTGAGACTTAACTCGAATGTTATGTCTGTAACGCAGGGCAACTTGTAAGTTGCCCTGTGTTACAGACAGAACATTCGGGTTAATCTGAGAACAAGTGCCTTTAATTGTTATATTTGTGTCACGTGACGAGAAAATGCTCCATACTGACCTGTGAGGTCTGGCATATGGACCCGGCGACATCCACAGCCCTGGGCCAGATGTCGAGCCGCGCACTCCAGTTGACACAACTCCGCGCTGTAGACCGGGGAAGAGTGTAGCGGAACGACACCGCAGTCGCCGTGTGGCCGGGGTAAGTTGTTAATCTGCACGGACAAATAAACGGGACCATGTTCAATGGAACGTCACCGCACCGCCGTGTGGCCGGGGTAAGTTGTTAATCTGCACGGACAAATAAACGGGACCATGTTCAATGGAACGTCACCGCAGTCGCCGTGTGGCCGGGGTAAGTTGTTAATCTGCACGGACAAATAAACGGGACCTGTTCAATGGAACGTCGCACGGTGGCGGGGTAATTGTTAATCTGCCGACAAACGGGACCATGTTCAAGGAACGCCACCGCACCGCCGTGTGGCCGGGGTAAGTTGTTAATCTGCACGGACAAATAAACGGGACCATGTTCAATGGAACGTCACCGCAGTCGCCGTGTGGCCGGGGTAAGTTGTTAATCTGCACGGACAAATAAACGGGACCATGTTCAATGGAACGTCACCGCACCGCCGTGTGGCCGGGGTAAGTTGTTAATCTGCACGGACAAATAAACGGGACCATGTTCAATGGAACGTCACCGCATCGCCGTGTTGCCGGGGTAATGTTAAAGTTAATCTGCACGGACAAATAAACGGGACCATGTTCAATGGAACGTCACCGCGTCCGCCGTGTGGCCGGGGTAAGTTGTTAATCTGCACGGACAAATAAACGGGACCATGTTCTCAATGGAACGTCACCAGCAGTCACCGCAGTCGCCTGTTGCCGGGTAAGTTGTTAATCTGCACGGACAAATAAACGGGACCATGTTCAATGGAACGTCACCGCACCGCCGTGGGTCGTTAATAATCTGGCACGGACAAATAAACGGGACCATGTTCAATGGAACGTCACCGCAGTCGCCGTGTTGCCGGGGTAAGTTGTTAATCTGCACGGACAAATAAACGGGACCATGTTCAATGGAACGTCACCGCAGACGTGTGGCCGGGGAAATAATCTGCACGGACAAATAAACGGGACCATGTTCAATGGAATGTCACCGCAGTCGCCGTCTGGCCGGGGTGAGTTATTACGGTCACCAGATATCACCAGATATTCATGCGCGATGTAGTCAAAAGTAGTACGATAAAATATAAGCCAGATTTGTTATGACATAGACACTCTTTGCTTGCAGAAACCAGTCAATTGAATCACTAAGCTACTTCACAGGCATGTTAATGTACCATTTACATCAGTTTCAAGCATATGCTTTGGGATTATTTTGTAAGTCGGAGCATGTTTGTCATGTGAGGCGGTTTCAATGCCAGGCGCTGACTTTTTGCGCCACCACCAGGGTGGTCACAGGAGATTGAATTTATCTTTCTTAACCATAATTAAACCTATATTTTAATTAATGAATATCCAGAGCAGAATGGGTGCATTTTATGCGTGAATAGGTCCCACGACATTCATACGAACAGTGAAAGTAGCAGAGAATAGCAACACGTGTGGTCATTAGTTAGTTTATATAGGACTGTGACACTTAAATAAACTACTACTTCTACTACCTTAGGTAGTAGTAGTAGCAGTTTATTTAAGTGTCACATGTCATTATTTACAGGTAAGAGCAGTATAACACATCAATAAAAATGACAGCCAGCCAATATTGGCTTATGAGACACTGCCATCATCAGTTCAATAAAACCATGTAAGACATATTTACATTTAAGAATATTTAGTTAACATATTTCAGCCTAAGGATACTATGATTTTTGTTGAAAAAATCTCATTATTTTGTTCATTCATCGATAAAGGTATATGTTGTTACCACTCATTTGAACCGTCTCGTCGAGACGGTTCAAATGAGTGGTTACAACATATACTTTCGAAAGGAAATAAAGAAAATGGGGATTTTTTTCTCTCAAAAGGTTCATACTACTAAAAGTGTATACCGTCTGTAATGGGTTAAGCGCAGATTTACTCTGTATGCCGTTTAGGAAGTGAAGAAAAATATATAATTTCATAAAATAATAAGATATTCTGTCGCTACATATAACATACACGCTATAAGATGTTATAAAATGCTATAAAAGGAAAGTGAATGGGTTTAACGTATTGCCGGAAAAAAAAATAAGATTTAAACGTTTAGGGCGGGGATTGAAATCACAACATTCATTTGAATTGAAGTCCATAATTCTACGCCTAGGCCAGACAATATAGGTAACATAAAACGGTATGTATACATCAAAGTGAATGGGTTAAACACATCGACAGTTAATAGCATTATAGTACATGCCGTTGGGGCGGGTATTGAACTCACAGCCTGGGCCCGGTTGCTCAACTGTAAGAGTAAATCACATGAGTGCATTATGACCAAGCTTTCTGTACACTTGAGGAAAAGCAACATATATGCATGTATGTACATACTAAAATGATGAATATTCAGGTTACAAAGTGTGTCATAGAGTGTTTGTGTAACCAGTATAGCATCTGATAACATTTTCATACTGACATGGTCATAAATAAATAAAGGGCAGTAGTCATCCACTGTCGTAAACAAACGCAGGTACAGAGCTCCAGATAAGCTGCGTATTTGCTTAAATACCCAATTAAAATTGCCAAAAACCCAATCGAAATCGGAAGCAGCGAGCATCAAAAAGCAACAAAAATTATCATGCTGCGGAAAACGATAAATAGACCACAAATATAGCATATTTGTCTTATTTTAAATCAAAACACATCTTGCTATTTCATTAGAATTGTCCCCAAGGAGACAATTCTAATGAAATGCCAAGACATGTTTTCATTCCGAAGCAAACAACCTGAAATACCCAATTGCTTCAGAAATGATGAAGTGACAATACTCAATTACTAATTCCTTATCTGGAGCCCTGGTCCATACCTAAGACTATGCCACCGACCCTAGACTTTTTGGTAGTTTAATATAGGAATGAATGGCCTTTTCGTGGAATTGATCGGGGTATAAACTTGGAAAAGTCGCGGCAATACGGGACGAAGCGATAAAAAATTACAATTTTCGAAAACAAATCATTTTTTTTTAATGCCTCGTCCAGTATTCCCGCGACTTTTTACGTTTATTCGCGCCAAGGGAGACAACTCGATCGGGCATATCTGACTGTTTGCCGGTCTAGTGCTATACTGGTCGCAATCAGCACAATGTACACTTTGTAATCCGGCAATAGGACAAATCAATGGTGGTGGTGCATCTCAACGGAACGTCACTGCTGTCGCCGTGTGTTAAGTTGTTAATTTATACGGACAAATAAACGGGACTGTGTTCAATGGAACGTCCCTGCTGTCGCCATAAAGAAATATATTTTTAATTTACACGAACAAAGTATTAAGTTCAATACTAACGAGATACTACTCCCGGATGAACTCCGATCATATTCCTGCAATACTTGTTTATAGCGTCGTTCAAGCTTTACCTGGGGCCCGTTTCACTAACAAATCTTAGTTTGTTCATAAGTTCGAACTTAAGTTATAACTTATGACAAAAGTTATGACCGACTTAAGTCATTGCTTATTTGGTTTCACAACACAAACTTAAGACGGTCATAACAAGTCCGTCATAAGTTACAACTTAGTTATTGTTTACAGCTTTGGTATGTGCCGCGCGGGTTCGAATCCCGCTCGGGGCTTATATTTGTATGATGACTTTACTTTCCCTTTATGTGTTTTGACATCTAAAATAACGGATTTGCAAGCCTAATGTTGAATATTATTATTTTTTAAAAATAATCTCATGTATAATATAAATTTTATCTCAATATTCCGACGCCATTGAATACATGTGGATATATTTATTGCCAACTAGTGAACCTTATACTGTAATATAAACTGGCATATGACATGAAACAGCAACAAAATAAGCAATTAACAATGTTTTTATTTTTACATTCCAATAAAATTGTAGTTCGACCATTTTTTAAATTTTACTTAGATTACCTCATTAACTCAGAAATCACGTTTCAGAGTCAGCAGAACACATGTACTGTCGATTATTAATGGTATGCCCGGTCAGATATGGATGTATCTGATACAACTACCGAATGACATATTATATTTATTTGAACTGGACACGGGTAATTTGTTGATTACATGTAGAAATGCATGCACTGTGTGAGTCAGTGTCACACATATAGGATTGCCCCTGAACATGTTTACCAGTATAGGACTGGATTAATGCGCACGTGCGTTCAGCGGACGGGTCCGACATTTTTGTTAAATGCGTCAGGACTGTTTCTCCATCTAGTCTGAAAACCAGGTATCTCTTTATCAGAAACGAAACACAGGCTAACACTGTCCGCAAAAGTTATATTCCACTTTCTAGAACCACTTGATTTGCTAATGTTGTATATCTCTCCAGTAACCGCCAGGGTACTACCAGTTGCGTAAAATCGCAATGCAGTCAACACTTGCAATGACACTGACAGACTGTGTGATCTCAGGGTTGACCGTATAATGTCAGCATGTGCAATGTTGCATACTTGTAGAAAAAAAATCACGAGACAGCCTGCATTTCGATATTTGGTCCTCGTTATCCATGAAGTCTAGGGGATTGGTTCGGTCCTAAAGACTCGTTCCCATGGTAAATTGCGCGCCTGGATTATAGCAACTGCAGCTGCCATCGTTTGTATGTTCTGTAAAGAAAGAACAAACAACAGTCGGATAGTCAATCAGACTGATGGACGGACGGACGTTCATACATGACACACCATTAGGTTGTATATTCATCGTTTTTAAAGAAAAGAATGACCACTTAAGACACAATAGGCTTCGGTTACGGAATATGTTGCATTGTTTTCGTTTGTCATAGGCGACACCTCCAACCACCTAAGATCCCAAACATGTCCCGGACGAGGGCAGCAGGGCATGGGCAGGGCAGGGCAGGGCAGGGCAGGGGGGCAGGGCAGGGCAGGGCAGGGCAGGGCAGGGCAGGGCAGGGCAGGGCAGGGCAGGGCAGGGCAGGGCAGGGCAGGGCAGGGCAGGGCAGGGCAGGGCAGGGCAGGGCAGGGCAGGGCAGGGCAGGGCAGGGCAGGGCAGGGCAGGGCAGGGCAGGGCAGGGCAGGGCAGGGCAGGGCAGGGCAGGGACAGGGCAGGGCAGGGCAGGGCAGGGCAGGGCAGGGCGCAGGGCAGGGTGCAGGGCAGGGCAGGGCAGCAGGGCAGGGCAGGGCGCAGGGCAGGGCAGGGCAGGGCAGGGCACGGCCGACCGACCGACACCGACTGACATCGACCAACACCGACTGACACCGACTGACACCGACTTACACCGACCGACCGACACCGACCGACTGACACCGACCGTGTGAAACCAACTGACCGACATACCGACACCAACCGACTGACACCGACCGACCCGGACCGACCGACCGACTGACCGACACAGACCGACCGACCGACACAGACCGACACCGACTGACACCGACCAACACCGACTGACACCGACTAACACCGACCGACCGACTGACACCGACCGACTGACACCGACCGTGCGAAACCAACTGACTGACACCGACATACCGACACCAACCGACCGACACCGACCGACCCGGACCGACTGACCGACACAGACCGACACCGACTGACACCGACCAACACCGACTGACACCGACTGATACCGACCGACCGACACCGACCGACCGACTGACACCGACTGACCGACACCGACCGACCGACTGACAACGACCGTGCGAAACCAACTGACTGACACCGACATACCGACACCAACCGACCGACACCGACCGACCCGGACCGACCGACACTGACAGACCGACTGACACCGACCGTGCGAAACCAACTGACCGACACCGACATACCGACATACCGACATACCGACATACCGACATAACGACACCGACCGACCGACACTGACAAACATACACCGACGGACACCGACTGACCGACACCAACCGACAGACTGACACCGACCGACCAACACCGACCGACTGACACCGACCGTGCGAAACCAACAGACCGACACTGACCGACACCGACTGATCGACCGATACCGACTGATCGACCAACACTGACCGACACCAACCGACACCGACCGACTGACAGACCGACAGACACCGACCGACACTGACCAACTGACACCGACCAACTGACTGACACCAACCGACAAACAGACATACGAGCCGGCTCATCTGGATCTACAGTGGTTGTAAATGTTGTCGATAACTGGGCATAACGAATACTGGTAAAGACATGACCTACATCACAAATAGCAATACACGGGTAACTAGCACAGGTGTGGCTATCTATATGTAAGCATATATGGTTTATATGGCAGATACTTGCTAAAATAGTACGTATGAAGTGAACATTTACCTGCTGTCAGTGAATTGTTTTCTCCACCTCGGCTCACATGGGGGCATCCATCTTTGTTTATTTCATAAGTTCCGACTTAAATATTTAAGTTATAACTTAAGACTGCTAGCTACCTGTCTAAGTTTTCCATCGTAAATTTCGATTGTCGTTCTTGCTAAGATGTTTTGTGAAACGGACTCTGTTCGCTTCTCTGTTAGCTTAACGAACTGTTAAATCCTTAATATTGTTAAGGATTTAACAGTCCGTTAAGCTAACAGAGGTTTTGAGAAACCGGGCCCCGGGCCCAGGTTAATTATCCAGTAAAAACTCTTTACTTATTATATTAAAATGGGTATTGGGAGGCTTTGTTGCACTATAAATAATTTCACAAAGATAATGCATTTTAACAGAAACGGACGTCTTTCCCGTTCTAGCGGAGCTTTGTTGAGTAAATCGGAAATCATTAACAGGTGCGTGATGACGTAGTATCTACGGCTGATTATACCATACATCACGAGTTGATCTCGTCAAATTTATTTATTTAATAATGTTTGAATATTGTGCTTAGAAGTCAAGCAGATTGATTGGCTGAGCCTGGGCTGTGTTACAGCCCAGGTTCAGCCAATCAAGCTGCTTGATTGCGAATTGTCATTGCAAATCGATGTTCAGAAAGGTTGTGTACTTACCACCACGACGCCCAGCCCGACGAAGGCGTGAGCGCCCGTGGGTATAGCGACCCCTATTTCGGCCACCCGGGGGTGAGACACCTGGTCCGAGGCCAGGAGTTTGATCCCCGTCGCGTCATGCGGGCCCGGCATCGCGTCGTAATTCTCCACGTTCAACGTCAGCTTTAGTCCGTGGTCCGAGCCTGCAATGTTCAATGACTGGTTTCAACGTATAGATTCATGGAGCAATGAAGCAAATAAAGAAAATAATTGTCTGGAATTGATGAAATGGCACTTAACTACGTAGAGAATACCAGGCTAGTGTCTTGATATTAAGTTTATCAGCAAGGCTAGGAAACGCGTGGTAATTCCGAGACTTGCCGAGGCTTTCCTACCATATTTGAGCCGATCCCCGAGTTGATATTTTAGTTGATATTTCGAGTTGAAATCTTCGACTTTCCAGTTGAAAATTTCGAGTTTCGAGATGAAAAATTAGTTTCACGAAACACTCGCACACACGCACTTACCGCTGGAGCTGGCGTTAAGAACGGGTTCGCCGTCTCGCCTTGTGTTGAACGTGTAACAGAGACCGTGGTCCGTGTAGGTCGTCGCGAAATCCGCGGGGCCGCACGGATGGCCATCCCACGTACAGCTGTAAGGAGACGATAGAAGTTTGTACGAAATGTAATTTTTAGTATACATACTCCCCCTCCATTGCCCCGGGCGGGGAATATATTGATTTGTGGATAATCCCTATCACTCCTCTCTCTCTCTCTTCTCCTCACTCCCCCCCCCCCCCACGCCCGCCCTCCCTCCCTCTCTCCACCATCACTCTTTCCCCTCCCGCCCTCCCTACGTCTCTCCCCTCCAGGCTCTCACTTTAACCCCTCTCCCCATCTCTCTCTCTCCCCCTCCCGTCTCTCTCCTCATCTCCTCTCGCTCGCCATTTCCCCCTCTCTCGCTCTCCCCTCTTTCCACACCCCTCTCTCTCCCTCTCCACATCTCTCTCTCCGTATCCCCTTTTCTCTCTCCCCTCCCACCATCTGCTACTTATACGTCTAACCTGACTATGAAGTCCTCCCTGCTGTGACCGACTCCGCGGAACAGATTCTCCAGGGTGATGTTGCTATCAGCGTAGTCCATGAGCCGAGACACGTTTCCGTCCACATAGGACCCATTCCGGTACAGATGCTCAATCAGCTGGTATAGCCCCGCTCTCTGTGCCAGTGTGGCTCTAGGATAGAGTGTGGTAATTTTAACCCTTTCAACCCTAAATAACTGAAACTGTGATATGTTAATTTATGGACCCTTCCAATCATCACAAAATGATCTTCAGGTTAGTTAATTTATAATACGAGATGTGTTTTTACCATAAACATATGAACACTTCTTGCAAAACGATGAGTCCGGCTCGCTACGAGCTACACTGTTTGCAAACACTGCTAAAGATATGTGTAGTGTTTATACGGGTTAATCACTACATTAAACACTAGCCAAGACAACCAGCGTCGTGGCATATAATGTAAAATGAGGTTGCTTACATATAATAATTATTCCAATTGTGTTGATCATATGATATAGTTAGCGTCGAATTTGAAGATAGTTGGTCTCTTGCAATTGAACGCACTCCAAAATGAGTAGAAATCAGCACAAAGAAATATCATATGAAATCAGAGCCGAACTTGTTACGAAATCAGTAAACTCGTTCAATAAATAAAATACTATCTATACACGTATGCCAGTTAGACTCACCGGAAGGCATTCTGGTTGCAGATGGTAAGTGCTGGAAACATGAGAGACTGGTTGTAGTTGACCTTGAAGTTAACGGTGACGGGCGACTGGTAAAAGTACTGGACCCGGTCTATGATCTGGAACACGAGCAGCGTGCAGCAGACAAGCGTCAGGCCGAGCCAGATCAGTCTGAAATCCAAGACAGAGCAGCATGAAATTACGATACAGTTCGATCTGAAATAAGAGACATAATGACATAAGTCTCAACTATTCATCGTTGTATCTCAATGTAACCTGACAAGTCTGGTGTTTGCTCTTGACGATTCTTTGGGAAAACGCATGGAGAAATATACACTTACGGGTAATTGAATGACCAGTGGAAGAAGGGGATAACACCATACTGGAGTTAGCACCCCTTTTCCGCTGACCCATTCAATTACATGTCGTTACGGGTTGTGCTAATTCAGAGTCGTACAGTATAAACGCGCATGTTGTGAACGAGCATGGTACATGTCATGGTACAATCGAAGAAACCACGATAGATGTCGGTTGGAAAGAGAATAGACTGGAGTCAGAATAACGTATCCCGGGATCACAATAGATACGGATCGAAATATAGGCCGGGATTGAAACAAATGGTCCCCGGTGTATTAGAACAGGGGCCCGTTTCACTAACGAACTAAGCAAGTACTTTTGTCATAAGTTATAACTTAAGTCCGGAGTACGTGCTTAGTCCGTTTCACAAAACATCTTAGCAAGAACGACAATCGAAATTTACGATGGAAAACTAAGACAGGTAGCTAGCAGTCTTAAGTTATAACTTAAATATTTAAGTCGGAACTTATGAAATAAACAAAGATGGATGCCCCCATGTGAGCCGAGGTGGAGAAAACAATTCACTGACAGCAGGTAAATGTTCACTTCATACGTACTATTTTAGCAAGTATCTGCCATATAAACCATATATGCTTACATATAGATAGCCACACCTGTGCTAGTTACCCGTGTATTGCTATTTGTGATGTAGGTCATGTCGTTACCAGTATTCGTTATGCCCAGTTATCGACAACATTTACAACCACTGTAGATCCAGATGAGCCGGCTCGTAACGAACCGTCTGTATGCTGTTTATGTATGTCTGTTTGTCGGTTGGTGTCAGTCAGTTGGTCGGTGTCAGTTGGTCAGTGTCGGTCGGTGTCTGTCGGTCTGTCAGTCGGTCGGTGTCGGTTGGTGTCGGTCAGTGTTGGTCGATCAGTCGGTATCGGTCGATCAGTCGGTGTCGGTCGGTCGGTCAGTGTCGGTCTGTTGGTTTCACACAGTCGGTGTCAGTCGGTCGGTGTTGGTCGGTCGGTGTCAGTCTGTCGGTTGGTGTCGGTCAGTCGGTGTCCGTCGGTGTATGTTTGTCAGTCGGTCGGTGTCGTTATGTCGGTATGTCGCCCGCCAGCCCGCCCGCCGCCCGCCCCCCGCCGCCCGCCGTCCGTCCGCCCGCCCGCCCGCCCCCCGCCCGCCCCGCCCGCCCGCCCGCCGCCCGTTCATGTATGAACGTCCGTCCGTCCATCAGTCTGATTGACTATCCGACTGTTGTTTGTTCTTTCTTTACAGAACATACAAACGATGGCAGCTGCAGTTGCTATAAATCCAGGCGCGCAATTTACCATGGGAACGAGTCTTTAGGACCGAACCAATCCCCTAGACTTCATGGATAACGAGGACCAAATATCGAAATGCAGGCTGTCTCGTGATTTTTTTTCTACAAGTATGCAACATTGCACATGCTGACATTATACGGTCAACCCTGAGATCACACAGTCTGTTAGTGTCATTGCAAGTGTTGACTGCATTGCGATTTTACGCAACTGGTAGTACCCTGGCGGTTACTGGAGAGATATACAACATTAGCAAATCAAGTGGTTCTAGAAAGTGGAGTATAACTTATGCGGACAGTGTTAGCCTGTGTTTCGTTTCTGATAAGGAGATACCTGGTTTTCAGACTAGATGGAGAAACAGTCCTGACGCATTTAACAAAAATGTCGGACCCGTCCGCTGAACGCACGTGCGCATTAATCCAGTCCTATACTGGTAAACATGTTCAGGGGCAATCCTATATGTGTGACACTGACTCACACAGTGCATGCATTTCTACATGTAATCAACAAATTACCCGTGTCCAGTTCAAATAAATATAATATGTCATTCGGTAGTTGTATCAGATACATCCATATCTGACCGGGCATACCATTAATAATCGACAGTACATGTGTTCTGCTGACTCTGAAACGTGATTTCTGAGTTAATGAGGTAATCTAAGTAAAATTTAAAAAATGGTCGAACTACAATTTTATTGGAATGTAAAAATAAAAACATTGTTAATTGCTTATTTTGTTGCTGTTTCATGTCATATGCCAGTTTATATTACAGTATAAGGTTCACTAGTTGGCAATAAATATATCCACATGTATTCAATGGCGTCGGAATATTGAGATAAAATTGAGTTAATGAGGTAATCTAAGTAAAATTTAAAAAATGGTCGAACTACAATTTTATTGCGGGGCTCAGTACCATTGCACCTAAACGGCACAAAAAGTATCAAAATGAAGCACACAGGATATTCTTTTCTGTTTATATTTTTGTTTATGTTCACACAAAAACATGTACAAACAAGACATATTGCTAGTAACATGCATGTGCATAATTGCATTCCATTCCATATTTCTAAATTACTGATTAAATATATATATTAAACATGTAATTACCTTTTTGTATATGTGTGTTTTGAAGAAAAAAAACATAAAGAAAAAAAAATACTGCATAAAAATAGTTATCAAAATAATAGAGAACAAAAAACAAATAGAGGAAGTAAAAAAAAAAATACAGCCATAGAATTTTTTTTTAGATAAGTACGCACAGAATATTCTAGAGCCATGCATTCAGGATAAGACAGTGACGTTACAGATAAACTACAATGGCAAGGTGCATGATAACGTGGTTACAACAACAACAACCTCGCCCACTCCAAAGTAAGTATTATTTGATTTTTTCCTTAATATGCAACGGATTTTGATGAAATATGGCGCAGCAAACGCGTCTTCATTTGGTGGTCCATGGAGTTCGGCATAGACTTATGTCGTTTTTGCGAAGAATCGATGTCCGTGTCAGTAGACACGGAAATCGATTCTTCGCAAAAACAACAGAAGTTTGGGCGAAAATACAGAGACCACCAAATGCAGCTTAACAAGACGCGTTTGATGCGCCATATTTCATCAAAATCCGTTACGTTATAAAAGAATCCGTACTTTGAATCCAATGGATTCTGGAAGCTTCAGTACTTGTTGTTGTTGTTGTTAGTACCACGTGATCATACACCTTGAATGAGATCAGCACGATCACAATTGGGTTATTCTGGTCTAGTGAGGTGCCATTCACAATACATACCAAACTGAAGCACAGAGCACATTCTACTATCATGATTCCACGATCAGACGATGCTCTTAGAGTGACACTGCAATTATAGTTCGCCCTACTTTCTACGTCAATCGCTACAGTGGGGTCAGCGTGTAAGTGCACACACGAACAAACACGACAGGTTGGAACCAACCTGTCGTGTTTGTTCGTGTGTGCACTTACACGCTGACCCCACTGTAGGCAGCATTGTGCTCCACTTATTGCACATATTGCAACCTTTAATCCCAATAAATACTTACATATTACCAGATTTAATGATTAACTGTTCGACAGGAAATGGAAAATAAACACTCGGATGGGGCATTGCATTGTACACATTACTGAACTATAAGTCAGCTATTGTTCACATATTGGATTTTTCAGGAATTAAATGCTGCGGTCGCTATATTTTAAGCTTGATTCGCTTTGCTTTCATGACAAATCATATGTGAAACGTAAGAACAAGTTTATTTAACTCGTTTGTTTCGCGTAAGGACCCAATCACTCGTGCATTATTTCACGATAATCAGTTCACATGGCTAAATAAACGGTAATTATTACACCCTTACAAATTATTTGCACAGGTTTCGCTGTGAGAGAAAACCCGTAATCAACTCCTTACAAATAATACACAATGAAGAGAACACCCGTAAGCGTCTTGGAAACCACGAGCGTCTTGGAAACCACGAGCTACTATGCAAAATGTTTAATTTTTATTACAGTCAAAATAAAGTTAGTTGAAAATTTGGAAAGGGTCTCGAATAATCTAGAATGTTAATGGAACACATTCCAAACATGCACTCAAATATATCTGGTTCATAGAAATAGCTGCGTAATTTGGATTTCAAAAAGGTTACATGACGTCACATTTGACGTCACACAACGTACGCCAACACGCGGGAAAACACGACATTGTATTGTATAACTATCGCACATCACAATTCGTTGATTATAATCTCAGAAATAGACTAAATGTGCATATATATCCGCCGTGGAAGTGTAATAAATAGGATATTCCATCGTACATCCTACAATAGCGGAAATAATACACTCGTGTCCGTCAGCGTCCGTGCAAGCAACTCGTTCGCTACACTCACTCGTTGCTTACGCGGAAGCCGACACACACTCCTGTGTTATTTCCCGCTATTCAAAATGTACGATGGAATATCCTCTATTTCGTCTCAATTAATCGCATATTGCGACACTTTCGCCAATATCTAGCGCTCGCTCGAAATTAATTTATTAAAAATTAAATATGTGAACTATAAATATTACATATCGCATCTAAACGTCACAGTAAATGTCAGGATGACAATTAATCCCAACTGGGCCATTACTGTATACAAACAATAACAACACAATAATAGGCTACGAAATGGCATTTATGCAATGATTATGCAAATCTGTGGCATTTACTCCTGTCGTTATAATTGCATGTGTCATTATGGGGCAGTGTACAACGTGTACTCTTGTTTTCGCGAAAACAAACGTAATTTAATATGATCACATTGTACTTTCGGGGGAATAAACCAGGGTTCAAACTATATGCACGGCCTACATCCTATTATCCTGCTGGACCAAATATCAACGTGGTGTTATGAACAAAATGACTGGTAACTTATGAGGTCGCCCCGTATATCCCAACGTGTCTACGGTGTCTTACCGTGGTTTCAGCTGTGTGTCGTCATATTCATCTATTTTATTATACTTATATTTACAATATTGTCTTTAATTACATGTATGCTGTGGTTGCTTTCGTTGTTTTTGTCTTATTCGTCCATTCTATAATCAACAATTCTGCAAATATCTGAACGCTAAGTGGCATCCATTTTTAGATTTCACAATGTTTATGTTTGAAACGTAAACATTGAGAAATCTAAAATCGATGCCACTTAGCGTTGAGTAAAAAGTAATTTCTTGATAAAGGCCTTAATTGTGCCGAAACGTCGGAAAAGTGGGTTCCTGGTTTTTGCAGAATTGTTAATTGTATTATTGCGGAAAGATTACATTATATAATCGTTTATATTGACTGTATGAGTATGCCCTATTGTGGCATGATTGCGAGGTAAACGAGTTTTGCGGCGTCTCGCTAACCAGATGCAACTGCACCAGTGGATGTTTTTGTTCACTGGCCGTTCCATGGCGTACGGAAGCCCATTAGGGCCCCTTCATTTTCTTTTAATTTCCATTTATTCAAGAGGTTTTCTTGAATTTTCAAGTTCTTTTCTTGAATTTTCAAGATGGATCTTGAAAATTCAAGAAAAGAACTTGAAAATTCAAGAAAACATCTTGAAAATTCAAGAAAACATCTCGAAAATTCAAGAAAAGATAAAACAAAGTGAAGTGGCCCTAATGGGCTTCCGTAATGGCGGCACCCTTACTGTCATGTATTTGTGTACTGTCCTTCATCTTGATTTGTTTGTCCTATTTTAACGGTAAATAGTTATTGTGGGGCTTCCGTTGCATTTGTTTTGCGTTTATGTACTTCACGGACTGATGCTTTCTTTTTGGGACCGCACACCGCTTGTCGTGGTGTGCATGTTTGTGGCGCGTTGAAGGCTCATCGACCACCGCTGTGCGCATGTCGTGTTGTATCTCGTTAGTTTCTCCCCTACGTGGGCTCATAGGTCTATTTTGGGTATCATGTTCTCTATTTTACACCTAGTTGCGAACAGTAACTCTTGCAATCTACTCCCGTACCGTCCTGGAGTATATTTCAAGAGTTACTGTTCGCAACTATTTTACACACACAGAGGGTTTCGCTAGCGATCACCGAATTGACAAAATGTGCAAACAAAATGGTGATTGATTATTAAAAATTAATGCACTAAAATGTTATGTTGATCTTACCTTCTGCCGATATAAGCATCATTGAGTGCGATATAGCGCAGTCCGTGCAGAGTCGTGTACTGGGTGAACTCTTGTAATTGTCCGCATCCGGTCTGCCTCGTTTCCGACTGCTTGCCGAACGCCATTCCGGCGGGCAACGGAACACAGCTGCTGCGACGGGAATGTGCGACCTCCTCCGAGCCGGTGTCGTTGACGGGCGTTTCCAACGTGAATGATATCGAGCGGGGCACATTAAGTTTCGCAAAGCCATTTGGTTTGTCCATGGTATTCGCACGGTTTAAATTATTGCTCTGGCTAACTTCACGGTAACGGGATCGTTACCCCACCGCCAGCGCTATTCTTATTTTGTAACGCAATTATAGTTCAAAATAATTGAATGTTGTGCTTGAAATCAAGTAGCTTGACTGGTTGAGCCTGAGTTGGTCTACACATCAGGCTCATCAAATCAAACTGCTTGTTTGCGAGTTGCGATTACCAATAGATGGTCAGAAATGTTGACATATTGGCAAGATTAACGGTTGTACAACAAGATTTCAAATGTATTACCCTATTGGACAGCCTTCTGTACAACGCTTATTTTGCGAGTTACCCCTACCCAGAGTAGAACTTTATGAAATGCATCTATAGTTCTGTGAAATTCATCGTGGAAACCGAATCCGCGTGTTAAAATTGCGTAAACCGCAGCCGAATGCCGTCATTTTGGACATTTCCATGGTAACCGTACATTTTCTGTGGAAATAGTACAGATATAATGGAAACGGTTGTTGCTGTGATTACTGTCAATAAACTTGTAGTAGTAATATGATTTTAGTATTAGGATTATACACGTATATTTCATCGGGATTTTATTTATATGTAAATTTCAGAAATTAAACGAAAGATTGTGGTAACCACAGCAACCGATATTCTAACAAATCAGCAACAATTTCCTTGGTTAGCATGAGTTACCCCACATCCAGAGTAGAACTTCATGAAATGCATCTATTTTTTGTAATATTCATCGTAGAAACCCAATCCGCGTGTTTTAAAATTGCGTAAACCGCGGCCGAATGCCGTAATTTTGGACATTTGCAGCCTATGCTCCATAAATGTAAAGCCATCAATTGAAATTTCCCGACGATCCTAAATTTGCACTTACGAACATTTTAGTCGTAAGAAGTTTAGTGAAACGGGCCCAGAACCCTACAATGTTTACAATGAGCATTTAGTAGTGAGATACATAATCACACATGCATTTATAAATCTGAAACTTGCGCCTACCTTAAATAATATGGTAATATTATAGGAATGAATGGTCTTTTTGTGGAATTTATCGGGGTATAAACTTGGAAAAGTCGCGGGAATACTGGACGAAGGCCAGAAGGCCTTCGTCCAGTATTCCCGCGACTTTTACAAGTTTATATCCCCGATAAATTCAACAAAAAGGCCATTAATTCCTTATAATTCCAGCATTTGAAATAAATTCATCAAGAAAATGTGTTTATTTTCCGTTTTATTAAGAATTATTTTAACTGCGCACGGTAACGGAAAGTAGTTAGGCGTGGGAGTTTACTGGGATATAAACTTTGGACAGAGACTTGCTACGGGCCAATCAAATGTTAGGGAATTGTGTAAATATTTTTGTGCTGGAATTATTATGTGGTAACGCATAGGTAGCAACAGGTGCAACTTTTGTATACTGATCCGGTAATGAAATCATAATGAAGAAAAAACAAAATGGCCGCCAAATGTTTGTTCTATCAATATCCCAGCTAAACATCTGAGTGTGTGTATGTACCTTGTTTTATTATAGTATTTGTCTGTTCATAGATCCATAGTATTCATCATGTGATATGTTTCCTGCTGTCCATCGTTCCTGTTATATGCAAGAGATAGATTCAAAATGGCTCCCACACTTTGCGAATATTGCATGTACATGTATAATGTAATGTTCTGCAGTTGTCCTATTTACGCTTTAACATATATGTACATACATATTATCAATATTGCATTATATAACAGCTATCGACACTTAATTACGCAATTAAGCAAATTAATTTGTTCATTTACAAATGTTTACAATAAAATACTATTTTTATAAGTTTAATGTATTATCAATCTCGTATTTTTCTATTAAAAGTGTATCATGTGTATCGGATTTCGCTACACAAGAAATAGAATACATGCATACATTTACAAACAAATAATGTCAGCATGGAGTAGACTGACACATGTTATACATTGACGTTTATTTCAAATTATTTCGCGAGTGTATCGCTGTAAACTGTAACAACTATGAGAAAAGCGCATTTATTGCGTTAGCCTGACCGTGAATATATATACATGTATATGCCACCGACGAATGAGTTCCACTGCCATTAATAATGTACACTCGTATACGATGCCATAATAAATCGAATGTATGGACTAAAACCATTTATGACTTTCAGCTGACAGTACTATATCAGATAATGAACATATAGATACAATATCATAGCAGCTGACAGTACTATATCAGATAATGAACATACAGATACAATATCATAGAAGCTGACAGTACTATATCAGATAATGAACATACAGATGAAATATCATAGCAGCTGACAGTACTATATCAGATAATGAACATACAGATAAAATAGCATAGCAGCTGACAGTACTATATCAGATAATGAACATACAGATCAAATATCATAGCAGCTGACAGTACTATATCAGATAATGAACATACAGATAAAAGATCATAGCAGCTGACAGTACTTTATCAGACAGATAAAATATCATAGCAGCTGACAGTACTATATCAGATAATGAACATACGGATAAAATATCATAGCAGCTGACAGTACTATATCAGATAATGAACATACATATAAAATATCATAGCAGCTGACAGTACTATATCAGATAATGAACATACAGATAAAATATCATAGCAGCTGACAGTACTATATCAGAAAATGAACATACGGATAAAATATCATTGCAGCTGACAGTACTATATCAGAAAATGAACATACGGATAAAATATCATAGCAGCTGACAGTACTATATCAGATAATGAACATACGGATAAAATATCATAGCAGCTGACAGTACTATTTCAGATAATGAACATACAGATAAAATATCATAGCAGCTGACAGAACTATATCAGATAATAGATAATGAACATACGGATAAAATATCATTGCAGCTGACAGTACTATATCAGAAAATGAACATACGGATAAAATATCATTGCAGCTGACAGTACTATATCAGAAAATGAACATACGGATAAAATATCATTGCAGCTGACAGTACTATATCAGAAAATGAACATACGGATAAAATATCATAGCAGCTGACAGTACTATATCAGATAATGAACATACGGATAAAATATCATAGCAGCTGACAGTACTATATCAGATAATGAACATACGGATAAAATATCATAGCAGCTGACAGTACTATTTCAGATAATGAACATACAGATAAAATATCATAGCAGCTGACAGAACTATATCAGATAATAGATAATGAACATACGGATAAAATATCATTGCAGCTGACAGTACTATATCAGAAAATGAACATACGGATAAAATATCATAGCAGCTGACAGTACTATTTCAGATAATGAACATACAGATAAAATATCATAGAAGCTGACAGTACTATATCAGATAATAGATAATGAACATACGGATAAAATATCATAGCAGCTGACAGTACTATATCAGATAATGAACATACGGATAAAATATCATAGCAGCTGACAGTACTATATCAGATAATGAACATACGGATATCTATAGCAGCTGACAGTACTATATCAGATAATGAACATACGGATAAAATATCATAGCAGCTGACAGTACTATATCAGATAATGAACATACAGATAAAATATCATAGCAGCTGACAGAACTATATCAGATAATGAACATACAGATAAAATATCATAGCAGCTGACAGTACTATATCAGATAATGAACATACAGATAAAATATCATAGCAGCTGACAGTACTATATCAGATAATGAACATACGGATAAAATATCATAGCAGCTGACAGTACTATATCAGATAATGAACATACATATCAAATATCATAGCAGCTGACAGTACTATATCAGATAATGAACATACAGATAAAATATCATAGCAGCTGACAGTACTATATCAGATAATGAACATACGGATAAAATATCATAGCAGCTGACAGTACTATATCAGATAATGACATACGGATAAAATATCATAGCAGCTGACAGTACTATATCAGATAATGAACATACGGATAAAATATCATAGCAGCTGACAGTACTATATCAGATAATGAACATACGGATAAAATATCATAGCAGCTGCACATCCTGTGATAGTGGTTTAATCAATGTATGTGCACGGGCCTATTATGAGTCACACATCTCCATGTAGCTCACCTGGGTTCGTTTCACTAAACTGCGTACGACTAAAATGTTCGTAAGTGCAAATTTAGGATCGTCTGTAAATTGCAATTTATGGATTTACATTTATTGAGCATAGGTTTACAAGAAAACATTGTTAATGTTGCACTTACGAACATTTTAGTAGTAAGAAGTTTAGTGAAACGGGCCCCAGCACACTAAATATTATGAAAACATACTGCATTATTCTATGTTCCCGTCACATACCACTTACAATGTTAGCATAACGTGCTCACTGTTATTACCTAACCATGTATGAACAATACGTTATAATCTATAATTATTTTCAATACATGTACTCATAGTTGATTGTAAACAAGGAGTGTAACCTATAAATGCATGTTGTTAAACTGCTTGTAACTCATGTATTGTTTGTATATGACTATGTATGGAAATAAAAACTTAAAACTGAACTGTTCTATTTCCCCGACTCAATCATTAATGTATAATAATGTGTGTCTTACAGACTACGTGTCAATTAATGACCATATTTTCATATGTAAAACACTAATTTATTCCATACAAACACTGTACATCTGATTCTTGTGCAAACAGTTAGTTCAAGAACAAAACTATTAAGCCCATCAGACGTAGTAATAGTAGTAATATATTGTATACTCAAATATATAAACATGTCTTCGATAAAATATCTAGAACTTCAATAATTGTACGTGTCCGTGCTGCCATGACGCCAGTTTGTAGGACCACCAGACATATTCGTCCAACTAGTACACATGGGCCACTTAGAACTAGTACACATGGGCCACTTAGAACTAGTACACATGTGCCACTTATAACTAGTACACATGGGCCACTTAGAACTAGTCAGGTTTGTGTCCACTATTTGTTCTTTAGACACTTCGCAGAAAATTGAATTTTCCAGTAGCCTATTTCATCAACATTGCAAAGTATACTTTACTAGCAAAGTATACTTTGAGGGAGACATTTTCAATTTTATGATAAATTTATTAATTTTTATTATACTGAATTTATTACATTATCACAGCCAATTTGGCTGTGATAATGTAATACATTCAGTATAATAATTCTGCATACTTTTAATCATGAAATATATGCATTTGTTAGTTCTATATGAAATAATGCATTTCAGGATAAATAAATAATTACTCCCTCAAAGTATACTTTGCTAGTAAAGTATACTTTGCAATGTTGATGAAATAGGCTACAGGAGCACACTTCACATAAGCGTAAACACTCGTTTTCAAATCCAATTAAATATACTATATACGTATATCACTTATCTTTCATTAAATAAGTATTTCTTATACCAATCATATTCATAAAATGTTAATCTATTGCATATATGGCATAAACTGACATTGCTTTCAACAATGCACTTCTATATGCACAACGCTTTAATGACCTCTACATCACCAATGAATTTTGTTGATATCAAATAAGTTTAAATATTAGCAATGTCATTTAACACATACATGTATTTAACCACCACCAATAACATGTATGGTTTGTTCTTATATTATAAATTCCACACACATCCATTGATCAACACAAAATATATAAGTTTCCCAGAAGCTCTTCTATCATAACACAAGGTGGTTTCTTGTACCTCACTAGTCTGCCAGAATACCGACCTTTGTCTTCTACGCAATGTGACCTAAATATATTTTACCGAAGCCCATGTGCATGTTACTGCCATATGAGATTTCGAAATATAACATATTATTTCTACACATTTACACAGATATAGAGGATATTCATATTTTTGCAACGAATATGACATATATGTTCATCTCGTGGTGTGAAATGTCCATATTTCACACCACTCGATGAATTTATATGTCATATTCGTTGCAAAAATATGAATTTTCTATTTAGTATATACCGCTCCATGGAAATTAGCAGTTTTTAGACTGTATACGACGGTAATGCATGTGTATTTGCAGCCTATTTGCGTCCGGCACTGCAGATGCGCGTTATGAATATAGATAGCGGAAGTAGTCGTATTTTCCACGGAAGTTGTTTATTTCATCAATGAGAACATATGACTTTTATTTACATCGTATAACTATGTATTTCATGAGTAGGTATATAATAAAACATATTTTTTCTACAAATATACACAGATAGCATGCATATTTGTTAGTATGACTGTGAAGCATATTTCTGAGTCTAATGGGCTAATTATTCAAATATGACAATATAATAACTGTCCAATTATGTAACTTTTATAGCTGCATATGACATATACATTTTCACTAGAAGTATTTTTATCACAATGTATTCGATAATTTCATATGACAAACACATAATACTATTGGAATGCATATGTAATCAAGAGAATATCATGTTTCGCCAGAAGACCTACACATATGTTCATATTTTCTGTCTAGACAACCGTATCAATAAATGTTTGATGGTACCATGTAAGTTAGTTGAGTACTACCCACAGGTATTACCATATATGTGCCATTGCCATCAGGTTCGTTGTCTGAATATACTAGAGCAGGTGAGAAGGGGCTCACCGATAGCCGCAGCCTGGCCCGACCAACACATATTTTATCAGTCTATTGGCCTTGACATTGGGCATGAAAGCCGCACGGATGGGGAAAATATGGATGATGATACAGAAGTAAAGGCAGTTTCAAGTCAATCTGACTTAGATTGCAGCGATAATGGGTACCCAAAAGCTTACTGACGGACTAACGGATGGACGGACGGAAATACGAAAACACTAGCCACGACTGTTAGTGGGTTCATGATTTCGTCATCACCAGGTATATGCTCATACATGAGGAAATTATAACATGTTTTATGTTAATGTAAAATGTGCTCTCAAAACAAATGTTTGAAATAATTTATATTCAATCGATTAAAAGTGACGATCAGTTTATTAGTATTGTTATTTAAATTTTGATATGTTATAGGCACATCCAATATATACGGGGAAACGAAATGATGATTAAATTGTACTTTAGGTATGATTATTTTCATCAAGCTATTAATGTATATATCATTGTATCAGGTGTTAGCATAGGTTATTAGCTACAACGAATCCCACAAATTTAGGCGTTTTGCCGATATGCTACTGTTATATCGAACAGGTTCTCAAATTGCACTCATGATTTAGATGCTTTAAAATGGTATCCACCGGCAGTTACAAGTTACATGATTGTCCCATCGTGGGTATATCGAAAATGAAACAAAAAGCCAAGTTACATACTGCACCGGTTGGTAGCGAAGTTGTAACATATGTCTGTTTTGTGTAGATCCTGATCATCAGTTATAATCGTGCAATGGTTAGACTGGTAACAACGTGTTGTTCAGGGAAATAAACAGCGTCATGTGATTGAATTGTGAACGGTGTATGCTCTTATCAGAGTCTTCTGGTCTAATTTCACAGGCCGTGACCAATATAACACTTACATATCGTTATCGGCATCACACTTACACATACAACTGTTTATTATATACCTACCCATGAAATACATAGTTATACGATGTAAATAAAAGTCATATGTTCTCATAGATGAAATAAACATCTTCCGGTGAAAATACGACTACTTCCGCTAACTATATTCATAACGTACACCTGCAGTGCCGGACTGCAAATAGGCTGCAAATACACATTCATTACCGTATACAGTCTAAAAAAACTGCTAATTTCCATGGAGCGGTATATAATAAATAGAATATTCATATTTTTGCAAGGAATATGACATATATGTTCATCTCATGGTGTGAAATGCTGTAGTCACTCGTAAAATATGGACATTCCACACCACTCGATGAACATATATGTCATATTCCTTGCAAAAATATCAATATCCTCTATATATAATGATGAATTTTAATGTAAATAAGACTGGAGTTTCAACGTATGATTTACCGAAGAGCTGTGGCTGCTACAGGCGGGATTTTTAACGTATGCTTTATCGAAGAGCTGCTACAATTTTTTTCATAGCGGCCATTTTGAAAATAAAATTACTTGACGGACGGGTCGTGTTGCTCGTATATGTATGTAATTAACATATTCACATATTGATAGCTTCTGCACTTATTCTATTAGATATGACGATACTTTGCAACTGAACGTTAACATGTATATCAAATAGAAATGGCAAAATGCTTCAGGGCGGCCATTTTTAAATGTAAAATTACTGAATTACATGGGTTATTGCGTATTTGGTTTTATTATCACTATCATGTTTACATGTGTGATAGTTATTTTTATCATACTGTGTTGACATATGGAAACTCAGGAAGTTTCAAGATATTATATGTCGACCGGCAGTTGCGTTATGTATCATGGCAGCCATATCAAAACATTACTAAACTGATCTTCCATTTTCTCTGCTCATAATTCGTAGTTTTAGTAAATGTCTTTATCTGCTGAAACTGCATACGCAATGTGTTTTATCAAGTGATAGCAAGTGATATAATGTTGATTCTGTCATTTTCAGGCATGGTGATCATTTTTGGAATTGGCGGCCATCTTGGTTTTCGAAAACCTACACCAGACTACATTGTATTTTCCTGCAACATAATGGTGCAGAACAATGCGAAAGTTTTCTTTCAACACGAATAGTTGACAGAAAAGTTATGGTCCACATTATAAATATTTGTACTTTTTGCGGTTTTCGCAATTTTAACACGCATATTCCAATTATACTATGAAATTCCTATAGGATTAGACATGTTTCATAAAGTTCTACTATCGGTAGGGGTAGGTCAAAGTTGTCAGCCTAGCTTCAAAGCAGTACATGTTGTTTATTTCATTTCCTTATTTGGTCAACATTCTGCAGAACATTCCTATTTATAATAACATTTACATAATTGGACAAACACGTGCAATGGTAAATGACCAATTCGCATTAATTGGTTGCAATTAAACATTAAACATGTTGCAATATGCCTAATATATTAAATGTATAATGTATTAAAAATGCGCCCGATTCGTATTAAGTGAATCACGTTAGTTCACTGTTCACGTGTGCGTCCGTCCGTCAGTTATGTTTTATAATTAAGTCCGCACACAGAAACGTATAGAAACTCCGCAAATCCTCATATATAGTCGCCACTTCGATACTTACAAAAATTTAGTGAAATTTTATGTAAATGAAGTTAACCGTCCCTTCTGTTTTGCATCAAATAATGACGTTATCGTCACATATTGGTATACTTGTGGTATCTCCACGGTAACTTTTCTAAAATGTGGCTGTGACTGGAGAAATGAGGTTTATGGGTATTGTAACCAGTGTAGATTCGATCAGACTGTGCATCCGCAGGATCTGCACGGTTTGCTATTACATGAATGAAACACCTACTGTGCTACTAACAAGCAATATAGATCGTTATCAGGCTACAGGATTGATACATTCTTTGATACATTTTCGAGTTTTGTTTATGTAGATACACAGCACATGGGCAATGTATGGACATTATGATTTGATAACACAGTTAGATCACGTTCGTCCGCATGTACGGTCGATAATCCACTCGCTAAAGCTCGCGGATTATCTCCTCGTACATGCGGACGAACCGTGATATAACTGTGGCTTAGCACACGCTAGACAATGCATCTCCGAGATTTAAACAACGAACGAACCGTGCTCTAAGTATTCCTTATGATGAATAGATGCGCAACGTTTATTTTGATTTTTTACTCGATCCCCGGATTATCATTATCTCGCCCTTTTTGACTTAGAAATTTCAAATTTTGCTTGTAACTCGTAAAACGTGTAAACCCTTATAGCTACACACCTCCAACTTGTTATGTAGCTTCCTTGTGATGAGTAGATGTGCACAGTTTATTTCCATTTTTGATTCCACTCCCTGGGCATGGATCGACAGAATTTGGTAATTTTGCCTTGTAACTCGTAAACTTTTAAACCGTAATAGCTACATACCTGAAAGTTGGTACATGTGTACAGCTTTCTTATGATGAGTAAATGTACACAGTTTATTTCAATGTTTTGTTTTACCCCAGGTTCATGCATTATCTCCCCATTTTCGACTTGGAACATGACCATTTTGCCTTGTAACATGGCCAGTATTATTTCTTCATCAAACATGGCAAGTTGGTAGTCCTTTAGAATCGTCTCGTTGAGACGATTCTAAAGCATTCCCAACTTGCCATTTTTTATGTTTCTCTTTTCATCTGAATAACAGAATACCATGTTAGTGTATTTTGATAGCAAGTTTATTATCATCGGTAGGACATTCTCGGCAAGCCTCGGAATACCTACGCGTTTCATAGCCTTGGTTGATACACTTGATATCAACATACACTAAGCTGATATCTAAGAAATATCAAACTCATCAGGTTAGGCTCGGAATCGGTAGCAAGTTCTCGGCGAGTCTCGGAATTCCTACGCGTTTCTTAGTCTTGCCTGATGAAATTGATGTCACAAGAAACTAGCATTGGCTCCACGGTTATAATAAAGACACTTTACCGTTTTCCTACTCAATTCAGTACCGTGTTCAACTCGACTGACTCGGAATCCCCCGAGTTCAGCATGAAAACATAGTTTTATAACATCGAACCCACGTCCTTATGCACATTGACACATGCGGAATAGTTTGTGAGAAACACAGTATATATTCCATTTAGTCAACATAGCGCACGATTCTTAGACAAATACATTCTCCATAACACGTCTATGTTATCGGAGAGCGAGCAAACATTTCCTGTTAAATTCCGTTCTGACATTTATATCGCGATAATAGGCATTGCTGGTTCTGTAATACTCTCCTACTGGTAATAACTCAGACATTCTATTACATGTTGAGACCAGCAATGACCAATCACAAGAAAACAGGAATTACTGCTTAACTCTTCAACCATAAACCAAAAGTCAAGCATTTGCAAACGATGTAGATCCAGATGAGCCGGCTTGTATCAGGATCTGCAATGTTTGCCAGTATTTTTTACATTAAAATAAATGAGACTAGCAATGACTAGCCACAAGAAAACATGGTTTACTGATTCAACTATACATACTATTATGCAAGCGTTTGCAAACGATGTAGATCCAGATGAGCCGGCTTGTAACACAAGCCGGCTCATCAGGATCTGCAATGTTTGCGCGTATTTTGTTACATTACAATAACTACCCATATCTGATTGATGGGCATGGACCTATCAATGGCAGGTATTGAGGGGTGAAAGGGTTACGTCAGACATGTTGGTAAGTGTCTCATTTTCGTTTAAAGGTACATGTCCACTCAGTAGGCACACACTGTTCTTTATATCATATACATCATCTGAGACATTTTCTGGCAAAATAAACATTCGTTCACCATTACCCCACGTATTGATTGGCATTAGTATGCATGTTATACCAGATGTAAATTTCCACACTGATATCAGGTGCGATAACCGTGTTTCCATAAAATGTTAACGGCCATTACTATTAATTATCTGTATTTAAATTTGATGTGCAATGATCATTCTTTATAATCTGTCGAAAATGTTATTTTTTCAAGTGACACATTTAATTAGTATAAATAATTAAAAAGTATCGTACCTCATTTGCATATGAAAAAGACCTGATACCACCGCGCGTCACTAACAGTAAAGTAAATATTACTAAATGATTTTATCTGTATAGCGGGCACTCGCAATTTTTAATAACTGGTGGAATAGTGACACAATTGTACACTTATTTAATTCCTATAGAGAGCATGTTGTGCCTACTGAGTGGGCATGTACCTTTCTGTGCCATGTAACCCTTTCTGTGGAAATCACGGGACTGACAAGGTAAATTGGGAATTTTCTATCTCAAAATGTGCAGGCCCGTACGCAGGGGGTGGGGGGGGGGGGGGGGGGTGGGGGTGGTGTGGTGGGGGGGGGGGGGGGGGGGGGGGGGGTGGGTGCGACGGGTGCGTACGGAACCCCCTAAATTCGCCGAGGTCCGCTATTTTTCGAACAGTAATCTCAACAAATCTTTAAATGCATTAATATACAGGTAATTTGCATGAAAATGCCACCGTTGAAATCCGAATTTAAATGACATAAAATGCAGGAGAGTACCCCCCTAGCGTACTCGCGCCACTACATGGGGCTCGCCCCTGACGCACCCCCTCCCCCCTGACGCACCCCCCAATAGAAAATCCTGCGTACGGGCCTGATGTGATATCACGTGAACCGTTCGTATAAATAATTTACGATATGACACACGATATGTATGGAGAGTGAAACGGAAAGCAACGAAGATTTTTCTTTAAGTTTTCAATTGGGATTTGTTTTCCAGTTTTATATGAAAACTCAGCCTCTAGCATATAGCGTTCAAATCCACGATCAGTCTACAAACTCCAGGTGCCCGTTTCACTAAGCTTCGTACGACTAAACTGTTCGTAAGTGCAAGTTTAGGATCGTCTGGATCTTTAATTCATCATGGATTTACATGTATTGAGCATTCAGCCTATGCTCAATAAATTTAAATTTAATAAATGTTTACAAGAAAACATTGCTATTGTGAAATTTACAGACGTTAATTTTGTACTTACAAACATTTTAGTCGTTCGAAGTTAATAATAATAATAATAATAATAATAATAATAATAGACTTTATTTTAAGAGGGTTACACATTTACTTTCAAACTAATCTTCCATAAGGCCCTCATATATACATGTACATATATACAACAGTGGATCACGTTACACAATAATCTCAGTAGGCCTTGGCAATAAATTAATTAGCAGACTCTCATCCGATTTTTGTAATAAAAATGGGGTACTTGGTAAAATGTTATTTTTCATTGAGATTGGTTTAAAATAAATGTATGAAACAACTGAAAAAGCCAAGATAAATACAATTTACATGTATTTGCAGGTGGGTGGGGATGAAAGTATGCAAATTAACCCTCTCTGATCAAATATACATCTTGTAATTTGAGTCTTTGCATATGCCAAACGACATGGAATACGGATTGATCACTGAGCGAGGACTAATGGATCACACGTGATATATGCACAAACCCAGCCATGGATCATGTTGGAATATATCAAGACACACACACATATGTCCACTGTGTTTAGTGAAACAGCCCACAGAACCCTGCCGAATGCGTTGTCTGAAACCGTTCACTGGTTACCAGCGCCTGCCTTAAATAATGTATAATAATGCTAATCAATATGTGGGGTAATGGTGAATGAATGTTTATTTTGCCAGAAAATGTCTGAGATTATGTCTCTGATATAAAGAACATTTTGTTCCTACTGAGTCTGCATGTACCTTTAAATATGGGGTCCCGCTCATCTACGGAGCCCCACAGGGGACATGGACTTTTTTTTAAATGACAATTCGTTCCCTCAATTTAACAATTCGTTCCCTCGAATTAACAATTCGTTCCCACGATATAACACGCCTTGTCGTGATAAACATGTATACCGAATTTGGTTACGATCCGTCATACAGAACTGGAGTTATCACGTGGACAAGGATACAGAGTGCGAAAGTTAAAAATGGCCGCCAAGTGAAGGTACCACATGTTTATCACACCGAGAGGAAGACCCTATTGGTTCTCAGTAAGTTATCGTCCTTTGTTGACTGGCCATGTTTCCACGGGCGTATATTGTGGCTTTCGGCACTTTTGTGTATTTTGTTTTAGTGGATCTACTACTAGTTTTAAATGTGCATGTACATGTATCAATATGTCAAAATCCGCCGGCCGTTTGTTGGGACGATTTTAAAGAGACTGTGTCTCAGATGATGTCTCAGATATCCAAAATGTGGTGTTCCGCTTCATGCACAGTGATTTATATATACCAATGATAACACCCCCACACCCACCCCAAAATACAACAACACAGCAACAACAACAAAACTGATAAGCATTGGAGATAATTTGGCTTGACATCATGGTTGCAAACCCCCCCCCCCTACCCCCACCCCGTTCAGCCACGGAGTTTACATATATCCCAGTTTACCACCAGTTCGAGGTACGGGAGTAGATTGCAAGCGTTACCTTCGCAAGTAGACACCCCCCCCCCCGTTCCCCAAATGCTGGATCCGCCCCTGTACTATACCAAGTTTTGAAAGAACGTCCCATTGTAGAGACTAGGTACACTTGGCTTCAGAAATATGATACAAATCTAAAATTGAACTATGTTTTCCTACTCCTTTTCATCACTTTCTAGGCATATCTGAGACATAGTGTCTTTAAAAATAATCCATTGTAAAAGTGACGTCATCTATTACGTTCGGAAACCACATGATCCCATACCCTGTTGTTAATCAGTTTGGCCGAATGCAATACATTAGTCTTCATTTCGGCCGGCTATAATTGTTGCTGGCACGTTAAATCAATGTTTACATGTTCTCCTTTGCGTCTCCATCATTACTACAGATTTGGATATATTCTGATATTGGGAATTACCTCGTAGATGTTAAATTTATCCTTCGGAATTCCCCGCGCTTGCACATGGTACCACGTGTGATTCGTGTACGCCTTGGGACTCAGGCGTCTGTGCACCCCTCCGTGTGATTCCCAACTGTCACAGGCGTCCCTATGTATACTGGTCAACATGGGCATATTTGACTGGCGTCTCTGTTTACAAAAGCTGTCAATGGTTGCGTACCGTTCGACGTCAACATTGTCCTGAAGATATTCGCTGGGCAGTATCACGATGTCGCCATTGACTGCCAGAGATTTGTATTTGCCGTATTGTAGCGTCACAAATGACGGGCCTGTCCTCCAGGGGGAATTTCCTCCATCCGGATCATTTGTGAATGGCAATGTATCCATCAAAAGCTTGAAGAACGGATGTTTCGGCTTTGACATTAAACACGCGTTTGATAGGACTAACTGACGGTTGTAGAGGATGGCTGAATGTTCTATTGGCTCGGGAGTCAGTACCACCGAATTATTCATGATGACGTCGTCTACAGGTTTAATGCTCTCCGTGTCCATATCAAAATACACTCCACCGTACTCGTATATGGCCGCGTACCTAATGGCATTACATCGATAAATATTTGCTCCAAAGTAATTATATTTCTTGAGTAAATCAGGAGCTTTATCCGCCAGCATCAGTCTGGAACTATTTAACGTCCAGAGGACGAACGTCCAACCAGGATGGTGTCTGTAAAAGGATTCGACGTTCTTGCGGAAGCATGTTGGAACCGCTGTTGTGTCCCAAATGAAATGCATTATCTTTGGAATAGGTAACGCCCCGCCCTCTCGGATACCCGCCCGGCGATCTGACACACCGTTCTTTGTATTTTCAGTGGTAACACGTGCGTTGCTAGGAAATACGTTGCCGGATACCGCGTTGCCATGTAATGAAGTGTCATGGTTACCGTTGCGGATGTTCGGAATCGAACTTAGTAGCCACCACAACGAAGAAATCGCGGCCATTGACAGCAGGATACATTTCCTGGGTGTTCTGTGGAATATATGAGACACGCCATGTGATTTTGTACCTTCGGACATCTGCGTAATTTAATTAAATACGTTTACAAAAGATACAATATTTTTCATAAATACAGTAAAAAGTTTACAAAATGTTCAGTGTGCATGCGGAATATGGACTTTGTAAACGTATTTCATGAAATTACGCACATGTCCAAAGGTACAAACTCACATGGCGATGATCTTACATGAATGTTGACTTATATAGAGAATAGTAGGTTAGTGCCGTGAATGGGAAAAAATATCCGGCATGGCTGAATAATTTCTTTATTTCTCATCAGAAGTATATGTTGTGACCACTCATTTGAACCGTCTCGCCGAGACGGTTCAAATGAGTGGTCACAACATATACTTTGGTTCAGAAATAAAGAAAATAGATAGAGAATAGTAGGTTAGTGCCGTGAATGGGAAAAATATCTGGCAAGGCTCAGGAAACGGGATGGGCGAGGCTCTGCCGAGCACATACCGTTTCTGTGCCGCGCCAGATATTTTTTTCCATTCACGGCACTAACCTACTATTCTATTTATCTCGTCAACACCTACAAATGGCTGTAAAATGCAAAAATTGTATTGACTGGATATCAAAAATGTTTCACAGCACCGTGTTTCACGGCACATACGCACTGTGTTGACGGGATAAATGATATTTATTAAACGAGTTTATGCCGAGCTTCTTATGAAATCAGTCAACGAGTTTAATAAATATAATCATATTAAATCAACAGAAAGGTTAGATTATATTTATTGCGTAGAAATGTATTTCATCAGCTGTATTGACCTACTCACTCCTGTAGCATGATAACGATCTGTATTGCTTGTTAGAAGCATGCATTTCAAGAGCAAACTGCGGATGCATATGCACATTTTGATCTACACTGGTCGCAAAACACATAAGCCCCATTTCCCCAGTCACAGCCACATACAAGCCCCCGTTCTACAGTTACATTGAAATACTCCCCGATTCTCCAGTCACAGACCCGGGGGCCGTTTCACTAAACTTCTTAAGACAAAAATATTCATAAGTGCACATTTACGATCGACTAGAAATTTAAATTGATGGATTTACATTTATTGATCATATGACAGCATATGCTTAGTAAAGGTAAATCCAATACTTATTTGCAAGAAAACACTGTTAACTTATGATGTGAACTTTACAGATTATCATAATTTTGCACTTACGAACATTTTAGTCAGACCAGAAGCCGATTTCACCAAAATTGCTAATATTGGAGTGGCGAGGCCCCAGGAAACAAGACTGATAGTATGTTTTAGTACAATATGGTATCCATGCTAGAAATATATCATCGTAGAACATCACCAGGGTGGATGCCACTTTCAAAAATGGCTGTTTCAGTTTTTAGAGGCCCTCAAAGAGGAACACTGAATTTAAACACTATTTTTAGAAAAACTGAGTGAAAATGCTTAACCCTTTCACCCCTAAGTAACTGGAATGGGCTGCGATATGTTAATTTTACAACCAATCCAATCATCGCAAAATGATTTTCAGACTATTCCATTTACGAGCCGGCTCATCTGGATCTGCACTGTTTGCATAAACCGATATAGCGGCCTTTCGGGTTCAAAGGGTTAACGAGTGAAACTTCTTGCTTATATTTGCAATAGTGTTAGTTATGGCAATCATATGAATGCATAAATTAATAATTATATAAAACAAATCCACTAAAATACGTTATGAGGCCCCAAATGGGGGAAATATATTATTTTTTTTAATTTGACTGGCGTGTTTAAAAGATATAAATGAAAATACAGGAGGATTAAACTGTTTTGCTTATGCTCCAAATAATATTAGGAAACTGCCAGTATATCTATAAATTAATAATTATGTGAAAATAAAGTTAAATGAACTACTACATTAGTGAGCTCTCCCATGGGGGAAATATTATGATTTATTTCACTAATATGTTTATAAAAAAGTTAAGACATTTGAAGAGTGAACATGGTGTAGTGTCTTATTTATTTTTCCAGAGCTATTTGCTAGTGGTAATATACAGCTTGATGCACAAACCAATAATTACCTAAACAAAAATAAATAAAACACCTTATCGGGGCCTCATATGGGGGAAATATATGCACTCTTTGTGAAAATACATACACTGCAATAATGAAGTTTGAAAAGTTTGAACGGTAAATATAGAGAATAGTAGGTTAGTGCCGTGAATGGAAAAAAATATCTGGCAAGGCTCAGGAAACGGGATGGGCGAGGCTCTGCCGAGCACATCCCGTTTCCGTGCCGCGCCAGATATGTTTTCCCATTCACGGCACTAACCTACTATTCTGTTTATCCCAGCAACACCTAAAAATGGCTTTAAAATACAAAAATAGTATTGACTGGATATCAAAAATGTTTCACGGCACTGTGTTTCATGGCACATACGCACTGTGTTGACGGGATAAATAATAATAGTGGGTATAGTTTAATGTGTGAATCACGTGTTTCACCAATTAATTATTTACATACGCATTGTTGTTTTTAATAACCGTTAACTGAAAATTAGAGGCTCTGATAGGGATGTCATGCCATCATATTAAACCAGCTGATATAATATATACCTTGTGTGAGAGAGCAGTTAGCTATCATACATAGTGGCACCTTCTGACTGTAATGTCCAAGCTGCATGTATGTGTATTACAATAACTTGGCCTGCATGGTAAATCCGTATTTGAAATACACACGTTTAAAGATGTATCCATGAAGATACAGTAGTATATAGGGAGTCAAAATGATACCACCTACGGTGGTATCATTTCTCCACCCTATATACTACTCCACCGCCACCCCCCCCCCCCCCCCCGAAAAACACCGTTTCGTCCAATAGCACAAACTGGTCACCAACACAAAAACGTGACAATTGGTGTCATACATACATCATGTTATTTTCAATTGAACAGATAAATTTAATAGGTTATAACAAAAATATTATAACAAAATGGATGATACGTAAACATATGGAATCTTATAACGCTGTTAAAGAATATTACGGTGTTTCTACAACATTAAAACACTTTAAAATGAGAGTAATATGCAATATAGAATACATGAAATATCAACGTAATTTATTACGCTCCGATAAAAACGTTGCATTTACAATATTATACCGGCAGTTGTGTCGCGGGTACAAGGATCAAATTCGCGAAATGAAGCGACTAAATAGGATCGGAGAAACACTACCGAAACATTATCAAAATGATATTATTATTAAACCGTTATTATAAAATCAACGATTCGTTTACGGTTCGATATCGCTTTTAACGAGAAATTGGAAAATTATTAGAAGAAATCATTAATGCAATTTCAATGCGTCCGCGAGTGATAGTTTCTTTTCCAACACGGCATTTTCCTCCTCCACTATTGCTAATTTATTTCGCAGATCAGCAACTAATTCTACCAGCTCTAGTCTACCGCGTTCACCTTTAGCCACAGGGCAGCGCAGTTGCTTATGTCTACAAAGAGTTTGGGCACTAACGAACTTACAAGGGCATCTGGGGCATTGAAATTGCGGGGCGACACAAGGAAACTTTCTACGTCTCGATATATGTCTTCGTAGATAATCTTTACAAGCAAAAGTCTTACAACAAGTAGCACACTCCATTTTTTTTTTGTATATATATGTGTATGTTTATGTTTAATTGGACATGAAAAAACATCATGTGTAAATTTTTCACATCCAATTGAACATATAAATTTCATAGGTTATATTACAGAAAATATGATAACGCCAGAAATCGAAAGTTTGAGAAGAGAAGCCGAATCTCTAGGGATTACTTATAGTAAACGGTAGAGAGTTAGGGGGTTGACAAATCTTATAAACTCCACAAAGAATGAGGCGTTTATGAAGCGGTTTAACCCGCGCCCACAAACGAGGAGCCTTTAAAGACCTCTCACTAGCGGAAGAAGTTGGTAACAGAATTCAAAAATAAAGTATTGCGGGGTTAAGGGCCAGTGTAATCAAACCTTCAAGCACGTCCCAAATTAAACGCACAGATAATAAGAAAAAAATCTATCGTTTCGCGCGATAGTGGAAAAAGGTGAAGAAATATTGGGGCTCACGATGAAACGTTGGAAAAGGAGGGTAGAAAAGGGAAGACGGGTAGTTACATTATCCTTTCGTAAAAACATTGACATCAACGAGTCTGAACGCATGTCCGATAAACTCGCTCAGTATCTAACAACAAATTTTTATTTGAGATATTCATATTCTTACAAGCTAGAACATATGGAGGAAACTAAAAATGGAAAACCTAAAACTATAATATTTCACAAAAATCTCGGTGGTAGCGAACAAATATCATCAATGAAAACCGTTAAAAAATGGTTGTCAAATAAGGAGAAAACACGAATAATGTCCGATAAAATAGACAGACCGAATACAAAGTGGAAGTTTGTAAGATGGGTAGAGGTTTTTGTAAAGTTAATACAGGGTAGTAGGGTAATAGATTTGGGAATACAATCCAAAGAAGCGGCGGGAGGAGAACTTCCAGAATGGTTGAGGAATAGAAAAGGTATGTATTCTTTAGATAAGTATAATGACGACCTTTGTCTGTTCAAGTGTTTAGCTATGCACCTTGATAAAAAGATCAGACCTGACAGATGTACGGAAAAAGCGAAAGAACTTAGTAAACAATATTTCGGTAGTAATGTGGTTTCACCAATTCCTTTTTCCGATCTGAAAAATTGTTGAAGAGTTTTTTAAAATTGGTATAGAAGTATATCAACCCACCAAATGTGACGTATGGTGGTTGAAAAAGGTACCAGTGCACTATGATGCAATAGGTAATAAACCAATGACAATAGGACTGTTTAATAATCACCCATTTCTGATAAAAAACCTTAAAAACCTATCTAAAATTTACGCCTGCGATAATTGCAAACAGAAATTCACGAAAGCGAGTAATATGAAGAGACACGGACCAACATGTATGAGAGGTGAGACAAAAGTAATATGCGATGGTAATTATTTAGAGCGCCCGCGTTCGTTGTTCGAGAAAGCGTTCTACCCAAAAGGTTCTAACAGTTATGGCGCGATCGATTGGATGTACTCTGTGGTAAAGCGGGAGGGAATTCACATTCACCACGAACAGTGCGGACACGGAGGTGAAAGGTGGATTTTAGGAGCTCCGGTAGATGGATACTGTCCAGAAACCAATACCGTATATCAATATCACGGCTGTTACTGGCACGTGTGTGAGATTCATGCGAAGCATAAAAAAGAAGAACGCGCATCCACAATGAGAAGAGATAAATTTATTAGAAGCAAAGAATTCAACCTAGTAGTTATGTGGGAATGCGAATTTCGAAGAACGGGTAGAGATATAAAGATCGGTTGCGACACTACTCTTTATCCATATCAGATAGTATACGATTTTGAGGCGTATCTCCAGCCAGAAGTTGAAACTACCGGTAATAGTTTAGAGTACGAAGCTGAGCACGTTTCGGTAAGCGTTAGTATAGGAGATAATTTCTCAGGAACGGTAACTCATATTTGTGATAAAGATCCCGCAAAACGTATAGAAAAATTCGTAGAAGATTTGAAAGTCAGGGGAAAAGCTATAAGAGAAGAAGTATGGTCAAGATACAAATTTAATACGGAATATTTACGCGAAAAACAAATCGCCCAGATCGAACAGTGGATAGAGCAAGTACCGGTTATAGGTTTTAACAGCTAGTAAGTACGATATAAACTTAATAAAGAAATATTTAGTAGGCGAACTGTCATCAACAACGAAGAAAGTAATGGTTGGAAAAAGGGTGAGCGCGACAATATTTCTATTTACTCCGGAGTTTAGATTTCTTGATGTAATACTTTATCTAGGACCCGGTGTAAGTTACGATAGTTGGATAAAAGCCTACGACTGCAAAGGACAGAAATCTTTCTTTCCATACGAGTGGTTCGATTCTACAGACAAGCTGGATTACCCGGGACTACCGGATATAGAGAATTGGTATTCCAAACTATGTGTGAAAATGTTACTAGACGAAACAGAATTAAGTAAATGTCGTAGAATTTTCGAAGAAAATAATATGAAAACTTTCAGAGATTGGTTGAAATATTATAACGATTTAGATTTAGCACCGTTCCTAGAAGCTGTGGGAAAAATGTGTGAATTTTATAAACACAGGGGTGTAGATATTTTCAAAGACGCGGTAACACTACCGGGTGTGGCCATACAATATTTATTGAGAGGAACCATTAAAGAACAAAAATCTTCAAAGACGATTATACCGGAGGATGCTCTATGCGCACCGAAAGAAGAAACATACAAAATGATGAAAGACGCTCTAGTTGTTGGTGGTCCATCGATAGTATTTACGCGATATGCGGAAGCCGGTGTTTCAAATATTAGAGTGGGTTCCAAACCTTGCGAGGCTGTTTTGGGGTACGACGCAAACGCGTTATATTTATCTACGTTAAATAAAGAGATGCCGTGTGGGAAAGAAACTATACATCATATAAATAACCCACATAATCCTAAACTTATTAAAAAGTTTTAGTAAAAGAGTTTTATCCGGAGACTGGTTTAGGGGTTTGCGCGGAGGTGGATATAGAAGTTCCACAACTTAAAAGATAAGTTTTCCGAAATGTCTCCACTTTTTATAAACAGAGAAGTAGAGTTGATGAAGTTCCTGCGCACATGTTAAAATATTTAAAGAAATACTGGCCGAACTAGAGGAAACGGAAGAAAATTGGTGGGATCTATGTCGGCCACTAAAGTATTGCTGTACGCGCCACTGTTGAAATGGTATTTAAAACACGGCCTAGAAATAACGGGAGTTCATCGTGTTATATATTATATTAGTGGTAAACCCTTCGAATGGTTCGCTAAAGAAGTTACAGCCGCAAGACGAACGGGGGATGTAGAACCGAATAAGAAACCGGTGGCCGACATAATGAAATTATTAGGAAACTCGTGTTGCGGAAAAAATGATAGAGGCAACGGAGAGACATTTAAATACGACATATAACGCGAGACGAAACCTGTGTTGACAAAGCATTAAGATCCGCGTATTTTGACGATTTGGAAGAGATAGGAGATGCGTACGAAATATCTTCAAGAAAACCCCGGTGCTCAGTAAAGAGACCATTCCATTGTGGAATAGCGGTTTATCAACTAGCTAAATTGAGAAAGTTGGAATTTTACTACGAATTTCTAGACACATACGTAAAAAGAGAAGACTTCGAATTAATACAGATGGACACGGATAGTATGTATATAGGAGTTAGTGGAAAAACGATAGAGGAATTGATTAGACCTAACTTACTAGACGAGTTTGAAAATGAAAAAAAGAAATGGTTGGCTTGGGATAAATGGAGTAATAGAGAACCAGGACTTTTCAAAATGGAATTTAGCGGAGATAGGGCGATAGCGTTATCTAGTAAGTGTTATTTCGTAGAAAAATTTAATTCAATTAATAAAATGACGATGAACGCGATCTCGCGGCCTTTTTGGGCCTCTGACGGTACATAGAAATCTGAAAGTTGGGGCTCGGGATCCATCGGATAGAGACTTTTCTGCGGATATGCCAGCGCGTACTCGCGGTTGGCTTCTTCAACGTTCTGGAAAGTTTGTGCGGCGTGATTCTCGCGGCGAAGCTCTTCGTTGACCCAGTCCAGATGGGCGGTTCGTTTTTTCGACCATGCTTCCTTTGCGCTATTGAGTTGTTCTACAGCTAAATCGTGACGCTCGCGCTCCTCATCCGCGTTCGAGCTTCTCATTTTCGAGAATAGAAAGTTGCTACCGCTGAACGCCAATGCGTTCACGAGTGCACCATCTATCATTATTCCGATCGAAGCCATTTTATTTCCATATATTAACGGGTAGAATTCCAGCTTTAATTAGATAATCTCGGGTCCAAACTGCGGCAGCTACATCTAAGGTCACGAGCCCTACGTCTCTCGCAGTAAAGTCCAATTTGGGAGCGGACCCTCCTAGGGTCATCTTTGATAGTCGAGCGTACCCGATACTGAGACCCGATATCACCACGGCGTGATAAAGCGCATTCACTATCATTTTACCATCGTGTTCAGCCATTATTGCATATAAAAAGGATCGCGTTTAATGTTTAAATGGGGCGCATCCCTCAACGATTGGATTGGAACCGTGTCCAACAGTGTTGGGGGTTGTTTTTTCAACCTCGTTGATGACCTGTTATTGAAACGGTAAAGCACATACAGGGTGCCCACAACCGACAGACCACCAACAACAACCCACGGGATCCAATCAGTTGGAGCAATCGGTTCCAAGCCAACTCCAACGGCAGTTGGTATTGGGGGAGAAACAGCTGCCACCGGGTGTTTTACCGTCTCTGTCTCCATCAATTCACGAATTGGCTGCAACCCCAATCTCAATTGTAGTTTGACCTCTCGAAGATCGGCGAGTATTTTATCTTGTTTAACTTTTCGAGCGGCAGCCGATGCCCGTCCAGCTGCCTGTCTTTTGGGATTTTTTATACGCTGAATGTCATCCAGTGGCGGAGTAACACTCGGGTTCGATTGTGTTGGAGCAATCGGGTTCAACACCGTCACTCTCGCGGGTGCGTCTTGTGTCATCATCATTTATAATATTAGGGCTTATAGTTCGTGGACATATATGTCCAAATTGACAGTGTTTACCCGTGATCAACGCGGTTGTCAGCGGAGCTAAGTACATTCCAAACTTGTGATAAAATGAGCGCAGGCTGTTCTAAGAGTGTGTCCTATAAAAGGGTCGGTCTCTAGATCGCCAATCAATCCCGCGGTGTCTGGTATAGGGAGAAGTATACTAACGGTGGTAGCGTAAAAATAAATAGCCGCCGATCCGAGAGTTTTCGTCATCTCCGCACCTAATTTGGATTCGTATCGCGCGTACATTTTATCGACCTCCGCATCCGACATCTTATCCACCTGACAAACTGAGAGACTCCTACCGAGATAATGCTCCGATTGTCCCCCAGCAACCAGCGCAGCCAACCGCTCGCGTCGCGCCGCGTTTTCATTTTCTTTCGGGACCGTATCGGCAGCCATGCCGGCAGTCGTGCTGAAAGGTGTTCCTACAGTTTCAGTCGTGTCGGCAGTCGGAGCGACTGTTTCTTCCATTAGCTGATCGAGAAATTCGTAGCAGTTCATTTTTCTTAAAATTAATTTAATTATTCTTACAAGTCTCATAAGTCTAACATATTGCCAAGCGCACCACCAGATACTTATGATCACCGTTATGCTCGCAATAAAGCTCGCAGCGGAGCAACAAATTCTTAGCAATTGCTCAGCATTGTTAAGCATTTTCTCAGCTTTGTTAAGTATTTATTAAGCATTGTTCAACATTGTTCAGCAATTGCTCAGCATTGTTCAGCATTTGTTCAGCATTGTTCAGCATTTACTCAGCAGTTACTAATTAATTTTAAGAAAATTAATTACATACATTATAAGCAGTTGGTTGATCAGTCTTTAGCAGAAGCTTGGCGTGTTTAGTTTCCGAAAGTATCCGTCGAACCTCCAGGCGCTCCTCGCGCGTTGGGATAACGTCGTTCTCTCTAAGACATTCATCGAATGAGTCTCGGTCCTTGCAGTGAAAGAGGGCGACCCATTTCGTTTGCTCGCGCAGATCCTTGAGGACGGCGTTGTACTTTTGAGTGGATATCCATACGCTTTGCCTAGCATGGCGGCCAGAAAATGCGAGCTCGAAGAGCATGTCCTTCTTTTTGGTCATCGCCGCTTTGGCCGAGCAGTCGTCAATCACGTATTGGGTGGGCTCTCCCTGGAATATTTGATAGAAAACACGCAGCCAACCGTGAAGCCTGTCGCCGGGGTCAATAACGTATACCTCAGGGTCGGTCCATATCCAAGGGTGCTGCTGATAAGTATCGTTGTGCCGCACAGTGGGACACAGGATCACAATGTGACGAAAGGCATCGCGGTAGGAGCCCTCGAGTAAGTCGAGGATGAAAACCGTTTTTCCGCATCCTGTCTGCCCACATATTATAGCAGAGTGGGCATCTCCAATCGTGAATTGGTATTGATTGCTAATTTTCTTATTTTTTTCAAAATTATTAATTAAATCAGCATAAAGCTGAGACGTATCGGTCATTTTCGATGTTGAGTTGCGCGTCCGTTAATAAATATAAGTATACGTTCAATGTCCCGGCTCCATCCGCCTCTTTGGTTATCTGGATCGTCACACCCTCGCTAGCGTTCTCAACTTGGCGTCCGCTACCGTGCATTTGGTCGTCGTCGCTGGCTCGCATGTCTAGCCATAGAGCGTATTTGGTAGTCAGAAAATCCGAGAGGGAGACGTCCGAGAGCTGCAGGTCTTTGGCAACCGCGTCAACCTCCGGGGAACGCTTAGAGCCGGAAGCAAAATGTTTTCTTACTTCGTCCCACTGCTGGTGCGCGCGAAGACCCGCGCTGTAGAGTTGATTGGGTACTCCCTCGATCGTCACCTCTACCTTCGTGATTTTGGGGTTATAAAATTTGTCGGATTTTCTAGCACCGAGCGCGAACCGACCCTCTTCGAAAAACATCAGTATACCTTTCATCGAGCGGGCGGGTACGTTGACGTTAATATTCCACAATGTGTCGCTTTTGTCTTTCGTCATCTTGCGGTGGCGAAGAACTCGGTCGTAAAGTATGGCAACGCGCTCGGCGTACTGGGATCTGATTAATCGTGCGAGTTCGGGCATCGTGACCATGTCGTACTCCAGCGAAACATTGTCGATCGTATACTTCGATGTCATGTCAGTGGCTATGAGAACTCGGCCGTAGTCGTTGAACGTTAGTTCGTATTCGAGGCGGTCAGCCAAAGCGCTCTGATAGTAGGGCATGTGACTCTCCAGCAACTCAAAGTCGAGCGGGATGTAGAATCTATTACCGTAAGCGGCCGCGACCGCATTGTCGCTCGCGACGTTATCTACCTTGTCACCAGCCCCGATTCTAAGTCTGGTTACGTTCTTATTTCGACTCGTGTCAATACCCTGATAGACAGCGTTTTCGCGCTCTTGCGCCGTCTTCCACAGGTCCTGGTAGCAATGGTAGACGTCGCTGTCATCGATCGACATCACCTCATTACCAGAAATCTTTATCATAGTCTTCTTGACGATGGCGCGACCCAGGTTCTGAACGATGGTTCGGTCCGCGTCCGTCGATGTAAGCGAAATAGTGAAAGCGAGGCGAACAGTCCCCGGCATAATGACGTCGCTAGCTCCGTGGTTGGGGAAGCGGACTAAGAGCTGCTGGTTCTGATCGATCGTCGATGGGTTGTTCGTAATAACGACACTCTGTCTCACATCTTTTGCCCCGAGGGGCTCACGCAGTCTGCGATATGGATTGAGTTTGCGACCGTATTGACTCGAAGACATAATCTATTAAACCTGTATGGTTTTGTCTTTAATATAATAATTATAAAGATGGCTGATTACGATGTTGACATGGATGAAATCGGCAGAGACGATTACCTCGATGATGAGGATGATGATGATGACTTCGAGGATTCACTCACGACACCCACCATACAGACTCCAGTTCCAATCCAATCGCAATTGGGGGAAATAGGTGGCGTTACCAGCAGCGTTGGCCTAAGTCGGGAATTACTCGAGGGAGCTGTAAACTCATACTATAAACATTGGATGGAAAAAGGTTTAATTCCATCTGTCGGTCGCTACTACGACAAGTTCGAAGTGGACCTGAACGGTAGATTGCGACTAAAAGCATCAGATATCCCTATCGTCAACATGAAGACCGGAAAACCCCTAGCGCTGAGCACCATTGCCGGATACCGGGGCGGTGGCGAACTCATAAGAAACGAACTAGGATTCACAGAGTGGAAGAGGGGTAAAACAATTATACCAGCCGAAGCAGTAGCGGCCCTCAAGTCTACCGACGAAACGATTGCGAAGACGGCCTCTGCGATAGAAACTGTCGAGCTCAACGAACTCCCTCAAGTAGCGACTGACGCCATTAACACGATGGAGATCACGTTCAGCGAAAACGAAATACTCAACGATGACCCACCGTTACCTCTTCGAGAACTCCGGGGACTCGATAAGGCTCTGCAAACGGTCCGGGGCGAACTGGTCCTTAACCTCTTCAAACTCACGGCGCTGGATGAACATATCGCGCTAGAAGAAAGAAAACTGGAGGAAGCCCGTGGCGACAGAGAATCTACCGAGCGGATCACCGAACGTCTGCGGTTGTTGCGGGACGAAAGAGAAGCTCGATTGGAGGCTGCATCGGCTTGCCGTGAGGCTCTCCGCACACAAATAAGTCGGATCCGCGAAACAATCTCGAGGGTTCTGCGCGAGGAAACGACACTCGGTGAGCGTCTTCGCACTCTGTTCAGGGAGCAGGGCATCACGATAGCAAGCATCCTCATTGCTATTGGTATGACTATATCAACTATAGTAGCATATTTTACAGGAGGTGGTTCGGCACCAGCACCCGCGCCAGCACCCACACCAGCACCCGCGCCATCCGGTGGAGCCAAGGAGTGGGTAAAAAAACAACTAAAAGCCCTCGCCAGTCTCCTGGCTAAATCAGCCGGAAAGGCGGCTGCCGCACTACCTGGATTGATAGGAGGTATTATTTCTTACTTACTATCTATATTATCGAAAACGATTGGGTGGTTTGCTAATAATGTTTGGGCTCTAATCGTGGCAATCGCCGGTCTCCTACTTTTAGCCTCCCGAGAGTTCCTAAATCCAAAGCACAAATAGTCCGGCTGCCACGAGGGCTACGACGAGCCCTAATTTCTCCTCCTCGTGGGTTGTGGCACTATTTCCCCCCCAATCGCGTTCAACAGTGTTGAGGGGGGAATTCAATTCGTGAATTGGGGGTCCTATTGCAGAGGGTGAAACAGGAGCGGAACTCGGTGGAACACTGGGTTCAAATGAACTTGATGGGGTGTCCAATTCGTGAATTGGGGGTGGTGCTTGTGGTTTTATGAAATCTTTTTCAATTTTATTTGAATTTCCACTGTTGAACCCGACCGTCTTGCGGGGCAGTTTGATGATACCAGTGTTCACGTTCCCGTTGCGGCCGATTTTTTTATTGGTGGTTGCGACTACGATCTGATTATTGTAACCGTCAACCGGGTCGTCTCGTAGTATCATATTACTCGGTGCCATATAAAGACCTATTCCAAATGCGTAGTCTACCGGGGTGCGGGCAGTCTGTAAAACGTCTTGATAATTCTGGATCGCCTTCTGGAGGTCCACCTTAGCTGAGATGGCGTCCTCGACAAGTGCCAAGAACTGTTTTTGTGCGTCAAAGGCCGTTCCCGTACCCAGTATAGCGCTGCGCGTTTGCTTCTGTGAGGCGAGGATTGCCCATACGTATATGCGAATAGATTCGTTTAGGCGAATAACCCCACCCTACGTAAATCCAGTGCTTTCATCTAACATAAATGTGGTCCACGCATTTCGCATCTGTGGAGTATCACCCAGGTCTAGGTATTCCACATGGGCTACTTTAGTAGGCAGCCAATGGCAATCACCATCATTACACGCAAGTCCACCAAGCACTTCAGCACCGAACGTCATCTTATTCAACTTATAATTATATTTAGTCCATGTTGCCATTTTTCTAACTGGTGGTGGGGTGGCCCCTCGAGCGCTCCATAGCCCTGAGAAAATACTGGAACTTTATCCAGACGCTCCCCACTAACTAAGCCTTTAAGGTGAACTAACCCTAAACTGTTGGTTGGGGTGTATACTTTCTGTCTCCAGTCGGTGTCTTTTGATACCCCAAATTCGCTACACAATCTTTCAAACGCCTTACGGTCGTATGTGCTGGAAATGGGATCCCAGCCATCGTCTTGAGGTAGTGGAATACCTAGTTCTTTGAGAATCCTCCTAATTGTGTAATACGCGTGAAAGTTGTAGACATTTCGGAGCATGATATTTTTGGATGTCAAATGGTCTGGATGCGAGACTCCGCATCCGGCCGTTGCGCACCATACAGCGAAATTTAGCTGGTTCTGCCAGAAGTTCATATGGGGAAAATCCCAGCTTAGTATTACATCTTGACTAGTAGTCTTTGGAACTACATATTTCTCAAATACGTTAGGAAAATTGGTGGTAAAGCCACTTTTCGGTCTAACTGTTACAGTTGGGTGTACAAGGTGGTAAACAACGTCTTTTTGTGTGTATTTACCTCCGACCGCGTACTTTGCATTAGAGTTAAAGCTAAATGCTTAGGTATCCATTGAAAAATATTATTATATTTGCTTCTATCACTAATGTTCAAAATGAGAGTTGTGAACTTCAAAAGTCAATCGACAACTGTTGCGGAAAACGCCGGGTAGGCCTCAGATCAATCACCTTCACGGTTGGGTGGAAACACGTGGGGGAGGGCGAAGGGTTCACCTACGTGAAGGATAGACGACAAGTAGGTGTAAAGCTGCCTCCCGGCCTTTGGAGTTCGAGAGCCCTCCAAGCTTTTGTTGCGTCGGAGCTTGATGGTAGAGCCAGCCTCACAATCTCGAAGGTTATCGGACTCGCGACCTTAACCGTCGAACCCGCCAACCGGGTAACGATCACCGAGGATTTGGCTGTGCGGCTCGGTTTTACAAAAACATACTCCGACAATAGGGGTTGGTTTAATCCAGGTGAGTACACCGGCGACGACCCGGTGGACTTCGTCTTCACGAAAACTCTCAGGGTGCACCTGGATCAATTGAACACATCGTACAACACGTTAGATGGAGCTCCCAGCACATTATTAAAAACTGTGCACGCCAGCGACTGTTTCTATGGTGAGACCCTGACCTTATACTTCCCAACCCCGGAGATGAAAGTTTTGGAATCGGGACACATCGACGAGTTGAAGATTTCTATTCTTGATGATCAAGTGAGAAAGTTGAATAACTATTACCCGATTTCGGTCGTTCTCGAAATAACCGATTAAACATTAATATATATATACATATTAATCATGAACATATACGGTCCAAGTAGTTCCAACTTAGAACGGGACGTTCCCGTCGTGGCCGGAGCATACGATGAAGCCGCAATGAGAAGACTGGAGAGGGGCGTATCACAGTCCCACACAGTTTTAACTAGGGCGGTTGAACAAATTAGAACATTGCAAGCTAGCAGACACGTCATAACAGTTTGGGCCGAGGAGCGGGGTTCACTAAGCGAGGGGGCCTACGAATATGCATTCGGTTCCAACGCGAGCAACAGATACGGGGGATACACCATGGCAGTGTCCGGGACGATTTTTCGAATGGCGGTCTGCTCGGTCAACTTTCGCGGACACGCCACTGCCGAAGTCCGAGTGAATGTCGTCCTGAATGGTGTAGAACAGAATATTGGCATCACCAAGCACGCGGGACAGAGGTCAGGGTTTACTATATTCGATGATGACACTACAATTAAAGTTTCGGCAGGTAGTGTTATTAACTTTGTTACAAAAATTGCCGACCAATCGGCTTCCTCCACTATTGTTACGCTGTTAATACAACTTGATTTATGATGAATGACGAGAAACTATATCCACACTTACCTTCGGGGACGGTCGACCCGGCATCCTTTAGGATGACCAGGATCGTCGAGATACAACATATTCTACAACACGAGGGAGAGATGCGGACGGGTTATGCGAAGAAATATAGGCGGTCGGTCAATATATTAGAGGGGGTGAGCACCGCGTTAGCCTCAGCATCCGTTATAAGTGGGGTGGGGAGTGTGTCTTTATTGTCAACAGTTGTCGCTGCACCGATCGCGGCGGCCTTGAGTGCTGTAGCGGCGTGGGCGGGATTGTTTTGCATGACGACCAGACTCGTGGGCTGAAAACTAGAGGCCAAGAGTCGAAAGCATGATCGAATAGCGGTTCTCGCGAGATCTAAGAAAAACAGTATCGACGTTATCGTGTCGAAAGTGATAGCTGACAACGATATGTCAGATAGCGAGTTCAAAATGGTCGTCGAAGAGATGGTCAGATACTAGGAGTTAAAGGGTACGATCCGGTCCAAGGCTCGACCACAAATTCTCGCGGACGAAGACGTAAAAAAACTCGTTATGGAGGGGAGGGCCGTCGAGAGAAAAAGTCTCCTCGCCCGTCTCGGGACGTGATATGCTTATTCGCGTGTTTGAGGCAACAGCAGGATATTCCTCCACCTTACAGCCCAGCTGTTCCGACGGCCCCTCCATACGGAACATAATTTTTTTTTTAGGGCTACGTTACGACACCCACTGACCACCATACATGTCTATAAATCGTGTAGCCATTTCTACGATATCGCTTATAAAGAAATTGAAAAAATTATTACTGAACAGAACGAATTTATGTTGTAATCACACCAAGTAGACGACAATGTTACAATTACACGGGTTATGAATATTTCTATGTAAACTGGCTATCTGAATTTTTTTTTTTTTTGTATCAACCTCAAGCGGTCGGATAGGAACGCCGTTGTCATGCAGTTGTTTACCATAGCGACCACATTTATAGGGATAGAATAGCTATATTGGAGGAGGAAATTGCATCATTAATGATTTCACTAATAATTGGTTTTTAATATCTGTAAAAGCGGTATCGTAGAAACTTAGATTCGTAAACAAATCGTGGGGTTTTAACAATTTTATATAATACATATTAGTTTTATATCCGATACGCGTTATACTTCTTAATGATTGTATTTGCCTCTTGTATAGTTGGTATAATCGCCGGTATAATATTGTAAACACAACGTTTTTATCGTAGCGTAATAAATTACGCTGATATTTCGTGTATTCGATACCGGCTAGTGTGTTCATTGTACAGAATTTATCGTAATCTTCGTTATATTCTATTTTATCATCCATTTTGTTATAATATTTGTGTTATAACCTATTAAATTTATCTGTTCAATTGAAAATAACATGATGTATTTATGACACCAATTGTCACGTTTTTGTGTTGGTGACCAGTTTGTGCTATTGGACGAAACGGTGTTTTTCGGGGGGGGGGGGGGGGGGGGGGGGGGTGGGGGGCGGTGGAGTAGTATATAGGGTGGAGAAATGATACCACCATAGGTGGTATCATTTTGACTCCCTATATACTACTGATACATTTAAGAAATGTGTGTATCATAGCTCAGCCGATATATTATACACTTATAAGGTGTATGATCAAGTGGTACTAACAACAACAACAAGTACTGAAACTTCCAGAATCCATTCGATTCAAAGTACGTATTCTTTGGTATTGTCCTTATTACGTAACGGATTTTGATGAAATATGGCGCATCAAACGCGCTTGGTGGTCTCTGTACTTTGGCCCAAACTTATGTCGTTTTTGTGAAGAATAGATTTCCGTGTCTACCGACACGGAAATCGACATACGTCTGTGCCGAACTCCCTGGACGACCAAATGCAGCTCATGAAGACGCGTTTGCTGCGCCATATTTCATTAAAATCCGTTTCATAGTAAGGAAAATATCAAATAATACTTACTTTGGAGTGGGCAAGATTTCAACACTTTCAGCCACTGTTGTTGTTGTTATAACCACGTGATCATGCACCTTGACTTATAAGAAATGGAACAATTAAGTATGCATGCATTTGCTCAAATTCAAACATTGACAATTAAATGCGAAAAAAGCAGTAGAAACGGTACGATGATGTTATAAAGGAACGCACTGTACACAACAAAATGTGCCACATATGCAAGTCATATGAAAAACATTCATATGACATTCATATTTAAAACATATAAAAAATGTATGAATTGCATATAAAATTCATATGAAAAGAGCCGATATGAAATTCATAAGATGTTCATATGAATTTAATATGAAAAAATTATGTGAAATTCATACGAAATTGTCATATGAACTTCATATGTTACATATGCAATTCATATGAAAAAAGCACATATGAATTGCATATGAAATTCATGTGAAAAGAGCCGATATGAAATTATCATGATTTGCATAATTATGACATTTTCATCTGAAATGCATATTAAAAACATATGAAATTCATATGCCACACATTTGGTAGTGTAACAAAGGTTGAAATGTATGACACATAGCTATATATTAGGCTTATCATCCTTTATTCAACATTGAAAACCAAACGTAATGGTCATTTAATATGTATCAGTGTCCTAGAATGATTGCTTTAGGTAGCACAAAATGGCACAGCAATCAGTTATATAATTAACATATCCCAAGTCCAATGAGGCACTTGCATGTAATCACATGACCATTCATGTAGCATATTATATGCCCGTGACGATACGGCCCACTTGATTGTTCCACCCGTATACAAGCGTTCTATATATTACAATAGCATTATCAGTATGCATATGGATGTGCCCTATACGGAGCCCCGCAGGGGACGTAGAATTCTTTTTTTATTAATTCGTTCCCACGAAATAACAATTCGTTCCCACGAAACAACAATTCGTTCCCACGGGACGGAACGAATTGTTATTTCGTGGGAACGAATTGTTATTTCGTGGGGACGAATTGTTAATTCGAGGGAACTAATTGTTAAATTGAGGGAACGAATTGTCATTTCGTGGGAATGAATTGTTATATCGTGGGAACGAATTGTTAATTCGAGGGAACGAATTGTGATATCGTGGGAACGAAGTGTTAATTCGAGGGGACGAATTGTTATATCGCGGGTACGAAGTGTTAATTCGAGGGGACGAATTTTTAAATTGAAGGAACGAATTGTTATTTCATGGGAACGAATTAATTAAAAACAATTCAATTCCCCTGCTGGGTTCCGTAGCCCGGATATACCGCACTAATACTATCTAACCATGTTTGGTTCATTTCATAGTTCAAGGATAACATTCCTATTGTGAAAGAAAGAAATTATCTGTTCTAAAATCATTTAAAAAACGACATAAGATGTTTTTTTTCTATTTCCTATGGAAGCGTCCTGGTGCCAATGCTAAAATATGTGTTATCTCCTAATTAGGAGATACTAAGTCCTAATTAGGAGATAGTATATCCTAATTAGGGGTTAGTATCTCCTAATTAGGACTTAGTAACTCCTAATTATGACTTAGTAACTCCCAATTATGACTTATTATCTCATAATTTTACAATACAATACAATACAATAGTTTATTGGATGATGTAGGCCTCTGGCCCATAACATGTACAAATGAACAAATATCAGTGAACATATAATGGAATTATATCGTGTTACGCTTGTTTAACAGATGGTAAATATATACGGAAATTGTGTAAATCGTTTTGTGAGTATTTGAACCCATAATTCTATAAAATGTGTCTAAAGACCTATTGGAATACATTTGAGCAGGTAGGTAGATCAATCTAATATCATCGTATAATTTACAATGAAAAAACGCATGGTATTCATCTTCCAGAATTTCTCGATTTGTATGTATTAGGCAATACGGACAAACCCGGAGCTCTCTCTGTATTCCAGCATGTCTGCCGACTTCAATGTTTAGCTTGTGGTTGGAGCACCTAAATTTTGCCATCGCTTTTCTCAAATTAAATGGTAAAGAACATGTAATATACCTTTCTACATTCAAAATACTTTTAAAATGTTTATAATGAATACATTTAGCAGAGATGTCAACATCGCTATGCCAAGTTTGTTGACAACAATCTATAACACGTTGTTTGAATTGATGTAAAAAACATAGTTAAGTCCCCTACATCTTGAGATAGCCAGACTAACCCAAAGCCATATTTGTATAGAAGTTTTTTAACATTACTGGCCCAATTTACCCGTCCCATATCATCGTGTGCTTTTAGCATCAAATAACAGTTTCTAGGATACCGATGGTTTGGCATTTGTAGAAGACGGCACCAGTATGCTATGCATTTAGAGTAGTACGATGTACATAGTGGATATCTACCGCAATCTCCAAGCGCCATTGAATCATTTACAGTACGGAATAATCCAAGAAATGACTTACAAAAGCTGGTTTGTACTGACTCTATCTGTTCTGAAAGTTCATAACCCCATATCTCAGCCCCATAACAAAGGACGGGTGTAACCATGGTATCGAACAGTTGAAAAATATCTTGGTAATCAAAGTAACCGAAGTTGCGTTGATATCTATGTATTGCCATAATTGATTTTCGCGCTTGCGCTGCTAACGTATCCTTAGCACGTGTCCATATCAGTTTTGGGGTGAATAAAAGTCCCAAATATTTATAAAAGGAGACAGTTTCTAATTGTCGCGCTTGGTAAGACCAGTTCTCGTATGATCGTAATATACCGCCATTTCGAAAAACTATGACCTTTGTTTTATCCGTGTTAACTTGCATTCCGGTTTGTTGGCAAAATAATTCGACTACGTTAATTTGTTGTTGCAATTTTACAACTGATTCTGCACCGTTTGCTATGTCGTCAGCGAACATAAGACAAGACATATCAGGTATGTCATTTATTAATAAATATGCCAGCGCCACAACGTTCACGTAAGAGTGTTGAAAGATCGTTTATAAATAATGAAAAAAGTAGAGGGCTACTGACACACCCTTGTCTCGTTCCAATCTGACAAGGAAAATAGGCTGTTAAACCACACGTTGTCTTAACACCTGCTGACAAATTGCTATACATTGATTGTAAAGCCCGTAAATATTTCCCCCCTATTCCCTTTAATATTAGACTTTCCCATAATTTATCATGTCGTATCCTATCAAATGCTTTCGAAAAATCTACAAATAAACAATAAAACCTCCCTCCCTGTTTCGATAAATATTTCTGCGTCATTGATTGTAATGCAAACATATTATCTATCGTAGAATACCCGGCTCGAAATCCAGCTTGTGATTCATCGATTACCTCGTTATCGACTGTCCACTTGGTTAGTCGAGAGTTCAACGTAGAAGCAAATATTTTACTCATCGCATTTATGAGAGATATAGCACGGTCATTATTCGGATTATCATAAGACCCATGTTTATGGATTGGACATATGATCGACTGGCCCCAACATTTAGGAAATATTCCCGAATCAAAAATGGTGTTAAACATGTTTGTCAAGAAAGGTGCTACAGTATCTGATGTATGTTTAGGACTTACTATCTGTGTCAATGCTAAACAATGTTGTATCTCCTAATTAGGAGATAATAACTCCTAATTATGAGATACTAACTTCTAATTAGGAGATATTAAGTCCTAGCTATGAGATAGTATGTCTAATTAGGAGATAATAAGTCCTAATTAGGAGATAGTAAGTCCTAATTAAGAGATAGTAACTCATAATTAGGAGATACTATCTCCTAATTAGGAGTTAATATCTCCTAATTAGCACTTAGTATCTCCTAATAAGGAGATAAATATATTTAAGCATTGGCACCAGGACGCTTCCATAATTTCCAATCTTCCAAAATTATTTATATTGTTAACATTCTGTCATAATCTAGCCTGCTTGTTTGTAACATATGATTGCATGATGGTGCATTCCACAAACATATGGTCACACGGCATGATGCACAGAGGTTGTATGGCATTATCAAAGTGCATGATCACGTGGTTACAACAACAACAAAGTCGCCCACTCTAAAGTAAGTATTAATTGATATTTTCCTTAATATACAACGGATTGAGACAAGGATGTAGTCTATCACCTTTATTATTCAATCTTTATATTAATGATCTTGCACTGAAAATGGCTGCTCTGGGAAAAGGTGTCCGTGTAGGAGATGAACATGTTGCCATTTTATTATAATTATGCTGATGATATTGTCTTAATTGCAGATAATGAACGTGACTTACAATGTATGCTGGATTTGTTGTATGACTGGAGCAAAGCCAATTATATGTGTGTTAATAGTAATAAAAGTAACATTGTACATTTTAGACCAAAATCCGCATCGAGAAGCGCACATACTTTTTTATGTGGTGATACAAGTTTAAACACTGTTGATAAATATACATATCTTGGACTTGTACTAGATGAATATCTGGACTATAATGTTACTGCCAAAATGGTTGCACAGAGTGCATGCAGAGCCCTCGGTCTTATCATTGCAAAGTCTAAGTACATTGGTGGTATGTCGTATGATGTTTTCACTAAATTGTATGATTCAGTAGTATGGCATGTTATAGCTTATGGGGCAGCAGTATGTGGATATAGATCATTCTCATGTATCGATGCTGCACAGTATAGAGTTATGCGTTTTTATTTGGGCGTGGGAAAGTATACACCCAGTGATGCTGTCTCCGGTGATATGGCATGGTTACCAGCTATTATATCATCCGACAGTGGAAATGTATCGCCAACCTCTGGAGTCGTTGTGTAAATATGAGTGTAGACAGAATTAATAAGATAATTTTTAATTGGTGTCATAGCGTTAATAGCAGGAAGTGTCAACATTGGTGTTATACTGTTATCAAACATTTTAATAATTTGCAACTTAATCAATACTTAAATGTTGATACATTTATTGCTAAAACGGCACTAGTTACGACAATGATGCACACATACGTTGTTGAATGGCATGACCGTATTAACAGTAATAGCAGCATGCGGGGTCAAGGGGGTAATAAACTCAGGTCTTATTGTAAGTTCAAAAATAACTTCGAAACAGAAGCATATTGCAAGCTCTTGATTCCATTTAAGCACAGATCAGCTTTTGCCAAGTTTCGCTGTGGAGTTGCTCCCATTAGACAGGAAACCGGACGATACGAAAATATTGCCCTGGATGAAAGGCTGTGTATATTTTGCAATGCTAATACTGTGGAAACGGAAAAGCATGTGCTTTTAGAATGTGATTTGTACAGTGATCTTATAACTGTATTGTTCGATAAAGCTTGCAGCATTGTTCCGGATTTCTTGAACTTGTGTGATATCGATAAGTTTGTCATCTTATTTTCTAATGGTGGTATCATGAAAGAATGTGCCAAAACTTGTTTCAATATTTTAAACAGAATGTGTGGTTTTCTTTATAGATGATCAATATACCGTACGTTAGGTCTTATTCATTTAACCATGTCTTATAGTGTAGATATTGTACTATATTCATGAATGATTGTGTCTATGTTTATCATGTGTTTTAGTGTACGGGTACGTCATAGTCATGATACACGCAGTAGGTTACATGTAGTTTGTGCATGTGCGTTATAGCATGTATCAGATACTGGTGTCACGAACACGTTAGATAACTGTATGTACATATTACCCATGTATTCATATACATTTTTTTCATGTGGCAAAACACATGTTTTATAGTGAGTGTAGTCTCTTATAATTCTTATAGAATGGCGATGTACTATTTTACTGTATCTATATTGTATTATCTTATGTGTGTACATTGATGATACTTTAATAAACAAATATATATATACACTTCACAGCGTTGCTCCTGATCAGAATGCGCGGGGGCACTTGCCGTTTTGGAGCTTCACTTGGCTTACGCGTAGACATTCCTGTTTTCCCGTCATATACTAGGATAATCTGGTAAATAGTCCGTCATCGTAAATACCCAAGAAACTACCACAGACAACTGTATATGTGCAATCCGTTACAGGCGCGGATCCAGGATTTCGGGTTAGGGGGGGGGGGGGTGGGGGCGTGCGTAACTATTTTGCAATACTTGACTATATTATCGAACGAGCTAAGCTCGTTCGATAATATAGTCAAGTATTGCAAAATAGTCGAGATAGCGCTAGGGGGTCTGGGGGCATTCCCACCCGGAAAATTTTGCAAATCTACATCGCATTTCCTGCGTTCTGGCGCATTTTGGAGCAAAAATATTGACACTGTCACAGTATGTTTAGACATGATTTTTGATTGAAAACGTTTAAATTTTGAAACAATAAGACAACGACCGAAAAATGCATGGAATACATGGCACTTGGCATGAAACGTGCCTTGTAACTTGTAAACAAATCTTTACTCAGCGAATTTTAGGGGGGGGGGGGGGCGGACCCGCGCCGGCCGGGTCCCCCCCCCCCCCTCCTGAATCCGCCCATGCGTTATTACCATGATTACCCACTTTCGTGCGTCATAACTAAGATGGACTCGACCGTGATGACTACAGAATGTTGATCCCACCAATCGAACAGATTAATTTGGCTAAAATCAAGGTATATCCGCGAACAATGTAGATCCTGACGAGACAGCTCATGAGCCAGCTCGCCTCAACTTCGTTATTGATATTGTGACCTAGTATTAAAGGGTGAAATTGTTTGCTTCACGTGAACGCGTACAAGAAATAGTACACACTTGTATTATACACCAATCGAATGTGGATCATTGTCTGGACTGTATAGATAATACCAGGGCCCAGTTGTTCAAAACATCAGTTAGCTTCACGGACTGTTAAATCCTTAACTGAATGGTTAAAATCTCTGTTAAACAGAGATTTTAACCATTCAGTTAAGGATTTAACAGTCCGTTAAGCTAACTGAAGCTTTGAGCAACCGGGCCCAGGCTAGTGTCTTTTGATATCAAGTTTTATCAGGCAAGGCTAGGAAACGCGTAGGAATTCCGATGTTTGCAGAGGAATTCCTACTGTTTCCGAGCCGAGCCTGATAAACTTGATATCAAAAGATACTAGCCTGGTATTCTGTTTATCAGGTAACTTTTTATGCTCGAAAATGACCACATATGACGTCGTTATCTGTGGACAGAACGCGGACTTGTTTACATTGCGTCATTACACTGACGTCATTCGGTAACGTCACGTGACGTCATCCGACCAATGGAACGTCAATATTCACTTCATTGTAACCCGGATGTTTGTATCAGGTCAATGCCTGATACAAAAATATGTTATCAGTCATTACGTATTCGGCCAATACAGAGCAGGTTACCTGATAAATGTTACTTATTTGACAACTTTGAGCGTGAAATAGCCCTAATACCGGGACGTGAAGCTGCCTGTATTAAGCAGACGAGGCGTTGCGAATTTAAGGCAATGTCAGCTTTACCGACACTTAATCATATACATGATCTATGCTGCTCAACCTGGGTGCCAATAATTGTTTTATATTTATATTTACTCACACATGTGTTACCTAAACAATGAAAGTGACATATAGGTCCATAGGGCCTTATATTTTCGTCACATCTCCTGTTCGTTTAATACTTGTCACTATAATAAACTAATTACTTACTTGCTTGCTTGCTTGCTTGCTTGCTTACTTACTTACTTACCGTTATTACCAGCTGGGACAGTTTATACATGTAGCCGATGTCACCAACATTGCTAACTATACTTATTTGGCAAAGTATACTTTGAGGGAGAAAATTTCAATTTAAGGATAAATTTATTAAGTTTTATTATACTGAATATATTACATTATCACAGCCAAAATGTTGGCTGTGATAATGTAATAAATTCAGTATAATACTTCTGCATACTCCAATATGCAGTCGTTAGTTCTATATTAAATAATGCATTTTGGAAAAAATAAATGGTTACTCCGTCAAAGTATACTTTGCTAGATAAGTATGCTTTGCAATTTTGATGAAATCGGCTACAGTACTTTTGAAACTGACAGTTTATTTTTTCTTCTATAATAGTTTATTACGTTAGCCTATTAGTACTGTCGGTTTATGCAAAAAATGCAGATCCAGATGAGCCGGCTCGTAACGAGCCGTCTCATCAGGATCTGCACTTTTTGAAAGTAATTTTAATATTTTTGAGAACAAAAACACCCCCTTTTCATAAATGGATGAATCCGAAAATCATTTTGTGACCACTGGATTGGTCGGAACATTAGCATATCACAGTCCATTCCAGTTCCTTAGGGTTGAAAGGGTTAAGCATTTTGTTCTTATTTTTAAACACGATTTCCCATTTCAGGGTGCAAACTTTGTTTGAAATTATCGGTATAATAACTATCAGTGTAATTGTGTCGGTTCCTTAACTAATGCGTACATACATTTTCAAAAATTAATTTGAATAAAATGTACTTCATATTAATTCTATTCACATTTGTGCTAGTTTTAGCATTTTGCTTGTTTTAGTGACTCAATATTGCCACTAACCCCTGTATATACATAAATATCCATGAATGTAATTCAATCGAACTAATTTCATTTGAAATAAATTGATACTTTATTAATTTTAAGCACTTTTTCATTATTGTCCAACATAAGTCCCCCATGTTAGGCCTCCCACATTTAGTTTTAAATGAATATACATATGTTATAATACATACTTAAATATTGCATACATATATATATAAAAATAAATCTGATAACATTTACAAAAATCAATCGAGTTATATTTTTGACTATTTATTTCATTGAATTTCCCCTTTAGGGGCCCCAACAAATCTTAAATTAAAAAAGAAAGCACGCGGCATCCACCCTAGTGTTGATCACTTGTACCGTAGCAATGATTCTAGCATGGATGCCATATTGTACTAAAAATGCCATCAGAAATTATTGTTATTGTTTCCGCCAACCCACTATACTTATACTTATCTTGCTAAGTACACTTAGAGGGAGAAATATTCAAATTAAGGATACATGTACATTTATAAATTTGTATTATATTGAATTTATTATAGGAATGAATGGCCTTTTTGTGGAATTTATCGGGGTATAAACTTGGAAAAGTCGCGGGAATACTGGACGAAGGCCGGAAGGCCTCGTCCAGTATTCCCGCGACTTTTCCAAGTTTATATCCCCGATAAATTCCACAAAAAGGCCATTCATTCCTTATAATTCCAGCATTTGAAATAAATTCATCAAGAAAATGTGTTTATTTTCCGTTTTCACGGTTACGGAAAGTAGTTCGGCATGAGAGTTTACTGGGATATAAATTTTGGACAGAACATGCTACGGACCAATCAAATGTTAGGGAATTGTGTAAATATTTGTGTGCTGGAATTATTAAACACTGCAGGGGTTAGTGGAAGAAAGGTCATAGTCATACAGCAAGCAAACACACCGTCACCTGTAACAAGTGTTAATGGGTATATACAGTGGAACGTCTTCAAACCGGATACCCTGGGAGGTCCCAGGGTGTCCGGGTTGGAGACTTTCCACTGTAAATCAGACATGTCAGCACTTCATGACACATTCTAGTGTTTTGCAATCGTGAAAAGTCATTGTAATCAGAGATACATAACAGCGAAATCTGAGGTAAAAAATTGTATTTTCCCGAGTGTCCGGTTTAGAAGGGTTCCGCTGTATATAGTTTATCCCGTCAACACAGTGCGTATGTGCCATGAAACACGGTGCCGTGAAGCATTTTTGATATCCTGTCAATACGACCTAATCACTGCGTATGAATATGTGCGATGGTCGTGGTTATTTTATTGCATTTTAAAGCTATTTGTATGTGTTGACAGGATTAATAGAATAGTAGGTTAGTGCCGTGAATGGGAAAAAATATCTGGCGCGGCACGGAAACGGGATGTCTCGGCAGAGCCTCGCCCATCCCGTTTCCTAAGCCTTACCAGATATTTTTTCCCATTCACGGCACTAACTTACTATTCTCTATTTATACTGTAGTTTTGTAACGCACACTGAAATACAAAATACATGTAAATGCATTACATGTATTTGCTATTTATCGTTTACATTGAAGTCCAGTATCACTTTCAAATAAACTAAATCACATTCAAATACAACTATGAAAATCGTTATGGAATTAATTAAATTGATTAAATAAAGAGAAACATCTAGTTACCTTCGAAAGATCCTCATAGTATCACGTGCACGGTGCAACGAGAGCGTATGCTTAACTCACACTAGTATAGAAATAAACCACTGTCGGTATTGTGATATGGTGTAGAGTTTCCGTGATGTGGTGTAGACAAGGTATATACATGTCGACAATATGGTGTCGCGAGTGTCAGATTAGTTCAATATTTTACAGCTTCTATGCCGTTATCAGCACTGTATCTGGGGCCCGTTTCACTAAACTTCGTACGACTAAAATGTTCGTAAGTGCAAAATTATGATAGTCTGTAAATTTCACATAAATAATGTTTTCTTGTAAACAATTATTGGATTTTCATTTATATATGCAGCATATGTTCAATAAATGTAAATCCATCAATTGAACATTCCAGACGAGCCTATATTTGCACTTACGAACATTTTAGTCGTACGAAGTTTAGTGAAACGGCCCTGGTATGTACAGACGCAGAAATAAAATATGATTTCCGATGACCACGCTCACAATACCTATGACAACGTTATTGTCCCTTTTCTGTGGCGATATCGAGTACATACAGTCTAATTGATATGTGGAAAGTGTCAGCTCACTACATGTAGTATATGACAGTTTGTATGGCATTTTCTGATTTCACTGGTTATGGCTTGTACATCCTGTTATGGTTTAGAGCTTCCGTAAAAAAAGTGAAGAAAACGATACGGTTTGTCGCAAAAACACGCTACGGTTTGTACACGTGTCACGAGATAGATATGATCCGTCGCACGTTTTCTCGTCCGAGCCAGCCGGTCACTGAAACATCGATTCTAGCATTACTTACCTTCATTTGCTCGTATTATGTCATTAGCCACGAGCGTAATAAATACCGTATTAAATCATCACATTTGTTAGATGTTATTTATTACATAAGCACATCGTCATACCTTGAAGCTATACTGGTCAACAAACCTTTTTTTATGTAACAAGCTAATTTGCATATTTATTACACTATTATAAAATGATTTGTATTACGCTGTGTTATTACACTGTGAGTGCCCATATTATGCAATACATCATGTTAGTACACTGTGAAAAGAGAATTTATTATACTGGGCCCGGTTTTTCAAAACATCAGTTAGCTTAACGGACTGTTAAATCCTTAACTGAATGGTTAAAATCTCTGTTAAAGTTGTTCAAAACATCAGTTAACTTAACGGACTGTTAAATCCTTAACTGAATGGTTAACATCTCTGTTAAAACAGAGATTTTAACCATTCAGTTAAGGATTAAACAGTTCGTTAAGCTAACGGATGTTTTGAACAACCGGGCCCTGACTGTTATTGGTGCTACGTATCCTCGGCCAGTGCTTTGTTACCACCTTCAGAATGGATATATATACCTGTAACAAAACACAGACGGCAATTTCACCTTCATGTTTATAATACTTTAAAATGTCTGCAAACTGTGAGTATGTATTTCTAATGTATGCATACCTATTCCATTTTATTATATACCTACCCATGAAATACATAGTTATATGATGTAAATAAAAGTCATATGTTCTCAACGATCAAATAAACAACGTCCGGGGAAAATACGACTACTTCCGGTATCTATATTCATAACGCGCATCTGCAGTGCCGGACTACAAATAGACTGCACATTTCACGAGTGCGTTATGCACGAGTGAAATATGGACATTTCAAACCACTCGATGAACATATATGTCATATTCGTTGCAAAAATATGAATATCCTCTATTTAATATGTCCGTCTACAACTAAGTGACACGCCAAACTCAACTGAAAAAGTACGATGTACTTGTGTGCTGTCCACTTTACCAAACGTTGTCGAAGTGTTTAGGGAACTAGCTGGAAAATTAGGAAACGGCCAGCTGTCGAGATACTACAGATTTGTGCGCATTCCGTGCGCTTTATTTCATCAAACTTCGGTGACATAATATGAAGATATGATGAATATAATACATATGCCCCGGGCGCGATGGGGTCGTCGGTACCATCCGTGCGCACCAAAGATTTATTTCTGGTGCCCGTGTGTTTATACATAATTATAGGCTGTATATATTTCTGCGTGATAGACTTAGTAGCTTAAGCCCATTAGTTTTCATAAACAAGATGGCCGCCAGAGAAAAAACATCGGCTACCGTCGGATAAATATTACATTATGGAACCAATATTAGAATGGACCATCTGACGCAATTTAATTTATTTAATAGCTAATACATTTACCGAATATATAACACTCGATTCAAGCCTGAACCGAGCTTGTGCAAATCCAAGATTGCCGCCATTTTATTGGAATTTCGTAAAATATGTAAATAAATTGACAATGACGGGCTATCAGTGTGGGTACCAAGGACTAGTAATATAACCATCCGTCGTTCAGTAGCAGAGGAATATCTAGCAAAGTATACTTTGAGGGTGTAATCATTTATTTATTCCGAAATGCATTATTTCATATAGAAATAACTGCATATATTTGATGATTAAAAGTATGCAGAATTATTATACTGAATGTATTACATTATCACAGCCAAAATGGCTGTGATAATGTAATAAATTCAGTATAGTAAAATTTAATAAATTTATCCTTAAATTGAAAATTTCTCCCTCAAAGTATACTTTGCTTGATAAGGCCTATCAAAAAAAATTGTTTGTTTAGGGGAACGGGCTCAAAATCTGTAGGTAAATACAACATGTACCTTGTTTACTTTACATTAGTTGTAGTATGAATATTAATTAAGCTCATAATTCATTGTATATTCTGGTTGACATTTTGAATGAAAAGAACACACAGAATGCACATGAAACTGTACATCCTGTATGGAATATAATATATTATGTCAAACATTATCAATTGTAGTGTTTAATTCAAACACAAAGTCCATCTGTAAACATGGTAAATGCACATGAACTAGTGTTGAGAATAAATAAGACTTGACCCAAAACATAATCCATGGTTTAATGCCGAAGACGCTGCTGCACACGTGTTGTTTTTTTTGGGTTTAACGGCCTTTCAACAGCTAATGTCATTTAAGGCGGGGTCAATGGGTTTAGTACTAAATCCTATATATTGCCTGTACAAATGGGGGAACATCCAAAATTCAAAACTGAATATTTACAATAAGACAACTATATATTCAGCCCTGAAATCATAATAATCCCGAGCTGATGCCTGATTTCTACACGTGAGAAATGGTATCATGTCCGCAAACACTGACGAACTAGGGAAAATGTAAAATGTTCGTCTTTCTGGAGAATGTAGGCATACATCTATGTTTATACATAACAAGATTCGAGTCCCACAAGACGAAACCCCAGCCATCGTGCCAATTGGCAATTTCTGTTGTTGCTGTTGTTGTTGTTGTTGATTGCGGTGCTGTCAGGTGATTTCGCGCAGCTAAGGAAACAACAACGTAACCGATAATATCGCATATTCATCCCTACAACTTTATAGGCATAATAACTCGCCATTTCGCCGTATTTCTACGAAATATCATGCAATAAAACAAAGTGCATCAATGTAAACGGCCGCCATTTGTGAACTCCCGTTGGGTATTCCCCGAAAATCTGGATGTCCGGTGTACTTGCGCAGTGTGATTTTAGTGACGTCAGTTAATTATATTTGTCTATGGTGGCCAATATGTGAATTCTTCTCCTTTACAGTTTATGGACCGCCGGCTGAGATACAGGACCTTACATCAATTGCGTTAATTGGCAATACTTGGAGACACACTTTGTTTATTGTACCTCACACAGTATGATTTGCATGCACTCGCCTTGCTGGTGTGATTATTGCTACAACATTAGCTGAAAGACGAACAATGTAGGCCCTGAGCAGTCTGCTCGGATGAGCAGGCTGACATGGGTCCACGCTGGTCGCATATATCGTAAGGTCCATGTTCTCAGCAGGGTGCCCATATTACACAATAGTTATTGAACAGTGGCATGAAATAGTTTAATATTGTTTACCTTCTGATCACTGAAAATGAAAATGGAGTATACACGTGATAAATATGGTTCTATAATAACAATACTTATGACATTTCATATATGAGCTACTGACTGCAATAATTACACGTACTTGAAAAGTATGTAAATATCAAATCACCAATAGACCAACACCCGCGCTCGTTGTAACCGCATTCAATCTCTCAGAGGCAGCAACATTGTCATTGGTTGATAATCCATATACATTATAAGTCGCAGGAACACAATGTCTGGTTATATATACAAAACTTCATTAGGCTTTGATGTGTGTATCTATCACTTGATTTTTTTGATTGTCTGATTTGAAATCGAGTTGTAAACAAGCCATTAGTATTTATACGCATATCTGTTTGTATAGTTAGGAATTTAATTACTGTAGTCTGGCCTAAAAGCGTTTCGTAGATATTATATATGTATGCACTTGCAAAAATACGGAGGTATTCTGTTCAAATGATAATCGTTCGTTACCACAAAGAATATTGTTGGCTATCGGTGGACACGGAATGTATTTGACGTTGGTAGTTTTCGCAATATAGTAGAAAATGATTGATTGTTTCTACCGCGCCACAAGTACAATTTGGAGAATGAACGATAGATCTACGATGAAGGTCATAATTCAAGGAACTGCATGACAAACGAAGACGGGCGTGAAGTATTTGTCCTTGTCTGGAACCTATATTGTATAAGATGGGTGATTTTGTAACATTTTTATTTATCGTTGCCTTAAAGGACAGTACAGATTGCGCATTTTTTTCGTGTTCGGACAATTTATTCCATTCACGAATTGTGTGGGGTAGATATGAATTTGAGTACAATTGTGTACGACAATGTACTAATGGTATATTATTAGCGTTTCTAATGGTATACCGTGCTTGTATCTGTTCAGGAATCAGATCGCTAAGATATTACGGGGATAGTTTATTTACCATTTTGTAAAATAGTATAAGTTTATTTCGTCACTTTTCCAAGGATTCCCACCTGAGATCTTGATATAATTTATCAATATTACAAAGTTTAGTAACTCCACACACTATGCGCGCAGCTTCTATCTGTACTGCTTCGATCTGGTGTTTTAATTCGTCTGTGCAGTTACTCCATACAACATCACCATACTCCAAAAGAGGTCGAACGAAAGAACAATACATGCGTTCAAGAGCTGACCTGTTTAGGATGAATTTCAGAGATCGTAATATGCCTATTCTTTGCCATGCTTTATTTAGATATGATGAGATGTGTGAATACCATTTTCCGTTTTCTGATATAATTATTCCTAGATGTTTATGTTCATTAACGGTTGTAAGAGGACGAGTGTTCATTTTAAGTACTGGATGCTGTGGTTTATTATGTTTTCTTGAATAAATCATTGACTCTGTCTTGGAGGGGTTGAATGTCACTAACCATGTTTTTGACCATTGATTTATAGTTTCTATGTCGTTTCCATCATCCATTGCTTTGCAAATATCGTTGTAGATGTAAGTAAGTTGATTCACAGTTGAATCGCCTTTGATAAAACCCGATTGGTATGATGTTAGTTTATTGTTTGAGGCCACATTGTACAAATAGTTATGAACACATCGTTCCATTAGCTTACCAATGCAGCTGAGTAGAGAAATTGGTCTGTAGTTCTGTGGACTTGAAGGATCTGCCTTTTTAAAAATCGGTATAACATTCGCTTGTTTCCATGGAGAGGGGAAGTATGAATTACTTAGTAATGTATTGAAATACGTAGAAAGTGGTACTGAAAGTTCACGAGAGCCCTCACGAAGTAATCAGGACCACTGGCTTTTGATGGATTAACTAATGATATAGCATTGATTACATCCGTAGGAGAGATTGTGATTGTTGTCATATTGGGTAGATTTGGTTGTGTGGGAGGTGGCAGTGGAGTAGAACTGTCATCAATGGTGGACTGTTTTGAGAAGAAGGAATTAAGTAATTCGTTTTTTTCTTTGTCTGTTGATGCTTCTATTCCGTCATCGAGCAATGTAGTAATTGCCGTGGAGGTTTGTTTAGCCTTCAATTGTTTTGCAAGTCTAAACCATGTTTTTACTGAAGTTTCAGTATCATTAACCTTCTCTATTAGTTTATTTTCATAATCCGATTTGCATTTTATTATGAGTTTTGTAACTTCGTTTCTTATTTTTCGGGATATGGAATATCATTCGGTCGTATAGTGACTATTTTGTTGGGTATTGTTTCAGTAGCTATCTCTATTATTGTAGTTGCTATTGTTTCGGCTGTGATATCTAAATTTCCTGTATTAAGAATGTCGTTCTAATTGACAGAGTTTAATTTTGTTCTGTAATTGTCATAATTTCCTCGATAGTAGAGCCATACTTTTCTTTTATATGTTGTGACTTTCGCCGTCTTTATCTTCAATACTGCAACTATAGGACAGTGGTATCTTATAAGATCAGGGATGAAGGGATCGGCAACAAAGCTGGTAAGTATATGTCTAGCGTCTTTAGTAATTATTAGGTCTATGAGAGAGCTTGAATTTTCAGTAAAGTTTGTTGGCGTAGTGATAAGCTGTTCCGCATTATATGATGACATAAGCCTACTTATTCTATTTGAGTCAGAGTTTTGTACATTTATATTAAAATCCCCTGCAATAATTACATTTTCGCATATTTGGTTGAAGGCGCGATCAATACTTTCTTCAAGCAATGCCCACTGATTAGTATTTGAATCCGGTGGCCTATATATGCCTCCAATTAAGAATTTTCTTTTGTTTACTAATAGTTCTAACCATAGTGATTCAATGCCAGGGACAGATTGATCTGCCCATGGTGTTGCATGCATGCCCTCCCTTACATAGATTGCTACCCCACCACCTACCCTACCTATTCTGTCACAGCGAAATGGATCAGTAAAGTTAGGTATATGCAATACGTCATTGGATATTGTTGGTGAAAGCCAAGTTTCAGTAAAAATAAGTATGTCATAAGGTTGAGCTTCTATCTCCAGTATGTCTAAAACGGGTATTAAAATGTAATTTACCAACACAGTTGCATGAAACATAGAATGTGTGCGAGACAAAAGTCACAAGGAGAGGGATACAAATTAACAAAATGAACGAAATAGACAAAAACTTTTTTTCTTCTTCTGAAATATGGAAAAAAAAATAGGGTCGGCACATTTTGTTAATAAAATAGCAGGTAGGGTCGGGTGCCCCTAAACAAACAATTGTTTTTGATAGGCCTAAGTATACTTTGAAATGTTCGTGACATGGGCTACATATATATGTTCGTGACATGGGCTACATATATAATATGCACATGTACGTAACACATTGTTGTATACATGAATGCAGATTTATCTGAGTGTGTCTACATATTGGATTACCGATATTGTAAGTTAAGGCTTGTCACATTCGAATGAGGGTTTGACAGCAAACATACAGGTGGCCGAGTACAGCCGACATGAAACATACCTAGTCGGCTCATAGGCGTCGCCAGGATTTTCGAAAGGGGTTGCGAGTGCCGAAGGGACTCGGCGGAGAGCACGAGAGGGGTGTCCCCTCTTTTTTAGCGGGTGGTCCGAAATTTTTTGGATAGTAGATGCTCTAAAACGAGTTATCCTGGTTATTTCAGTGGCATCGAATCTGATTTAGGCGCGTTGTGAATTACACATATTTGCAAAATCTGAAGTGATAAATATACGGGATTGGCGATATGAAGACAAAAAGATGTGGTAATAGGTGCACTGATGTAATCTAAACTAGGATACACTGATCGGTGTTAGGCGCCCATACCACACCAGTAAACTCATTTAGCCCATCCTCTATAAGGGATATAACCTAATTCAACTCCAATGGATAATAATCCATCAGGGTCAAATCAGGTGAAATGGGATTCCTGAAAGGATGAATCCCGTTAATTACGCGTTACCCTCCCAGCCTTCACGTTCTAACGTATGAGCATGATAAGCTTGTCTACACGTCTAATTGTTAAACAACACATTAACTCCACACCGGTGCATCAGTTGTAACCCGCGTCTTCTCCACTTGGCGAACAGTATATTGCGAGTGGTATGGGGGGGGGGGGGGGGGGGTGGCGTAGCTTATTGTGATAGGGTATGCCTGCGAATCACAGTGTGTTGTTTACCGAGCATAATTATTCACTTGCTCATGAGATAACGACGAAAATATATATATTAAAAAAAAATGACAAAATGAAACGGAGTTCTAAAACATTAGGAGTGCCCGCTATACATATATAATCATTTAGTAATATTTATTTTACTCATAATGACTCGCGGTGGTATTAGGCTATTTTAATATGCAAATAAGGCATGATATTTTTTAATTATTTATACTAATTAAATACATCACCTGAACACATAATATGTCGACATATTATAAAGAATGATCATTACACATCAACAAATAAATACAGAGAATAAATAGTAATGTCCGTTAACATTTTAAGGAAACACTATTATCGCCCCTGATATCTAGTGTGGAAATTTACGTCTGATATAAATTGTATAGTAATGCCAATCAGTACGTGGGGTTTCATGGTGAAATGAAAGTTTACTTTGCCTGAAAATTTCGTATCTACAGAATATACAATAATATATATAAAGAACAGTGTGTGCCTACTGAGTGGGCAAATACCTTTAATGTTGAACGTATTGTCCTACCATACAGGAGTATTCCCATATGTATTTGCTAAACTGTCGTATAGCCCAATGAACCAACCAGTTAATCAATACAGGAATGACATACATGGACAGTAAATATTACTGTCTGATTCATATATTTCTGTGGTTTTCTACAATTATAAATTATTAAAACGCTCAGTAAATAGGACGTCAAAAAGAATAAATCCGCATACCGAATCCGCCGTACACGCGTACACGTTTATACCTGCTGGTACATGAACTTGCCGGTTTGTCTTTGTCGCTTTTATCTTTCATGTATTACCAACAAAATCAAGCTCACCCGTCTATACATTCATTATATTCAATGCCAAACATGCTTCTAGTTTGTCAACTTGCAAACTGTTGTAAATGTTGGCGTATACTATATGTGTACCGGTAGATACATAGATATTAAAACTTCGTTTTGACGTTGTTTTGACGACGTTTTGACGTCGCTTTTACGTGACATTTCATTTGCTCAAACAACCTAAATAGTGGTGTTGTGTTGTTGTATACAATGAATATTGCAGATATCATGATCAAATAAAAAGCATTCAATTCATCATATAAATACCATTGTCATAGTAACAAAATGTTAATTTGACCAAGAATTTCCCGAAGACAGGTTTTCTCGCGACGCGGCTCAATTTTCTAGCAAAGTATACTTTGAGGGTGTAATCATTTATTTATTCCGAAATTCATTATTTCATATAGAACTAACGACTGCATATATTTGATGATTAAAAGTATGCATAATTATTATACCGAATTTATTACATTATCACAGCCAAAATGGCTGTGATAATGTAATTAATTTACTAATAATGGGAAAATATCTGGCGCGGCTCGGAAACGGGATGTGCTTGGCAGAGCCTCGCCCATCCCGTTTCCTAAGCCTTGCCAGATATTTTTTCCCATTCATGGCACTAACCTACTATTCTCTATATTATGAACGTTACACGCACGCACGTGTTAGAGGCAACACTGCAGTTGTCTACATTTGTTGCTTTCTACAAACAAGATGGCGGTAGTAGTGAAAAATTACTTTTATTTCATAGAATTTGCTCTCTAGAGGTAAGACCGGAATTTGCCAACCAACTTCGGATATTTCATAACTATAATGCAGCCACCTGTTCACTAGATAATTTTGTGATACCTACATGTTAAAGAAATTCAATATGGCCACCAATCTATACGAATAGTGTGTATTAAGGTTAATCAACTGGCAATCACTGACTGTCATGATCAGTTCCGGTACCAAGCAACATAGTCGGGCTCACAAGATGATTTTCCACATATCAATTAGACAGTATTTACTCGATACGTCCACCCAACTGGTGCAAGAAACGTATTTTTTTTGGCAGAAATGGGCATTTTCATCACGCTCCCTCGATTCAAAATTCACGTACAAAAATGTATCGTTTTTGCAAGCGAATTAATCAGAAAATACATTGTCATATATATTGTGAGGGTGATCGTCGGAGGTCGTGTTCATTACTGCGCCTGTACGTAGCAGATACACTGCTGATAATGCTTTGTAAACTGTACAATATTGAACTAAACTGACACTTACCTGCTGTCGTCCCGCGACGTGATGTTTCTACATTGTCGACTCCATATCACGGAAAATCTATACCATAATACAACTTCAGCTGCACTGATTTGAAAGTCAATACATAGAGAATATTCATATTTTTGCAACGAATATGACATATATGTTCATCGAGTGGTGTGGAATGTCCATAATTCACGAGTGCCTAACGGCACTCGTGAAATATGGACATTTCACACCACGAGATGAACATATATGTCATATTCGTTGCAAAAATATGAATATTCTATTTATTATATACCGCTCCATGGAAATTAGCAGTTTTTTAGACGGTAATGAATGTGTATTTTCAACCTGTTTGCAGTTCGGCACTGCAGGTGCGCGTTATGAATGTAGATAGCGGAAGTAGTCGTATTTTCACCGGAAGATGTTTATTTCATCGATGAGAACATATGACTTTTATTTACATCGTATAACTATGTATGTCATGGGTAGGTATATAATAAATCTTTCTTTGTAGTTATTACCATAATCGTGACGCTGACTGCGATGTCAACGGATTGAATTGCTCAGTAGCCTATTTCACAAACATTGCTAAGTATACTTATCTAGCTAAATATTCTTTGAGGGAGTACTCATTTATTTTTCCTGAAATGCATTATCTCATATAGAACTAACGACTTCATATATTCGATGATTAAAAGTATGCAAACTTATTATACTGAATGTATTACATTATCACAGCCAAAATGTATGGAACGCCAACTCTACATAAACTCAAATATATATTGCTAGCAACAAATATTTGGAGCTAGCAATAAATATTTGGAGAACTCTCGAAATCATTTGGAGAGCTCTCGAAATCAATTAATGATATCTCGAAATCATTTGGAGAGCTCTCGAAATCATTTGGAGCGAGCATAATATAACATTTGATTTGGAGAGCTCTCTAAATCATTTGGAGAGCTCTCGAAATCAATTAATGATATCTCGAAATCATTTAGAGAGCTCTCGAAATCATTTGTAGCGAGCATTATATAACTTTGATTTGGAGAGCTCTCTAAATCATTTGGAGAGCTCTCTAAACTAAATCATTTGGAGAGCTCTCGAAATCAATTAATGATATCTCGAAATCATTTAGAGAGCTCTCGAATTCATTTGTAGCGAGCATTATATAACTTGATTTGGAGAGCTCTCTAAATAATTTGTAGCTATCTCTATGGGAGCTATCTCTATGGGAATTTAACATGGGGGAAAAAGTGGTAAGGAAGTGTGGGAGGAGTCAAAAAACGAAAAAAATTGGAAATTGACTGAAACCTGACTAGATATCTCGGAAATGATCTAATTAAGAAAACAAAAGTTAAATTTTAAAAATCGGTCTAGTATTTCTAAAATTCAAAAAGATTTCCCCATGTTAAATCCCCATAGACATCTTCACTCCGTGAAGATGTCTATGGGGATTTAACATGGGGAAATTTTGTTTTCGCAATAAAATCAATATTTGACAAAATTTCACGAAATAAAAAGAAGGCTCAGTCTTAAATTTTCCTTTAATTTAATATTATCGAAAATAATATTGTTTTTGAATTGTCTATATGGCCGTAAAATTTGGGCAGCTTTCGTGAAACAGACAGTAATTCCATTGGAAACTCGCCAGAGACTTAAAGCTTTTGTACAGGGTGGCCCAACAAACGTGGACACTTTTTATAACTCTTATAACTCCATATCTACTATTTCAATCTTCATAAATTTTGATGTACGTATTGGTTATTGTCGCGTGACACGTGCATTCTTGTACATTCTGGAATCCGTATAATTGTGTATTTGTGATGTGTGGTACTGTGTTGTATTGTTGTGCGTATTATTGATTTCACATCCCTGTGATTCCACATACCTGAGGTTTCACACACCTGTGATTTTTACACACCTGTGATTTAGCATGTACATTTGCCATGTACAATGTGCGTGTAATAAGGGGGCTTATGTTGTATTGGTGGAGATACGTTTATGCGTGTCCTATTTGCGGATTTAAATATACGTCTATTTTATGAGCAATGTTTTACTGATGTCACGCCATATTTGCCACAGACTATGCATGTGTGTGGTAGAGAACTCGTTGACTGCGTGTGCTGGTTTCGCTAGGGAGAAGACCTTTTAGTATTACGGATGTCCACTGTCCGTGCCAGCCGAGTTTGTCCGCGTGTCAGTGTTCACCATATAAGGGACCTTCTGTAGGTGAAGCCAGTATATAGCGCAGACCATACCATGGTCTGCCCTGTTATGTATGCTACGGGTTAGTGTTTCATCATAGCCTGGTACTGGCCAACACGGATATATCAGATCCCATAATGGTGATGTTTGTGTCGTGATATTTCCGATGACCACGATATTTGAGTTTAGTATGTGCTACACTCTCATTTGAGTGTATAGCCGTAGGACCGTTATGGAGGGTTTTGGCGGGGCCAAGAAGCGACCTTCGCATTGTCGAGACCAGTCGAGTAGATTTCGGATTATGAGATCTGGGTCTATAGTGTGCAGATTTATGGTAGTGTGGGGTATACCATGTTGGATGGTATTTATTCCACGAGGGCTGTACACTGGTTTGGTTGAATTTAAGGCTGTGAACATATATTTATGCCAAATATAACCCACGGGTGACATGGCAAAAGCCATGGTTTTGTAGTATTTATGTGAGATGTCGTACGAGGGGTAGGCATATTCATTTATTCCACGTGCATGGTTTCACTGGTGCGTATATAAGCGATGTCTCGATATGTGTTGGCGGGACACATATTTTCTGGTTACAGAAGATTAGTACTGTATTCACAGTGACACGGAGGATTTTGGTATGTACCTAGAACATTTTATTTCAGCTGTGATTTTGCCGTTGTTCGATTCCCGTTTTAGTCCGTTGTGCATCCTGTCTGTCTGTCTGTGCGTATTCGTCCAGTAATTGGAGACTCATTTCATTTTTGTAGCCTCTTGAGAACGCTCCAGCGAGCCACATTGGACGTTTTGGTCCACTCGTTTGAGGGCAGACCCCAGTCAGTGCAGAGTGTCGGGTCGTCCGAGAGTCCGTACGTCTGTCTGGCGCAGTGTGTGTAGCAGCTCCGGGTACAGGCCTGTATATAGCAGTGTGTGATAGCTACATCGCGTTCAGCAGACAGTCACAGCCATAGTTTAGTGAAGTGAAACGCCATACACACATATCATATCATTATACTACCACCGAGTTGAATGTCACCTAAGTGAAACTTTTCCCGGCGTCTTAGCCATAGTGATAATCGCCATTTTTGTATTATATCGGAACTTCACATCCGGTCTACCACTTCCGGTATTACAACCCATTGATTCACCATGGATACTTTACATCCGGTCTACCACATCCGGGTTGCTACAGTCGAGTGATACCATAGGAACTTTACCTCTGGTCCACCATTTCCGGAAATAATACTACCTTGGGAACTTTACTTCCGGTACCAGCTTCCGGAACATTATCGTTATTGACTATCATGTGATGTAACCACATCCGGCTTTGACTTTGACATTCATACTTTGGAAATATATTGCATAGGCAATACATATGTATACTTTGATAGTGTATGGTTATACTCCTATCATGGCTAAAGGATTGTAGTAAGACTACATATATTGTTTATGGATTAATCCACTTGAAGTTGGATTATAGCCATATTGTTGACTAGACCTCATATTGCGGGTGAGGCAGACCTTGGGACCTTGATACTCAGAGGTTGGTTACACTATCTATTGAGATACGCCAGCACTGGGGTAGCTCAGATGATTGTCATTTGTCCTCCAATGTTCGTTATGCCATGTTATACTTGTATGTTATTTCACTTTGATTAGCGATCATCAAAGTACTTGTGCATTCATACTATTGTCCACTACGGGACCATTGAGATACCACATACCGAGTTTATTCGTCTATAGCTTATAAGTTGCGTTAAAGTATAACAGTCGATTGGCTTACAACCTTGTAGTAATTGAATTAGTATCATGCACAGTACAGTGATGTTCGCATATCAATGTATCATGTATTCCTGTGTGTTCCCCATGTAATATAGTGTACATTATAAGTGATTAAGTGACTACGTGTACTTATCTACTCTGGCCTATCCCTTACACTTCAACTGCATTGTTACCACTTTTCGTTCGTCAGATCAAGCTATATTGGCCATAACGTCATAACAATTGAAGTATTCCACTTGGTTCATATGATAATTGGGGGAGACAATTTGTCTCGATCATTCCTGACCTTGGTAATGACCTTGACAATGGTGTCAGAAGTGGGATTTTTGTTTCTCTTTTTATAATCAGTTTCTTCAAAGCAGTTGAAGTAAGGAGGCTAGAATAGCTGTACCCCTAGTGTCGTCAAAATTCAATCTTGTATTTGTTTGCCTTGGGAGTTAATGTAAGATGCCCTCCAACACTTAGGCACTAATACATCACCACATACATGATCTGACTACCTAGGTACAGAAGTATTAGAGTTGAGACGATCTTGTGAGATAGTCGATGTAAGGGTCATTGCAATTTTTGATTTGTCAACAGTACCTCCCTGTGATGATGGCACAGCGGGTGTTCTAGGTTATCACTAGACACTTCTATATCTGAGGCGAGATTACTACCAGTATTATATTGTGTATGAACAATACTATATCCTGCCAGGTGTCTATAACCAGTCCCCAATATTTGTGTCCAGTACCTTAGAGAGGGAATGGTAAATATACCATTACATTAGACTATACATATACCGGATTGACTTACCCGAATTGAGAAACTTATACCGTCGTTAGGAGTAGAGACCGGATTGATTTACCTTAACCTTGTAAACGTGAAGCAAGAGACTCGCACAAATCACCAAGTGATTTGAGTGCTAGAGACCTTGTGTACCGTCGGGTAAAGCGTGTAAATCGATAATCCGGAGTTGAGTTGAGAGTGAGAATGTCGTCCATTAAGGAGCTAATGGACATAGGCAAGAGCTTAGGGCTAGCAGATTCAGAGTTAAGGACCTTTGTAAAGGAAGAGCAGGAGAGAGAAAGACAGGAAAGACTAGAGGCTAGACAGGCTGAGAAAGATAGGTTAGATGCTGAGCGGTTGGCTAAAGAGTCTGAGCGGTTGACTAAAGAGGTTGAACGACAGATGGAGAAAGATAGGTTAGATGTTGCGCAGTTAGCTAAGGAGGTTGAGCGACAGGCTGAGAAGGATAGGTTAGATGCTGAGCAGTTAGCTAAAGAGGTTGAGCGACAGATGGGGAAAGATAGATTAGATGCCAATGAAGCACAGTTAGCTCTAGAATTTAAATTGCGAGAACTAGACACTAAGCATCAGGTAGAAATGGCAAAAGTAGAAAGGGGAGAAGTAGTAGATGAAGATAGACATGATAGGGACTATGGCCGAGCATTCGGTCCGAAGCTGCCACATTTTGATCAGAATAATGACAACATGGATAGCTACTTAGCTAGATTTGAAGGTACTCAGCATTCGCAGGCAAATTGGAAAGGGGGAGAGATAAGTGGTCACTACACTTGAGTGCTTTATTGAAGGGCAAGGCATTAGATGTATATTCTAGACTACATATTGATGATGCTCTTGACTATGATAAGTTGAAATCCGCATTGTTGAAATGTTTTGATCTAACGGAAGATGGGTTCAGACGCATGTTCAAAAACACCAAACCTGATCACAGTGAATCATTTGTGCAATATGTCAGTCGGTCAAAGAACTATTTAGATAGATGGTTTGAGTTAGGTAAGGTGAATAGAACATATGAAGGAGTACTAGACTACTGATCAGAGATCAGATGTTAAGTATATGCAGTCGTGAGCTCTCTAACTTAATTTCTTCAAAGAGAAAACATTTTGACTCGATAGACAGATGGCGGTTCAGGCAGATTACTTTGCAGAAGCTTGAGGAGGTAGCAAGTATGTAGTTCAGAGGAACAGTACTAGCAACAGAACTGAGTACAGGTCAGTAGATAACCAGAGGCGCAAGGTAAGTAGTGCAGATAATCGATCCAGAGATAGGAGTCGAGATAGGGACAGGTACCAAAATAGAAGCCCAAGTAGGGGTAGTTATGATAGAAGCCCGAGTAGAGGTAGTTACGACAGAAGTACCAGCAGGAACGGCTACGATAGACATCGCGGGACATGTTACCAGTGTGGCAAAGAAGGTCACATGTCCTACGATTGTACTAAGCGTGACCGGTCCTCAGCTTACAAAGCAGCAGCAGTCGAGGAATAGAAACATGTAAGTTTTGCAGATAAAGAACAGAGAGGTCGGTACAGAGGTAGAAATAGAGGTAGAAGTGGAAGGCACACTAGAGGCAGAGGTAGAGGTAGATGGCAAAACACGGAACAACCAGGGGAAAACCAAGGAAATTTCTGTATGGTTGATACCGACACCACTATTGTATGTTCAGGTAGCGAGATACATCCGGAGTTGATTAACGGATGTACATTTGGTATGGATAGGCTACCGTAGCAGAGGGCACATTAAATGGGAAAAAGGTCACAGTAATGCGAGATACTGGGTGTACCGGGGTGGTCGTCAGGGAAAGCTTAGTACAACCAGATCAGTTTTTAAGCAAAGTTTCAACATGCATGCTGGTAAATAGGAGCAAAATGAGTGGAATTCCTACCGCCCGGGTAGATCTAGATACACCTTTTTTCAAAGGTCCGGTAGAAGCCCTTTGCATGACAGATACAATGTATGATGTTACCATAGGTAATGTAGACGGGTCAGAGTTACCGGTGATATCCGATTTTAGAGGCGCAAAATCGTGCGCAGTTGAAAACTAGGTCACAAAACGACAGTCCGAGACGAATCATATAAGACCCTCAAAGTCCCTACCGCAATCGCTAACGTATCACGCGATGAATTCAAAGAGGCGCAGGCACATGACGTCACATTGACGTCAGTTCGAAATAATGCAAAAGACGGAACGGTACGGTCAAGTAAGAACGGAAACAAATCGAAATTCGCATACGGAAAAGACTTGTTGTATCGTAATTTCGAATCGATAGGGTCAGGTAGGATGTACCATCAGCTGGTAGTCCCAAAAACACTTAGGACTACCGTGATGAAAGTGGCACATGAATCAATCATGGCGGGGCATTTAGGGGTTAAGAAGACAACTGATCGAGTGTTATCAGAATTTTATTGGCCAGGCGTGGGCAGTGACATTACACGGTTTTGTAGGTCTTGTGACATATGTCAAAAGACTGTGTCAAAGGGACACATCACCAAGGTTCCGTTAGGAACTGTGCCGTTGATAGACACTCCGTTCAAACGAGTGGCAGTTGACATTGTAGGGCCAATTTTTCCAGCTACCGATCGGAAGAATCGTTACATACTAACGTTAGTTGATTATGCAACTAGGTACCCAGAGGCGGTACCACTACCAGGCATCGAGGCCGAACGAGTCGCGGAAGCTCTCGTGGATATGTTCAGTAGACTGGGTATCCCCGAGGAGATGTTCACCGATCGGGGTAGTCAATTTACGTCGGCAGTCATGGAGGAAGTTAGTAGATTGTTATCGCTGAGACAATTAACCACGACACCGTACCACCCACAGTGTAACGGTCTCGTGGAACGGTTCAATGGTACGTTAAAGCAAATGCTTCGTAGAATGGCAAGCGAACGACCCAAAGATTGGGACAAATACATTAACGCGCTCTTATTCGCGTATCGCGAAGTCCCTCAAGAAAGTTTGACTTTCTCACCGTTTGAACTATTGTACGGAAGGACCGTTCGGGGTCCGATGAGCATACTAAGAGATCTGTGGTCCGAGAAGGACATAGAGGACAACGTCAAAACGACGTATCAGTACGTCCTCGACTTGCGCGAACGGCTCGAGAAAACGTGCGAAATCGCGCATGAGAACTTGAAGAGTGCGTCCAAAAAGTACGCAAAGTACTACTACCGTAAGACTCGTAGTAGGCAGTATGCAGTGGCAGATCAGGTACTTGTACTACTACCGACAGACAACAACAAATTGCTTCTTAGGTGGAAGGGACCATACCCCATAACAGAGGTAGTTAATGAGTGGGACTATAGAGTTGACATGGGAGGGAGTTGAAAACCTTTCATGCAAACATGTTAGAGAGGTACGAGACTAGGCCTGAGCACCCGGGGAAGGGAATACTCACTGTAATAAATGCGGCCGTGATAGAAGACACAGTAGAGGGGGATCCTAGTCCAAGTGGGTGTAGTGCCGAAGAAAACATGTTATGTCCCAGGGGATTAGAGTCCGATACGGAGAGCAAAGTTGACCTGTCGCCTGATTTAGGCAAGAAACAAAAGACGCAAGTCAAAGAGATCTTACGGGAATTCACCCATGTCCTGAGGGATGCACCAGGACACACCCATATAGAGAAACATGAGATAAAGTTGTCAACGCAAGACCCATTAGAATTAGGGGGTACCCTATCCCATTTAAGGTCAGGGTAAACAGTCAGCCAGGAAGTAGAGGAGATGCTGAAGCTAGGTGTCATAGAACCTTCAAAATCACCCTACTCATCCCCCGTAATTCTGGTTAGGAAAAAGGACGGGGGGGGGGGGGGGCTCCGATTCTGCATTGATTTCCGGCAACTTAACAAAGTCACTGTGTTTGATGCGGAACCAATGCCAAATATTGAAGAGATGTTCTCTAAGTTGGCGGGACATAGCTACTTTTCAAAGCTGGACCTGAGTAAGGGCTACTGGCAGGTCCCATTGGATGAGAATTCCAGGGAATATTCCGCTTTCGAGGCACCCCAGGGTCTATTCCAGTTCAAGGTCATGCCCTTTGGAATGGTCACGGCACAGGCTACTTTCTGTAGACTCATGAGGAAAGTATTAAAGGGGGTCCACAATGCAGACAGCTTTGTTGATGACCTCTTGATATTCTCCCATACGTGGCAACAACACCTGGGAGCTCTGAGTGAAGTCCTCTCCCGATTGTCCGATGCAAATCTAACGGCAAAACCCTCCAAGTGCAGCATTGGTACAGGCAACTTGAGTGCCTGGGACATACTATCAGCAGTAAGAAAGAACTAAGGGCCCATCCCGAAAAGGTCAAGGCAGTTCATGAAGCTAATGTCCCTGAGACAAAGAAGGAGGTCAGGGCTCTTGGGGTTAGCCGGGTTCTATAGGAAGTTCATGCCCAACTTCGCAGAGATAGCGAGCCCGCTAACTGACCTTACTAAGAAAGGTCAACCAAACAAGGTCAACTAGGGGGCACCCCAACAGAAAGCTTTCGTTACCCTCAAGGGATTATTGACCAGGGACCCAGTTCTGAAACTGCCCGAACTAGACAAACCTTTCGTGCTCAGGACGGATGCTTCCGACATTGGGTTAGGGGCAATACTGTTACAAGAGCAGGATGGTATCCCACTTCCGATAGCGTATGCCAGCAAAAAGATGTTGCCAAGGGAACGCAATTATTCGGTAGTTGAGAAGGAGTGTCTGGCAGTCGTGTGGGGGGTCGAGAAGTTCCACCGTTATTTGTTTGGGGGGGGAATTTATCCTAGAAACGGACCACCAACCGTTGGTTTACCTAAACAAAGCCAAGGTTTGCAAATTCCCGACTAATGAGGTGGGCCTTGATACTGCAACCTTACCGAATGCGTATTGTTGCGATAAAAGGGGCCGACAATCTGGGGGCAGACTACCTGAGCAGGATATCGGGGTAGATTCAGCTGTGCCAACGTGTCTCGCGATTATGCACGAAAGTGTAAACACTTTTTGTTTAGGGGGGAGATATGTCGCGTGACACGTGCATTCTTGTACATTCTGGAATCCGTATAATTGTGTATTTGTGATGTGTGGTACTGTGTTGTATTGTTGTGCGTATTATTGATTTCACATCCCTGTGATTCCACATACCTGTGGTTTCACACACTTGTGATTTTTACACACCTGTGATTTAGCATGTACATTTGCCATGTACAATGTGCGTGTAATAAGGGGGCTTATGTTGTATTGGTGGAGATACGTTTATGCGTGTCCTATTTGCGGATTTAAATATACGTCTATTTTATGAGCAATGTTTTACTGATGTCACGCCATATTTGCCACAGACTATGCATGTGTGTGGTAGAGAACTCGTTGACTGCGTGTGCTGGTTTCGCTAGGGAGAAGACCTTTTAGTATTACGGATGTCCACTGTCCGTGCCAGCCGAGTTTGTCCGCGTGTCAGTTGTTCACCATATAAGGGACCTTCTGTAGGTGAAGCCAGTATATAGCGCAGACCATACCATGGTCTGCCCTGTTATGTATGCTACGGGTTAGTGTTTCATCATAGCCTGGTACTGGCCAACACGGATATATTAGATCCCATAATGGTGATGTTTGTGTCGTGATATTTCCGTAAATGACCACGATATTTGAGTTTAGTATGTGCTACACTCTCATTTGAGTGTATAGCCGTAGGACCGTTATGGAGGGGTTTGGCGGGGCCAAGAAGCGACCTTCGCATTGTCGAGACCAGTCGAGTAGATTTCGGATTATGAGATCTGGGTCTATTAGTGTGCAGATTTATGGTAGTGTGGGGTATACCATGTTGGATGGTATTTATTCCACGAGGGCTGTACACTGGTTTGGTTGAATTTAAGGCGTGGGAACATATATTTATGCCAAATATAACCCACGGGTGACATGGCAAAAGCCATGGTTTTGTAGTATTTATGTGAGATGTCGTACGAGGGGTAGACATATTCATTATTCCGTGCATGGTTTCACTGGTGCGTATATAAGCGATGTCTCGATATGTGTTGGCGGGACACATATTTTCTGGTTACAGAAGACTAGTACTGTATTCACCAGTGACACGGAGGATTTTGGTATGTACCTAGAACATTTTATTTCAGCTGTGATTTGCCGTTGTTCGATTCCCGTTTTAGTCCGTTGTGCATCCTGTCTGTCTGTCTGTGCGTATTCGTCCAGTAATTGGAGACTCATTTCATTTTTGTAGCCTCTTGAGAACGCTCCAGCGAGCCACATTGGACGTTTTGGTCCACTCGTTTGAGGGCAGACCCCAGTCAGTGCAGAGTGTCGGGTCGTCCGAGAGTCCGTACGTCTGTCTGGCGCAGTGTGTGTAGCAGCTCCGGGTACAGGCCTGTATAGAGCAGTGTGTGATAGCTACATCGCGCTCAGCAGACAGTCACAGCCATAGTTTAGTGAAGTGAAACGCCATACACACATATCATATCATTATACTACCACCGAGTTGAATGTCACCTAAGTGAAACTTTTCCCGGCGTCTTAGCCATAGTGATAATCGCCATTTTTGTATTATATCGGAACTTCACATCCGGTCTACCACTTCCGGTATTACAACCCATTGATTCACCATGGATACTTTACATCCGGTCTACCACATCCGGGTTGCTACAGTCGAGTGATACCATAGGAACTTTACCTCTGGTCCACCATTTCCGGAAATAATACTACCTTGGGAACTTACTTCCGGTACCAGCTTCCGGAACATTATCGTTATTGACTATCATGTGATGTAACCACATCGGCTTTGACTTTGACATTCATACTTTGGAAATATATTGCATAGGCAATACATATGTATACTTTGATAGTGTATGGTAATACTCCTATCATGGCATATCATGGCTAAAGGATTGTAGTAAGACTACATATATTGTTTATGGATTAATCCACTTGAAGTTGGATTATAGCCATATTGTTGACTAGACCTCATATTGCGGGTGAGGCAGACCTTGGGACCTTGATACTCATTAGGTTACACTATCTATTGAGATACGCCAGCACTGGGGTAGCTCAGATGATTGTCATTTGTCCTCCAATGTTCGTTATGCCATGTTATACTTGTATGTTATTTCACTTTGATTAGCGATCATCAAAGTACTTGTGCATTCATACTATTGTCCACTACGGGACCATTGAGATACCACATACCGAGTTTATTCGTCTATAGCTTATAAGTTGCGTTAAAGTATAACAGTCGATTGGCTTACAACCTTGTAGTAATTGAATAGTATCATGCACAGTACAGTGATGTTCGCATATCAATGTATCATGTATTCCTGTGTGTTCCCCATGTAATATAGTGTACATTATAAGTGATTAAGTGACTACGTGTACTTATCTACTCTGGCCTATCCCTTACACTTCAACTGCATTGTTACCACTTTTCGTTCGTCAGATCAAGCTATATTGGCCATAACGTCATAACAATTGAAGTATACTTGGTTCATATGATAATTGGGGGAGACAATTTGTCTCGATCATTCCTGACCTTGGTAATGACCTTGACAGTTATTACATTTCGCATATACATTTTATATTGACTTTATCGAAACCACACGCCAACGGCGATTTTGACGGCACTGGGTCGAAATCGAAATAAACATTTGTACGTAACGCTATAAAACTGCTTTTAAAATGGTAGTAAACCACTTTCCTGCTGAAAAATTGTATTTAATACATTAAATCCATCATTGAGTAATACAATACAAATAAAGACATACATTCACCACTTACATTAGGCAGTATATACATACGTCCGTCCGTCTGTCCGTGCTTTCGTCACCAAACTTGTAACTCGTAAAACGTTTAAACCGTACTAGCTACAAACTTGAAACTTGGCGCACTGGCGCCCGTTACACTAAACTTCGTTTAACAAAAAATGTTCGTAAGTGCAAATTTATAATCGTGTGTAAATTTCAATTGATGGATTTACATTTATTGAGCATAGGCTGCATACAGCCTATGCTCAATAAATGTAAATCCAAATCATTGTGTACATGAAAACGTTGTTAATGCGAAATTTACCGACTATCATAATTTTGCACTAACGAATATGTTAGTCGTACGAAGTTTAGTGAAACGGCCCCCATATCATTAGCAAGATATTGAAATTTCAAAGAACCCCTGGGATGCAGTTGTGTTCCATATGCACAGTATAATGCTTGGCAATTGTTAGATAGGCAAGGACTATACTGTGCATATTAAACTGCATCCCAGATGTCCATTAACCCTTTCAACCCTAAGGAACTGTAATGGACTGTGATATGCTAATGTTCTGACCAATCCAATGGTCACATAATGATTTTCAGGTTCGTCCATTTATGAAAAGGGGGTGTTTTTGTTCTAAGAAATATTAAAATTACTTTCAAAAAGTGCAGATCCTGATGAGACGGCTCGTTACGAGCCGGCTCATCTGGATCTGCACTTTTTGCATAAACAATTACCCCACGTATTGATTGGCATTATTATACATTTTATACCAGACATAAATTATTTGATTCAATTCCATCAAATATTGATTTTATTGCGAAAAAACGATTTTCCTATGGGAATTTAACATGGGGAGTCAATTTCCAAAACTTTTAATTTTTTGATCCTGAATTATCCTGAAGGATCAAAATAAAAAAAAAGTTTGGAAATTGACTCCGAAACCTGGCGAGATAGCTTGCAAATAATTTAACTAAGAAAATAAAAGCTAGATTTTGAAAATTTGTCCATAAATAAAAAAAATATTTAAAAAAGAATCTATTTTTAGCCCCCATGTTAAATTCCCATATGAAAATCGTTTTTTTTCGCAATAAAATCAATATTTGATGGAATTTCATCAAACAAATTTTTTTGGGGAGGGTTACTTTTTTGTTGCTGATGAAAAAGTAATTACTTTTAAATATTTTTTAGATTTAATGTGTTTAATAGCCAAAAGTTCGTCGGCAGAAAAACGTTGAACAGACAGTAGTATCCAATCGATTAGCAATTAGCAAACACGGGATAATGAGATGCAAAAGTGTGTGTCTGTCCGTCACATTCCGCTTTAACCTACTTGTAGTTACCGTATGAACGATTTGCTGGACACTTCAGACACATGTTTCATCGCCACCCATATTTTCGTTTCACGTCCCACACATGCTCCCCTGTGAAGACGGTCAATGTGAACTATTTTAAAATGTCCAGTTCAGTCGATCCAAGCACCACAGCGATGTGATACATGTACATGCCGTTGTCAACACAAACTGTCACATTTTCAGCGTTAAAATAACTTATCTCAAACAGCACTAATATCGTGTTCCTGAATCAGGAACACGATATTAGTGCTGTTTGAGGTACGTACATGGATATAAGACACGCCATGTGATTTTGTACCTTCGGACATCTGCGTAATTTCATATAATACGTTTACAAAATATTTTCCGGACATGCGGAATGTCAGAAAATTGTCAACTTTTGAATTTATTCATGAAAAAATATTGTAAATTTTGTAAACGTATGCAGAAATAATTCCAGCACACAAATATTTACACAATTCCCTAACATTTGATTGGCCCGTAGCAAGTCTCTGTCCAAAATTTATATCCCAGTAAACTCCCACGCCGAACTACTTTTCGTAACCGTGAGGCGCAGTTAAAATAATTCTTAAGAAAACGGTATTCTTAAGAAAATGTCCAGTATTCCCGCGATAAATTCCACAAAAAGGCCATTCATTCCTATAATGAATATGGTGTCCAACGATCACGCTCATAATGCTAATATCAACGTATTTTCTTAATAATCCGCTGGCAAAGATGACACACGCGCAACACCGTATCCTTTTATGCAGCTGCTTACGGAAAATCTACACCGTAGACAAACAATAACGAGATAAATCAGAAAATGCCATAAAAACATGTCATATCCTGCATGTAGAGAGCTGACACTTTACATGGCTCATTTAGACTGTATTTACTCGATATCGCCACCGAAAAGGGACAATAACACGTGTTAGTTATCCAGAAATCGGCACTTTCATCACGCTCCCTCGATTCAAAATTCAAGTACAAAAAGGTGTCATCTTTGCAAGCGAATTATTCAGAAAATATGTTGTCATTAGTATTGTGAGCGTAATCGTTGGACATCATATTCATTTCTGCATCTGTACATACCAGATTGTTGATAATATCCGGTAAGCTGTAAAATATTTAATTAAACTGACGCTTTCCTGCTGTCATTCCACTAAGCCATCTTGGTGACATATATATACCCTGTCCGCACCGTATCACGGAAACTCTCCACCGTATCACGATACGGACAGTGGTAATGAAATTACGCAGATGTCCGAATGTACAAAATCACATGGCGTGTCTCATATATGGCTGTGACTGGAGAATGAGACTAATTGGCTTCGTGGACAGTATAGATCCAAATCAGCATGTTCCATCAATGAAACAGCCGTTATGCTTCTAACAAGCTTCTAACAAGCAATATAGATCGTTATCAGGCTACAGGCGTGTGAATTTGATCACGGGATGTGCTGGTCACAAATCCCATAATCCCTATTGCCACAGCCACATATTTACATCCAGGCGGGCATGGGGGATGCAATAATTGCTTTTATTATATTCTTGCAAATTATTTGCACGTGTTTCGCTGCGAGAGAAAACCCGTAATCAACTCCTTACAAATTATATGCCGTGAAGAGAGCACCCGTAATTGCGCGCCTGTTTTCTTGGAAACCACGAACTACCATGCAAAATGTTTAATTTTTATTAGTCAAAATAAAGTTACATGTATTTGAACACATTCCAAACATGCACTGAAATATATCTGGTTTATAGGAACAGCTGCGTAATTTGGATTTCAAAAAGTTTACATGACGTCACATTTGAAGTCACACAACGTAAAGTCAAAACGCGGGAAAACACGTCATTGTATAACTATTCATGCGCACATCACAATTCATTGATTATAATCTCAACAAGAAATGCGTTTGTCGAACGCGGATGCCACCTGCAGCATATTTGAGAAACTGTGACAAATTGGTTAACCGAAACGTGTGACGGACGGACGGACGGACGGACAGACGGACGGTACAAACACTATATGCCACCCGTTTCTTCGAAACCCGGTGGCATAAAAATAGACTAAATGTGCATATATATCCGCCGTGAAAGTGTAATACATAGGATATTCCATGGTACATGTTTGAATAGCGGAAATAATACACTCGTGTCCGTCGGCGTCCGTGCAAGCAACTCGTTCGCTACGCTCACTCGTTGCTTACGCGGAAGCCGACGCACACTCGTGTATTATTTCCCGTTATTCAAAATGTACGATGGAATATCCTCTATTTATTACACTCTTGTGAGTTATTTGCATGGTTTTCGCTGTGAGAGAAAACCCGTAATCAACTCCTTATAAATAATACACCGTGAAGAGAACATCCGTAATTGCACGTTCTTTTATTACAGTCAAAATAAAGTTATCTGAAAATGTGGAGAGAGTCTCGACTACTCTAAAATGTTAATGTGATTGAACACATTCGAAACATATATTGAAATATATCTAGTTCATAGAAACAGCTGCGTAATATAGATTTCAAAAAGTTTACATGACGTCACGTTTGACGTCCGTCGGCTTCCGTGCAAGCAACTCGTTCGCTACGGTCACTATTTGCTTACGCGGAGGCCGACGCACATTCGTGTATTATTTCCCGCTATTCAACATGTACGATCGAATATCATCTATGACTTGATCATTACATGTATGTCCGTTCAATAGCAATATCGTAATATTGAAACACGCCATTCTAATTTGTACTTTCGCACACCTGCGTAATTTCATGATATACGTTTACAAAAAATGTACACTATTTTCCGTAATGGAGTCAAAAGTTAACAAAACTTTCAGAGTACATGCGGAATTATATTCCGCATGTACTCTGAACAATTTGTTAACTTTTGACTTTATTTATAAAATATATATATTTTTTTTTGTATTCATCTCGGGTTATACTTAACGGATCGTAACCAAATTCGGAAAAAATGTTTATCACGGCAAATATAAATAACCATATTGATCTTCAAAAAAATCCGAGGACTCGTCTCCCCTTGGCAGCCATTTTTAATTTTTGAATTCTGTATCATTTTCCACACAATAACTCAAGTTTGAGTTGACGGATCGTGACCAGATTTGGCATACATGTTTATCACGTCAGGACACATAACCATGTCGATTGTCAAACAGTTCCGATGCCTTATCTCCCATGGCAGCCATTTTTAATTTAATGTGTATATTTCATCCAAACATTTTTTGATGCAAACATGGTTAGACAGCACTTTAGAATCGTTTCCATGAAAGTTCTGTCAAACCATGTTGTTGATGAAAAAATAGAAAATAAAAAACAGCTGACGACACAATCTAATTCAACATTTTAGATGTGAAATGATCATACTTTTTAATTTGTCGAAAACATTTTTTTTCAGGCGACGCATTTAATTATTATAAATAATTAAAAAATATCATGCCTCATTTGCATATGCAAATAGCCTGATACCATCGCTAGTCAATATCAGTAAAATAAATATCTGTATAGCGGGCACACGTAATTTTTAGAACTGGTGGAATAGTGACACAAATATACACTTATTTAATTTTTATAAAGAACATTTTTTGCATACTGCGTGGGCATGTACCTTTAAAAGAGGCAACACAGTAGCACAATTCGCCACATTTATTGGATTTACATTTATTGAGCATAGGCTGCATATGCAGCCTATGCTCAATAAATGTAAATCCATCAATTGGATGAACACGTACTCATATGGAAGCGTCCCGGTGCCAATGCTAAACTATTTTGTATAGTATCTCCTAATTAGGAGTTAGTATTTCCTAATTAAGGCTTAGTATCTCCTAATTAGGAGATAGTATCTCTTAATTAGGAGTTAGTATCTCCTAACTAGGACTTAGTAACTCATAATTAGGACTTATTATCTACTAATTAGGACTTAGTATCTCCTAATTAGGACTTACTCTCTGTGTGAATGCTAAAACATGTTTTATCTCCTAATTAAGAGATACTAACTCCTAATTAGGTGATACTATGTCCTAATTAGGAGACATATCGCCTAATTAGGACTTAATATCTCCTAATTATGAGATAGTATCTCCTATCCTAATTAGGAGATAAATATATTTTAGCATTGGCACTAGGACGCTTCCATATAATCATCATTTTCATTATAAAAGTTATTTCGTGTTGTTATTTCGTCTCCGACTTGTCAAGCTTCATCAACTCATTCAGGAGTTTCTTAAACACATTTTCACAGACGTCCTCCCACGTAAATGACGTCACTGTGACGCAGTGTGACGTAGGGCATTTCCCGCGCCTACAATTGTTATTACACCAGTCGTTAAACCGTGGCAGCACGCCCTTGTAACGCTTAACATCCGACTTCCGGCAGCAGTCATTGGCGCACGCGACAGCGTGCATTTCCGCGCATTCCTCGCACTTGATTGGCTTAATATTGACGTCATCACCAACGTCATCATCGATGTTGGCGTCGTTAGCACCGGAATTCACGGCTGGCAACCGACAAACCTTCGTTGCCTTGGTGACGGTGACCACCCTGCAATGGCTGTCCGGACAATTTCCCACAGCGCAGCTATTTTCGCACCAGTCGTCAAATCGGGGCAGGTTACCTGTAAATGACACGGTTTTAATTAACCCTTTCAACCCTAAGTAACTGTGATATGCTAATTTTCCGACCAATCCAATCGTCACAAAATTATGTTCAGACTAGTCCATTTATGAAAAGGGGGTATGTTTTGTTCTCAAAAATATGAAAATTACTTCCAAACAGTGCAGATCCTGATGAGACGGCTCGTTACGAGCCGGCTCATCTGGATATGCACTGTTTGCATAAACCGCTATAGCGGGCTTTCGGGTTCAAAGGGTTAAAACTGGACTCCCACACCTCACCTTGTAATAAAAGCAGACCTATTTACATGTTTCGTTCATTCTTTAGATGTGACATTTTTCGGGCAAAATAAACATTAATTTACCATTTCTGGACGTGATAATTGTCAATATTATACATCTTATATTTTTTGATGGTCAGTGATCATACTTTATAATATGTCGATACAAATAGTTATTCAGGTGACGTATTTAACTGATATAAAAAAACTAGAAATGGACGCTTTTCGACAAGCGCATGTGTATCCCCCTCCCCAGATACACAAGTAGTTTGAAAAAAGGGTGTTCGAGTTATGCTCCGGAGACAAAATCAGTGCGCGGAAAAATTGGTGATGCAAGAGTTGTCATTCTTGATTGACACACCTTTAGGGTCGTGGTCTATGCATGTGTGAAGTTTCGTGAAAATATTCCAAAGGGTGTTCGAGTTATGCTCCGGACACGAAATCAGTGCACGAAACAACAAAGGGAGATAACTAAGAAATTAACGACGCAAGAGTTGTCATTCTTACGTGCGACACACCTTTGGGTCGTCTTCTATGCATGTGTGAAGTTTAATAAACTTGAAAATGTGTTCATAGAACACGGATGTCCCACATATCGCTTTGATAATAAATGAGGCCAAATTCCAAGTCAAAATTTTATTTTACCTGAGCGTTAAAGTTTTTGAAGCACCAAGTATGTGACCTTGACCCTGGGCTTGGCGGGGGCAGGACGAACGTGTATTTGGCACAGGGCGGTAGAGGACCATTAGAGCAATGCATATATGAAATATGAAGCTGATCCGTGAAAGAAAACAAAAAGTATAAGATATTTACCTGAGCGTTAACTTTTAAAGTTTTTGAAGCACTAAGTATGTGATCTTAACCCTGGGCTTGGCGGGGGCAGGACGAACGTGGATTTGGCACAGGGCGGTAGAGGACCATTAGATCAACGCGTATATGAAATATGAAGTTGATCCGTGAATGGAAAGAAAAATTATAAGATATTTACCTGAGCGTTAAAGTTTTTGAAGCACCAAGTATGTGACCTTGACCCTGGGCTTGGCGGGGGCAGGACAAACGTGGATTTGGCACAGGGCGGTAGAGCAATGCGTATATGAAATATGAAGCTGATCCATGAAAGAAAACAGAAATTATAAGATATTTACCTGAGCGTTAAAGTTTTTGAAGCACTAAGTATGTGACCTTGACCCTGGGCTTGGCGGGGGCAGGACAAACGTGGATTTGGCACAGGGCGGTAAAGAACTATCAGAGAAATGTGTATATGAAATATGAAGCAGATCGGTAGAAGGATGAAGAAATTATGAGACATTTACCCGAGTGTTAAAGTTTTGTGACGGACGGACGGACGGACGTTCTTACGAGAGCTACATTGTGAGGTTATTTCCTTTGATGTTTACACTGTGGGGTTAACCTCACAATGTAGCAACTTATTCCGTTATTTTCTTCCTTAACGATTCTCTTACGGAATAAATCGCATAATATGCAAATGAGCTAGCCATTAGTTAATTATATTTGAAAAACACTTATCCAAGTGTCTTAAATAGGGCGGTAGGTGGGTTTCAGCACAACACAGCAACCTCACAATGTAGCTCTCGTAAGTACGGACGCACGGACGGGAGGACGGGACGGACGTTCCTACGAATGAATACTTTTTGGGTTTTTACTCTATAAAAATACCCAACAAGAGTACCCAACACTATCCTAACCCTACCCAATAAGATCCCCGTACGCTTACATAAAGTACCCATTCGTGTGTGCGGACGGACGGACGGACAAGGGTAACACTAAATGCCCCCTCCACTATCGTGGTGGGGCATACAAATATTCCAAAGGGTGTTCGAGTTATGCTCTGGATACGAAATCAGAGCATGAAACAACAAAGGGAGATAAATAAACAAGAATTCCGCGGAATCAAATGCCTCGCCTTGTCCCGCCTTGACCTCGAGCCTGGGCCCGAAAGCAATTTTCACTGGCCCGAACATATACAATTATTGACTAGTGAGTCATAGAATATCAGATTATATTCTATGGCTCACTAGTCAATAATTGTCTTATTATATGATAATAGTATGTATATAGCACTTACGACCTTATGCTACTAGACAAAAATTTAAAAAGAAATTGAAAAAAAAAATGGAATTTTTTTTTTTAAAAATTAAAAATAATAATGCTTGCTACTGGAGCCCAGAATTTTTTTTAATAGTCCTAGATTTATCTACATATATCTCCACAGGTCCACATAATGCCACAATATTTTCAACACAGTTTACTGAAATGTAATATACATGTAGTAATTTACCTGTATAAATTACCTGTGGTCAGATAGTGGTCAGACTGGACATTTGCACATGCTAGCACATGCACAGGTGAATGGTTCTCCCAGAAACTATTGTTCAACCGGAGAAGGCTATTGTTCTCTCTACATGTAAGGTGTACAGAGCACACGAGAAAACGGGTCTTCATGCATTATTGTCCAGTTTGTAGAGTGAGCAAAACAAAAAAGGGAGATAACTAAAAACTTAGCTAGGCAAGAGGTGTCATTCTTGTGCGCAACACACCTCCGGATCGTGGTCTATGCATGTGCGAAGCTTCATGAACATATTCCAAAGGGTGGTCGAGTTATGCTCAATCAGTGCGCAAAACAAAAAAGGGAGATAAGTAAAACATTAGCTATGCAAGAGTTGTCATTCTTGTGCGCGACATACTTTCGTGTCGTGGTCTATGCATGTGTGAAGTTTCATGAAAATATTCCAAAGGGTGGTCGAGTTATGCTCAATCAGTGCGCAAAACAAAAAAGGGAGATAGCTAAAATATTAGCTACGCAAGAGTTGTCATTCTTGTGCGCGACACACCTACGGGTCGTGGTCTATGCATGTGTGAAGTTTCATGAACATATTCCAAAGGGTGTTCGAGTTATGTTCCGGACAAGAAGTGTCTGCGGCGGACGCGGACGCGGACGCGGACGCGGACGCGGACGCGGCACGGTGTCAAATCCATAGTATCCCCCGACGAAGTCCGGGGGATACAATTAAAAATGTCCTGCATTATGTGCATATCCAAACAGCCTGATACAACCGCGCGTCTCTATCTCTGTAATTTAAAGATTGTATCTGCATAACGGACAGGCGTCATGTTTTACAACTGTTTGGAATAGTTACACAATTAGTCACTTTTTTTTAATTCCTATAAAGAACATTGTGTAACTAATAGTAATAGATGGTACCGGATAATGAAAGTGAATGCGTTTAATGTCACAACAACAGCTAAGGTTAAGTCTCGGTTTCAAGTCTCCAAAATACCAGTGGAAAGTCAGTATGGTTTCATCGCGAAATTGAGACTTTTTGTCTTTCTTTTCAGAAACGTCTAAAAGAGGTAGAGTCGACAGAACACCACTATATATACATTGCAGGTAAGGTCGGGTGGCACGCACCACAATACTTTTCTATGCATAGCATTGTAGAACCCTACTGTTCACCCTCCCCCGTGGAGGGTGAACAGTAGGGGGTTCTATAGTCCTCGCCTAGTGTAACCCCTGTGAAGTACAATTGTATATATAGATGAATAATTCCAGCACAAAAATATTTACACAATTCCCTAACATTTGATTGGTCCGTTGCAAGTTTCAGTCCAAAATTTATATCCCAGTAAACTCCATGCCGAACTACTTTCCGTAACCGTCAGGCGCAGTTAAAATAATTCTTAAGAAAACGGAAAATAAACACATTTTCTTAATGAATTTATTTAAAATGCTGCAATTATAAGGAATGAATGGCCTTTTTGTTGAATTTATCGGGGACATAAACTTGGAAAAGTCGCGGGAATACTGGACGAGGCCTTCCGGCCTTCTTCCAGTATTCCCGCGACTTTTCCAAGTTTATACCCCGATAAATTCCACAAAAAGGCCATTAATTCCTATAATAATAAAAGGTATCTGCGTTCAATATCGTACTTTTGTAATTGTGGCCTACAGTACCCCCTATTGTTCACCCTCCCCTAGTGTAACCGGGGTTACACAAGGGGAGAGTGAACAGTAGAGGGTTTTATATTGCACACCTTTGAACTCGTTGACCGTTTCCTGCACGCAACATGTTGCACAGTAGTCGTAGCCAGCAGCATAGCACTGCGCGCATGTCATGTCGGCTTCTGGACATGCCGGAGTCGAGGACGCAGGCAGGTGCACGAATGGACCTTTTTCGCCACCAGTGGGAGAGTTGTCGCCACCCGGGGAAGAGTTATCGCCACCCGGTGGAGAGTTGTCGCCACCAGGGTGAGAGTTGTCGCCACCAGCGGGAGAGCTGTCGCCACCAGCGGGAGAGTTGTCGGCACCAGCGGGAGAGCTGTCGCCACCAGGAGGCGTATTGTCACTACCGCTGTTTCCGGTCGATTTGTCGTCACTGGATGCGGACATTTTATCTAATAAAGAAACAGTAACGCGTATTTGGTTCTATAAATGACGTCAACACAGTCTCCGTCATTGGGTATTGACAAGAATAAAACACTTGTACCGATTACAATTACTTGAGAAAATGTTGACCCAACTGGCAAAAGCATACATAACAACGTGGTAATGGTAAGCCTTCAGTAAAACCCGTGTGTGCAATCCACGGCCAGCGATTTGATTCGATTTGATTTATTTGTGTTTAACGGCCTATCAACAGCTAAGGTCATTTAAAGTCGGGCCAACGGGTTCGATCCCGCATGTAACTTGCTGCATTGGGGAGAAAATCCCAAAATCAGAACGGAATATTTACATCGAAATAAATAATATATTCAGCCCTGAAATTAGAAAGACCAGTAGCCTATTTCACCAACATTGCAAAGTATAATTTTCTAGCAAAGTATACTTTGAGGGAGAAATTTCAAATTTAAGAATAAATTTATTAATTTTTATTATACTGAATTTATTACATTATCACAGCCATTTTGACTGTGATAATGTAATACATTCAGTATAATAATACTGCATACTTTTAATCACCAAATATATGCAGTTGTTAGTTCTATATGAAATAATGCATTTCAGGAAAAATAAATGATTACTCCCCGAAAGTATACTTTGCTAGAAAAGTATACTTTGCAAGTTGGCCCCTTCCCCTAAATGTAATATGATTAGGAATAATCGTATTACTCATACAAGGGGTATAAACAGATTAAACTCTAACATACACGAATGCCGAAGACGTACCTGAGGGCCAAACCACTGTAGCCTATTTCACGAACCTCCGTTAGTCGACTAAACTCGGTTAGTCTGCTAAACCTCAGGCCGTTAGTCGACTAACGGGAAAAAACGCATTTTACGAACACGTTAGTCAACTAAGCAAAGTCTACTTTGCTTAGCCTCCTCGTTAGTCGGTTAAACTTTCGGTTAGTCTACTAAGCAAAATAGCAGACGACGGAATTCCAAGATGGCGGCGCCCACGGTTGTTTTGAACGTGGCTAACAAAATCGTTCGTGAAATGCAAACATGTCAAAAAGTTTAGCAGACTATGGTTAGTCGACTAAACTTAGTTTAGTCTGCTAACAGTTTAGTCGACTAACGGAGGTTCGTGAAATAGGCTATCTCCGTTTGGGATACCGGTAAGGATGAATCCCGATCGTTAAATTACCAATCACATGCTCCCACCTGCCACCAGCAAACTACATATACGGCCTCTGACAGAGTACATGAACATGTGGTATGTTGGCACATGTATGCTCCCGGAAGCACGGATGTACGACAGTTATATTTACACCTTATATACATCCATAATTCAAACGCCCAGTCAACGTATTGGGTTTACATCGAAATACAATACATTAGACACACGTGACGTCGCGTGATGTTGTTGATTGGTTAAAGTACGCCACGTCGCTATTCCAGGAATTGCAACAAAATTACTTAAAACAAGATTATTGTTAATTTTAACGCCATATTTGGTTAGTTACAGTTTTGAAAATGTTCAGTTCAGAAAATGCAGTGTAAATATAAGTAATAAATCCATGGGCTCTTGCGCTTACTGAGGTGAATAATACATTTGGTATGTTTAAAGTCCTTCGGACTCCACGCACTTTAAACATATCAAATGTATTGTACACCCCAGTAAAAGCTACAGCAAATGGTTTTATTCCTTAAGTGCAACCTTATGATGTATTGAAATGTAATCATTCAAGGGATATAAAGTTATATGACGGAATAGAGAGGCTCCGGCAAACATCCTAATCTATGGACACACGGACGGACGGCCACACAGTACAAATACTATATGCTTCCCATCTCTACCGAGACCGGGGGTGGTGGTTGGGATAAATAGAGAATAGTAGGTTAATGCCGTGAATGGGAAAAAATATCTGACAAGGCTTAGGAAACGGGATGGGCGAGGCTCTACCGAGCACATCCAGTTTCCGTGCCGCGCCAGATATTTTTTCCCATTCACGGCACTAACCTACTATTCTATTTATCCCGCCAACACCTACAAATGGCTTTAAAGTGCAAAAAAAAAGTAACCCCAGTCATCGCACATATTCATACACAGTGATTAGGTCGTATTGACAGGATATCAAAAATGTTTCACGGCACCGTGTTTCACGGCACATACGCACTGTGTCGACGGGATAAACATCACACATGAACGACGATATTCAAATGCAAAGAATGCTTTACAGAACAAGAAAACGAGAAATGTTTACCAATCTACCGCCACGAGCAAACGCAAACCAACACAAGACAATGCACATACAACGATGACAATGACAGTCAGTGGACAAAGGACTTTAAAATTCGTTTACATTACACTATGAACATTTAAACTTAATTCCATAATCGTGTATGATAATATGTTCACATCCTCACCTCCATTGCTGTCCGAATCCGATTTGGAACTGTCTTCTTTGTCGGGGTTGACATCTTCATCACTGGGATTATAGGGACCCGTGTTTGCAGGCCAATTAGGATTCATACTTTCATCCGCGGTATTATCGGGATTCGTCCCGCTGTCCGTGGTGTTAACCCCTCCGTCCGTTGTATTTCCTGTCGCACCTCCGTTCGCGGTGTTACCTCCTCCGTTCGCAGTATTCCCCGTCGCACCTTCGTCCGCGGTGTTACCTACACCCGATTCCTGATTGGTGTTATCGTCCCCTGCGTCACTGGGGTCAGAGGTCATAGTTGCGCAGTGGTTTAGCTCTGGAGTTGGCCCCTTGCCGCACCACGCTGAGTCGTCCTGCAATCGACAAGCGTTTAATGAGTGTGCTTTATATGGAACGCCAAATATACATAACCTGAAATAATTAAAGCTAGCTCTAACTATGTACAGCTATCTCCAAATCATTTGAAGAGCTCTCTAAATCATTTGGAGCTAGCTCTAAATATTTAATGCTAGCTCTAATTTATGTGCAGTTGGCGTTCCATATCTTTATATAGCGGGTGGATAAAACATACCAACATGTTTAAAGTGTCAAATCTCGTATAATTCAGTACTTTGACATTTGTCAAGTTATTATTTTATCCATCCGTGTTATTTGTCAAGTTATTATTTTATCCATCCGAGTTATGCTCTGTATAGCATTGGTGCTTTCTGAGAGGCATTGGAGACTTCAGGGCCGTAGCCAGAGGTAAAAATATACCGAGAAAAATCTTATGAAACTTGTATCCAGTGGGAGCGCGTAACGCGACCCGCATCTTAAAAAAACAATCGGCAAAATTTCTACCGAGGCAACTACCTCGGTTCACCTCAACGTGGATACGGCCCTGAGAGTATAAGCAATATACGATGTAGCTGCAACTGAATAAATTACGCTGAAGTTTTTGAGGATTTGGGCATGTATACCCAAACACTTCAACGTAATTTGGTATAAAGGCCAATGTGTATGATCACATGGTACTAACAACAACAACAAGTACTGAAACTTCCATTTGGTGGTCTCTGTATTTTGGCCCAAACTTCTGTCGTTCTTGCGAAGAATCGATTTCCGTGTCTACCGACACGGAAATCGATTCTTCGCAAAAACGACATTAAGTATGTGTCAAACTCCCCGGAACACCAAATGCAGCTCATGAAGACGCGTTTGCTGCTCCATATTTCATAAACATCCGTTGCATATTAAGGAAAATATCAAATAATACTTACTTTGGAGTGGGCGAGCTTGCATCACTTTCAGCTGTTGTTGTTGTTGTTGTAACCACGTGATCATGCACCTTGAAGGCGCACTCAAAAATCATGTGACCCTGAGTATATCACCGCCGGCGTACGATCGATTCGGTGTCAAATCGCCAATCAAGTAATAGTACCGTAATTTGACAGCAGGTAGAGGGCGGCGTAACATGTGCACGCGAATGGAGACGGGCCAAACAATAATATACTTATAATTCACATACCAGTATTGAATTTTTTAATAAACTAAGTTATTGCAAATTAAAAATGTGAACTATACATATTACTTAAAGACATCAGACACGCCATGTGATATTGTACCTTCGGACATGTGCGTAATTTCATTAAATACGTTTTCAAAATTTACAATATTTTTCATAAATAAAATGAAAAGCTGACAATATTTTCAGAATTTTGTCAACTTTTGACGCCATTTTCGGAAAATAATGTAAATTTGGTAAAAGTATTTCATGAAATTACGCAGATGTCCGAAGGTACAAAACCACATGGCGTGTCACAATTATGACTTGTAAGTGTGTACCGTCATGGCGTTGTATTGCTGGCAGTTGAGGATGAGCACATCAGCGCAGTTAACAAAGTGTTCCTGATCGCCCAACCCTAGCCCGCACTGTCCGCTGGCGTCACACCCCCAGCTGTTACCTGTGTGTGGATAATAGCGAATAGTAGGTTAGTGCCGTGAATGTGAAAAAATATCCGGCAAGGCTCAAGAATTTCTTTATTTCTCATCAGAAGTATATGTTGTGACCACTCATTTGAACCGTCTTGCCGAGACGGTTCAAATGAGTGGTCACAACATATACTTTAGTTCAGAAATAAGGAAAATGGATAGAGAATAGTAGGTTAGTGCCGTGAATGTTCCGAACTCAAGAATCTTTATCCTCATAGGAAGTATTGTTGACAATCATTTGGAACGTCTCGAGACGGTTCAAATGAGGGTCACAACTTACTTTGGTTCAGAAATAAGGAAAATAGATATATTGGTTGTGCGTGAAGTGAACGGCAGGTCAAGAATTTTTTTGTAGTATGTTGTGACCACTCATTTGAACCGTCTCGCCGAGACGGTTCAAATGAGTGGTCACAACATATACTTTGGTTCAGAAATAAGGAAAATAGATAGAGAATAGTTGGTTAGTGCCGTGAATGTGAAAAAATATCCGGCAAGGCTCAAGAATTTCTTTATTTCTCATCAGAAGTATATGTTGTGACCACTCATTTGAACCGTCTCGCCGAGACGGTTCAAATGAGTGGTCACAACATATACTTTGGTTCAGAAATAAGGAAAATAGATAGAGAATAGTAGGTTAGTGCCGTGAATGGGAAAACATATCTGGCAAGGCTCAGGAAACGGGATGGGCGAGGCTCTGCCGAGCACATCCCGTTTCCGAGCCGCACCAGATATGTTTCCCATTCCCGGCACTAACCTACTATTCTATTTATCCCGTCAACACCTACAAATGGCTTTAAAATTCAAAGTAAAATAACCCCAGTCACGGCACATATTCATACGCAGTGATTAGGTCGTATTGACAGGATATCAAAAATGTTTCACGGCACCGTGTTTCACGGCACATACGCAGTGTTGACGGGATAAAGGTGTAATATAAGGCCATACAAAGTACTTTGGTTCTCAGATATCGCCGCGTCAGAAATATCCATGCGCGTCAAGCATTTTATCGTCATTTTATCGTCATTTTATCGTCATTTTATCGTCATTTTATCGTCATTTTATCATACTGTAAATTCGCCACATTGTCGTCAATAAAAAACACTAGCATGCAAAACTATGTTAAATACAATAATGTCAGACGAAGAGCTGATGATTTTCCACATCTGAAGCGATTATAGTAACTTTATAGAATATACTCATTGTTATATGCATCAGAGACGAACATCCACAAAATATATATATTCCCAGGGCTCCAGATAAGGAATTAGTAATTGAGTATTGTCACTCCATCATTTCTGAAGCAATTGGGTATTTCAAAATGTTAATTGTGTAAAATAGAATCACACATAAACTACTGTTTACACATCAGCAGACCGCACAGACTGGGTAGTTAGCTTCTAAATGAAAACACATCTTGGTATTTCATTAGAATTGTCTCCTTGGAGACAATTCTAATGAAATACTAAGATGTGTTTTCATGGAAAAATAAGAAAATATGCTATATTTGTAGTCTGTTTATTGTTTTCTGTAGCATGATAAAGATAGCACAAATTTTTCATTGCTTTTTGACACTCAATACTTCTGATTTCAATTGGGTTTTTGGCAATTTTAATTGGGTATTTACGCAATTACGCACCTTATTTGGAGTTCTGTATTCCGCAAACCGCTTGTCTGAGAACCAAAGTACTTTATCTTTATGACCGTAGTTTCATTGATTTACCATTTAACTGGTAATATTAAATAGTCATATGGGTAGATATGTAGACTGGAATACTTTCTGTCAGACTAGAATTTTCATAATGTATTGACGGAATAAAACCATCGGCTGTTGCGTTAACTGTGGTTAATAATACATTTGGTATGTTTAAAGCTTGCGAGGAGTCCTTCCGTTTACTGGGGTGAACAATATATTGTGTCTGTTTAAAGTGCGTGGAGTCCAAAGGACTCCTCGCAAACTTTAAACAGACCAAATGTATTGTTCAACCCAGTAAACGCAATTCGGACTCCTCGCAAACATTAAATAGACCAAATGTATTATTCACCCCAGTAAACGCAACAGCCCATGGTTTTATTACTTATATTTACACTGCATATTTTTATAGTTTCAAAAATGTAAATAACCAAATATGGCGTTAAAATTAACAATACTCTTGTTTCCGTCATTGTGTCGCAATTCCTGGAACAGCGACGTTGCGAACCAATCAACAACATAAACAACATCGCACGACGTCACGTGTGTCTAATATAAGGTTTGATCATGTCCAGCCGTGTGCAAACGTTTGCTGTGGCCCGAGGGAACTGTTTGAACCCAAGGCCGCAGGAGCATTGTATTCAGTATTTTCAGTACTTTTATAAATTGTCCCATTCACGTAGATAATTTTCGGTATTCATATTCCGGGGCTGCGTCATGAACGTCTTGAACGTCATGAAGAAGTGACGTCATGAAGGCACTTCCGCGTAGTGACGTCATGAAGGCACTTCTATTACGCGCGGCCCCGGAATGAGCATTGCCTAAAGCCATGTGCAAACAGCACGCGCTATATATGTGCAAACAACGGAAACCATGTAACAATGTATTGTATTGGGATGTAATGAGTGAACGTTTGCATTATGAATTTGGTAACACCTTGTTTTCTCCTCATATTTAACTGTCCACAAGGTAATATGTGCACCTTCTATACATTCATAATGCAAACGCTCGCTCGTTACATCCCAATACAATACAAGGCATGCTTGATTGAATAAGAAATGCGTCTGTCGAACGCGGATGCCACCTGCAGCATATTTGAGAAACTGTGACAAAGTGGTTAACCGAAAAGTGTGACGGACGGACGGACGGACAGACGGACGGTCCAAACACTATATGCTACCCGTTTCTTCGAAACCCGGTGGCATAACAAGCAGACGCTCGAACATGGATCAACGAATGATATGGCCATGTGACGTATGGCGTATGAATATGTGACAGGCAGTTAAATGAACATTATATCAATACTTGTGTTGTAGGAGTAAATGTATATGTACTTCTATATAATAATCCCAATCCTAATTTCACCAAGAATCACAAACGGTTAGCTCAAAGCAACCATAATGTTTCGCACTATTTCTTCAGTATGTACTACTTTCGAACACTAAGGGCCACAGCCGATTTACTGGAATGTAACTTATAATACTACGTACCTGTCCGGTACCACCACTGCATGTTACAGCCGTTGGGACAGTTGACGGCCGCCGGCAACATCACCTCCATGTAGTACATGCCCGTCGACGTCACCGCTACAATAACATACATGTGTCTGTGACTGGAGAAATGGGGCTTATGGGATTTGCGGCCAGCGTAGCTGCTGATCAAATAGACACTACTGTTGCTGTACAAGTATCAAGTCTACACACACACACACCAAGTTTCAAGTCCCTACATATTACGGTAAAAAAACTTGACGTACGTACGTAAGGACGGACAGACGGACAGACGGACGGACGGACGAACGGACGAACGAACGGACGCCATGAAACGAAAACAATATACCCATGTTTTTCCTTCAAAAAGTGGGTATAATGATATATACATGTATATACACGATGATGAGACGGTTCAAATTATGGTCACGACATATATTTCTAAGCACATATAACGAACACATTTAGAATTGTTCACAGCTGGAATGGGTTAATCAACGCAAACCATAACCCTATACCAGGCACGGATTCAGGATTTCGGGTTACGTGGCGGGGGGAGGGGGGGGGGGGGGGTGTGGTCAGGGCGTAATTATTCAGCAATACTTGACTATATTATCGAACGAGCGTTCGTAGACCGAGCAGAGCTCGGGATAGCGCTAGGGGGGAAATTTTTGAAATCTACATCGCATTTCCTGCGTTCGGGCGCATTTTGGAGCAAAAATATTGACACTGTCACAGTATGTTTAGACATGATTTTTGATTGAAAACGTTTATGAATAATTATTTTGCCCAAACATTGTCATATCCTTATATTACAACCTGGGATGTGGGAGTCCAGGGCGCCGTTGCACTAAACGTCGTACGACAAAAATGTTCCTACGAAGATTTATCTAAATTCATTTCACACATCAATGTAGTTAATTAATGGCACCAGTTTCCACCTACATATAGGGGTCATTAAAATCTGAACATATCCACCAAACATTTCCGAAAATCGGCTGTTAATTATTTGGTACATTTGGTAACAGTTTTAGTTTTGCGCTTACGAACTTCTTAGTCTTACGAAGTTTAGTGAAACGGGCACACCCCACCCCCTACCAGGGGGTGCCCGTTTCACTAAACTTCGTAAGACTTAATGTTCGTAAGTGCAAATTTAGGATCGACTGGAAATTTCAATTGATGAATTTACATTTATTGAGCATAGCTATGCTCAATAAATGTAAATCCAATAATTGTTCGTAAGAAAACATTGTTAATGTGGAATTTACAGACTATCATTAGTTTACACTTACGAACATTTTAGTCGTACGAAGCTTAGTGAAACGGCCGCCAGCTTTAAGTCATCATTCCTGTAACATGCACTGTCATGTATAAGCCGTATACATGCTAGGCGTTGAGTTTATACCTGTTGATGTGGCCCCAGTGGGCGTCCTCAGCACATAGTGAGCCTCCGGGTCAATGTAACACTGGGTCAGGTCGTCCGGGCCCTCCGTCCCTTCGTTTAAGGGGCAGAGCCGCACCTGAAAGGCGCCCTTGTGGGCCGCGGTGATGTCTACCGCCACCGTCAGTGATTGCCCTACAAATACAGCGACGCGCCAAAAGTGAGTCGACTTTTCCAAAGTAGCGTATGCTTAAACAATAGTCATAAAGTTACATATACATACAATACAGTGGAACCTCTTTCCTCCGGACACCTTGGGAGGTCCGGTATATAGATGTTTCACTGTAATTCCGATGTAAGAGCACTGAAACACATGCATGTGTGCATTGCAATCGTGAACACCCAAACACATCTGCGATATTTGACAGTGAAGTCGATCATAATTTGACACAACGATGTCGCAAGGTTTTTCGGATTAGAGAGGTTTCACTGTAATACAATGGACTTAACCCTTTCAACCCTAAGGAACTGGAATGGACTGTGATATGCTAATGTTCCGACCAATCCAATGGTCACAAAATGATTTTCAGATTCGTCCATTTATGAAAAGGGGGTATTTTTGTTCTAAGAAATATTAAAATTACTTGCAAAAAGTGCAGATCCTGATGTGACGGCTCGTTACGAGCCGGCTCATCTGTATCTGCACTGTTTGCATAAACCGCTATAGCAGGCTTTCGGGTTCAAAGGGTTAAAACACATTTTCATCTTTTCAGAAACGACACTTTTAATTTGATGTAGTCCAGTTGGTATAGCTCTTTCAATGACGTTAATATTGGCGTCAGTTAAGGAAAACAATCGTGGGCTGTTGCGTTTACTGTATTACGAACACCATTGGTCTGTTTAAAGTGCGTGGAGTCCATTGACAACGACGATGAACGTCACTTAATCTAATGACGTCAAACAAACTGTAACGAATCGACGGTTTTGACTTATGAGACTCCCTAATCTCCGAACATTAGAACTTCTCAATTCCTCTACCCTACATGCATATATGCCAGACGTCAGGGGCCCGTTTCACTAAACTTCGTACGACTAAAATGTTCGTAAGTGCAAATTTAGCATCGTCTGGAAATCTCAATTGATGGATTTACATTTATTGAGCATAGGCTGCATTCTCAATAAATATAAATCCAATAATTGTTTACAAGAACGATTGTTAATGTAAAATGTACAGACTATCATAATTTTGCACTTACGAACATTTTAGTCGTACGAAGTTTAGTGAAACGGGCCCCGGGCAGGCAGGTAATTGGTACAATTCATTTAATTAGCTGGCCACTCATCAACCGGTCATATCAGCCTGATCAGGGGCTCGAATCTTCGACCTCCCAGTCACGAAGCGGTTGCCTTACCACATGGCAGTGGTAACACTTGACTTTACCTTTAACCACAGCGACGAGATGACAACAACGCTACATATGTGGCAGGCCATGTGATTTTGTCCCTTCGGACATCTGCGTAATTTCATGAAATATGTTTACAAAATGGATACGAGTACAAAATAATTCCGCATGTACTACGATAATTGAACAACTTTTGACTTTATTTATGTTGTCCGAAAGTACAAAATCACATGGTGTGTCTCAATTATGTGAGATATGTTCACATATTGGAATTTTAACCGCAGCATTTAGTTCCTTAACAATACAGTATGTGAACAATAACCTATTTATAGGTCAGTCAAGTTTTACTAGGCATCAGTCATCCGAGTATCGCTTTTCCACTTCATGTCGAACAATTGCTGATTAAATCTGGTAAATTAAATATGTAACTTATTGGGGTTAAATCTTGCAATATGTGAAATAGGTGGAGCTCCATAGTAGCCAGCGATTGGCTTAGAAAGTAGGGCGAACTATACTGTACAATGTAAACTAGCACGAACCCTGCAAGTATGCGCGGGCGAATGTGAGCTGTTTGACAAAGGGTCCACCCAGATCGTGTGTCCGGGGGTAGGGAGCCAAGTAGTTGTCGCCGCAAGCGCTGCATTTCCCGCCATTCTTCGCCTGGGTCTACAACACGCGAGTCAGGAGGAAGTATACCGAGGTGAACTGGGTGCCAAGATGGGTAAAGGTCAATCAAATATTTAGTATTTATAATTTCAGCATTCATTACCAATTTTTTCACTGAAAAAATTGGTAATGAATGCTGAAATTCTTATTCAATAATAAAAAAATAGATTGTTAATAAGCCACAAAGGTTTAACGTTTATGTTTGAAAAGCTTATTTACTAGTTCATGTAGTTAAAATATGCACGTTTCATTTTGACGCAATCGATGTTTGGGGACAAAAGGAAGATTTATAATACTGGAATATAACAACCTTTGGCGAACTGGCATTAGAAAATAAATAAAATATATTGTTGTCGTATTCAGAGAACGTGCAAGATGAACAAGGTTTTAAATATTTGCAAATGTTATAAGGTCCCTTTTCTCGTGCATCGGACGATTTACACCTACCCCTGCTCCGCCACAGAAGAGCCCGGATTGAGACCATTGGGTGGGGCCCCCTGTCGCACAGTCAATGATTCCCGAGCTAGGGTTCCTGAGTGTCTGTCGGGCTGGCGGGTCCTTCATATAGCCGTGACCTTGTACGCCTATCGCCACCATGGCAACCACGAGTGCCAAGGTCATGCCGTGTGCTGTCATTGCGTGTGGTCTGCAGATGTACGCATTCGATGGCATTAAAACGTTCGGAGAAAAGTGATTTGTCTCGTCTATTGATCGATAAATCTTTGAACAAGTTGGGAATTATTATTAGAAAGCGCATCGTAGCACATTGGTGGTTTTGTCATATCAAATAGCCCTGCTACATCTTCGCTGTATTTTCACTATATTCATTTACAATTTGAAACAGTGAAATTTAACAAAATGAAATTGTGTGTTGAACATTTAATTAAAAGAGTGACTTTAAAATACAAGAATTCCGCCACGGAAGCGGTGTCGCGCCTGCCGAGGCATTTGACCGTGAACATTACAAGTAAATAAATTACCTTGACCTTCAGAATTTGGATGTGGGCGTGTGCATAATGAAGCATCATCCGTAGACAAAAATTGATGTGAAATATTATCAATGTCTGGAAAGGGGTTAAAGAGATATTGTGAAAAAACAATAACTTAACGGATTTCTGTTACAAAACCGGTGAACATTACAAGTAAATAAATTACCTTGACCTTGATAATTTGGATGTGGGGGTGGTGTGCGTAGTGAAGCATCATCCCTAGACAAACATTGATGTGAAACATTATCAATGTCTGGCAAGGGGTTAAAGAGATATTGTGAAAAAACAATAACTTTAACGGATTTCTGTTACAAAACCGGTGAACATTACAAGTAAATAAATGACCTTGACCTTCAAAATTTGGATGTGGGGGTGTGCGTAATGAAGCATGATTCCTAGACAAACATTGATGTGAAATATTATCAAAGTCTGGCAATGGGTTAAAGAGATATTGTGAAAAAACAATAACTTTAACGCATTTCTGTTACAAAACCGGTGAACATTACAAGTAAATAAATGACCTTGACCTTGAGAATTTGGATGTGGGGGTGTGCGTAATGTAGCATCATCCGTAGACAAACATTGATGTGAAATATTATCAAAGTCTGGCAAGGGGTTAAAGAGATATTGTGAAAAAACAATAACTTTAACGTATTTCTGTTACAAAACCGGTGAACATTACAAGTAGATAAATGACCTTGACCTTGATAATTTGGATGCGGGGGTGTGCGTAATGAAGCATCATCCCTAGACAAACATTGATGTGAAATATTATCAATGTCTGGCAAGGGGTTAAAGAGATATTGTGAAAAAACAATAACTTTAACGCATTTGCCTTACAAAAAAAACCGGACGACTCGGACGACGACGCGGACGACAACGAGGACGACGCTGACGACGACGACGACGGAAAAAAAGACGACTATAGTCGCGCTTCTGCTAAAGCAGGCGTGACAAAAACAATGTGTAAATCACGTGCTTCCCTTCAGATGTTATTGGAAATTAATAAACTTGTGTCAGTTTCTAAAATACTATTTGTAAAACTGAAACAAGTAAATGTATTAACCATTTGAACCCGAAATCCCGCTATAGCGGTTTATGCAAAAAGTGCAGATCCAGATGAGCCGGCTCGTAACGAGCCGTCTCATCAGGATCTGCACTTTTTGAAAGCAATTTCAATATTTCTTAGAAAAAAAACACCCCCTTTTCATAAATGGACGAATCTGAAAATCATTTTGTGACCATTGGATTGGTCGGAACATTAGCATATCACAGTCCATTCCAGTTCCTTAGGTTTGAAAGGGTTAAACGCCTCTGTGGAAAAAGGGTGATAACTCTAGCAGGGAGTTAGCCCCATTCTTCACTCTTCCCTTCAAATATGATACTGAGAGTAGTTCTCCATTTCACGGGAACTGCTATACAGATTTCAACTTTATTTACAGAAAACAGTCTCAGGTTTGTTTGTTTGTTTATTAGTGTTTAACGGCCTATCAACAGCTAAGGTCATGTAAGGCAAGCGGGTTCGATCCCGTTTTAACCTGCTGCATTGGGGGGGGGGATCCCAAAATCAGAAAGGAATATTTACATCGATAAAAATATATTCAGTCCTGAAATTCGAATAACCTGACCCGGTGCCGGGTCCATACCACACCAAAGTCACAGATTCGTCTGTAACTGTGTTGTTATTATGAGATTTGTGACCAGTGTATGTCCTGATCAAATAACACACTCATTAGCGCGGCGATGATCTGTATGGCTTGTTAGAAATAGGACGTGTGTTTCATTGATGGAATGGCGAACGGTGCAGATCCTGATCAGACTGTGTGGATCAGACAGAGCGGATGCACAGGCTGGTCTGGATATACATGTCACAGAACCCATAAGCCCCATTTCGCCAGACACAGCTACATATAAAGCATACATTATACGAACACTATTAACTTTTTGCATGCTAGCGGTGAAAATATCATCCAACAAATTACGAGTATGTTTCTTATTTCTCTCTGTAAATATGTCTTGGAATTTCATTAGAATTGAGATGGGAGGTCCGGACTCAATTCTAATGAAATTCCAAGACATATTCATGATAATTATTGGGAGAAATCAAAGAAGCTATAATTAATTGTCGTCTGGTATTATTTAGCTATTTATAGCCCACACATTTCCCAGCATGCAAAGAGTTAAATATACTGTCAAAATACACGAGAAGAAACGGCCAACTATTAAATACAACAATGTCGCTTACTGTTTGTATTTCGCGTGCGTTGCAATAACTTATATTTATTGTTTACCCAAGTTTCTCGACCAATGAAAGAAAGTCATTTCGTCTCAATTAATCGTATATTGCGACGATTTCGCCAATATGTATTAAATTAATCACTAAATGTTCAGCGCTATATTTAGAACTGATGTTATGCCTTGTTGTCATCAGTTCACGAGACGCAGATCATATTACCGCCCACACACGCGCTCACTTCGTGTCACACCGCCAATCACATACTAGTATAGCGATTCGAAATCACTGTTAGGGGCGGAGCTTACGACTGGGCTGGTAAACAATAAGTACGTTATAGTTCACATACTGGATTTTTAATAAATTAATTTCTCGCTCGCTTGCGCTCGCTACGAAATTAATTTATTAACAATCCAATATATGAACAACAACTATTACTAATTATATAATTTGAAGGTATATACGCATTATGAAAATAAGTAAACTTGCGTTAAAGTCATTGTCATATAGCTTAAATACAAACAATTACTACTTACATGTTGATGTTGCGCCGCTTATGCATTTATCCAACAATAAACGTCAGTGCTCGTTTGTTTCCAAATCGAAATGAGGGGATTGTTTACCTTCATCATCATATATAGCATAGATACGGGTAACTCGAGTACACGATTTGTTCGCGTCACGCACTTGATTGTTCGGGAATCGTGTACCGGATTAAGTCAATAACTCGGCTCCTGCTATTAGTAATTCACAACAAACAAAACACTTACTATTTGTTTTATGTTTGCGGCTTATATTTAAAGGTGCATTCCCACTCAATGGCACACACTGTTCTTTATAGGAGTTAAATAAGTGTATAATTGTGTCACTATTCCACCAGTTCTAAAAATTACGAGTCGCCGCTATGAATATATCATTTAGTAATATATATTTTACTGATAGTGACTCGCGGTGGTATCAGGCTATTTTCATATGCAAACGAGGCATGCTATTTTTTAATTATTTATACTAATAAAATGCGTCACCTGAAAAATAATAATATTTTCGACAGATTATAAAGTATGATCAGTGCACATCAAAAAATAAATACAGATAATAAATATTAATGTCCGCTAACATTTTAAGGAAATACGGTTATCGCCCCTGGTATCATTGTGTAAATTTACGTCTGATATAAAATGTATAATAATGTCCAATCAATAATGGAGTAATTGTGTCCGGATTAGCTCAGTGGGCAAAGTGTCGGACTGTGGGAGACCCCGGGTTCGATGTGTGGTGAAGATGTGGGTGCAAATAGAATTATAGCTTATATTGTCTTCGTATCGCATATACCATCGCGTTTTAGCTTCCTGGGGGCCGTTTCACTAAACTTCGTAAGACTAAGATGTTCGTAAGTGCACATTTAGGATCGACTGGAAATGTCAATTGATGGATTATAATTTATTGAGCATAGGCTGCAAGCGCAGCCTATGCTCAATACATGTAAATCCAATAACTGTTTACAAGAAAACATTCCTAATGTGAAAGTTATAGACTATCATACTTTCGAACATTTTAGTCGTACGAAGTTTAGTGAAACGGCCCCCTGTCCAGTATCACGAACGATACACGAATTCTATACGTTCTTGGTCATTAATTCTCTCGTCGATAGTTGACAAAAATTCCGCAATTGCTCTGAATATTTCGTCAACAACTGCTGACGCCATTTACGGAAAATATCGTAACTTTTGTAAATATATTTTCATGAGATATCGCATATTTTGTTATGTACAAAAACACATCTTCTTTGGTACAAACTCACATGGCTCGTCTCAAATCTAACTGTGACTCAAGCATTGGTGTTTATGGGTTTTGTCAGCAGTGTAGCTCCTGCTCAAATAACACACCCCAATAGCCTGATTACGATCTCTATTGCCTGTCATACGACTGTTTCATTTAATGATGGAATGACGAACCGTGCAGATCCTGATCAGACTGTGCGGATGCACAGTCAGATCTGGATCTACACTGATCGCAAAACCCATAAGCCCCATTTCTCCAGCCACATCCACAAAAGATGTCCACCAACTGTACTATACATAAATAGGTATTGTTTCGCATAGTACTCGTATTTTGTGAAACGCCCGACGTAAATGACGGGATTTTGTTACCACCAACCTACCGTCGTGTCCACTGAATGCGCATGCTCAGAGTATCGTGTTTTAGACAGGGACAATTACTCCCACATCGAAACATGATGAAGATATATGTAACATGATCCGGTTTTCGTGAGAAATACATTTACTTATATATCATGAACTAGACGCGAATTGACCAAATACACGCTAACCGATAATACTAGTAGTGCAATACTACTGTCTGTTTCACGAAAGCTGCCCAAATTTTACGGCTATATAAACAATTCAAAAACAATATTTCTTTTGATAATATTAAATTAAAGGAAAAATTAAGAATGAGCCTTCTTTTTATTTCGTGAAATTTGGTCAAATTTTGATTTTATTGCGAAAAAACAATTTTCCCATGTTAAATCCCCATAGACATCTTCACAGAGATGGGGAAATGGGGAAATGTTTTTGAATTTTAGAAATACTGGACCGATTTTTAAAATTTAACCTTTGTTTTCTTAGTTAGATCATATCCAAGCTATCTAGTCCGGTTTCGGAGACAATTTCCATTTTTTTTCGTTTTTTTACTCCTCCCACAACTCCTCTACTTTTTTCCCCCATGTTAAATTCCCATAGACAAATCAATTTTTCGTAATAAGATCAATATTTGACCGAATTTCACGAAATAAAAAGAAGGCTCATTCTTAAATTTTCCTTTAAATTAATATTATCGAAAAAAATATTGTTTTTGCATTGTTTATATGGCCGTAAAATTTGTGCAGCTTTCGTGAAACAGACAGTAGAAGCTCCACACTCACATTCATAATTGCAAAAAGACCACAACTGAGACACGCCATGTGATTTGGTACATATGAAGAAGTGGAGACTTAGCATGGACATATTTCAAGGTAGGGGATCACGTGGTTTCCGAACGGCATGACGTCATGTTTTTTTTAGATGTGTTTACAGTAGATTTCCTTTAATATCTTGCTAATGGAATGACATATATTTAGGAAATATACCGCAGTAAATGCGGTACATGTTGCCCTTTATTGTATAGGCGGCTTTAATCTTATAATTATGTCGTTTTGACGAAGAATCGGTTACCGTAAATGTAAATAAAAACTAGAGCATGTGAATGTAAGAAATAAACAGTACTCGATTCTTTGTGAAATTTATTGTCAAGAACTTTCAGAGCACCCATAAAACACAAAGCCATCGTATTTGGTGCGCTACATATCATCAAAATCCGTTCGTTTGCTAGGAAGATTTTAATGAAAATCTATTGTAAAAATGATGTCACAGATTACGTCACGTCGGAAGATCGGGTTCGGAAACCACGTGATCGACATACACCTTGTATTTAGAGAAACTATGAAAGTTTCTGTACATGACGTTGACATTTAAAAGTCTCATCCGGAAGACAAGTGGAATGGAAATACAATCGAAGTATGTTTATGCCTACATAAAAGCTAGGTTTAAACACACAACCTCCGGATTGGAAGTCAGGCCACAACCCACCACCCACCCCGGGCGGAGATTGAACCGACAACCTTCGGTATGGAATGATCTTCACTAGACTAAGACATCCTTCCGTTGGTCGAGAGACAAATTTAGAAAGTATACACAATAATTTGAAACCAGGGGCCCGTTTCACTAAACTTCGTACGACTAAAATGTTCGTAAGTGCAAAATTATGATAGTCTGTAAATTTCACATTAACAATGTGTTCTTGTAAACGATTGTTGGATTTACATTTATTGAGCATATGCAGCCTATGCTCAATAAATGTAAATATATCAATTGAAACTTACAGACTATTATAAATCTACACTTGCGAACATTTTAGTCGTACGAATTCTAGTGAAATGGGCCCCTGGTATGATAAAAAACACCTTCTTCACGTCTTCCTGTCGAAAATTTCCTTCAAATAGATAAAACCTTAAAACAATATTTTTGTTCGCGGAACTTGTTTTTCGGAACATTTGTATTAAACCTGGATTCCCACATCCCAGGTTGTAATTTAGGGAGACACACTTTTTCGTCCATTATTTAGATATGGCATTAATTGGCATTATTAGGCTGTTGTTTTTATATCAAACGTGCAGTGTCACTTTGATATTAGGGGAGATAATCGAGATGCTTCCTTAAACTTACTTATTCTCTCTATTTACTGTTTGATGATACATATATTCATTCAGGTTTCCCATTTAATTAACATACATAATTTAAAAAGGTCATGCCTCATTTCCGTATCAAAATAGCGTGATACAACCGCGCGTCTCTATCAGTAATTAAAGATTACTAAACGATTATATTTTGCGACTGGTGTAATATTTACACATTTACATTGTATACTTGTATTTTAATTCCTATTAAGAACATTTTGTACAAATTGATGGGATCTTTTAGCAAGTTCGTAGAATTAACGAACACGTAGTACTGACTTGAGTTTAGGAGGTATTTGCCACATCCGGGTACGTATACCACAATAGGCATTGATGAGGGGACTAATATTTCCTAGTCACGTCCCGATTATGACCGCGTTCATGTTTCTTTGTTCGTTTTTAAATGCTGTTGTGGTTGGATAAATGGTGATTATGGCATTTGCTACCAGTGTAGACCCTGATCAGCCTGCGCATCCGCGCAGTCTGATCAGTGTCTGCACTGGTCGCGATAATACAGTTATTGAAATACCCGATACACTATTAATGACATAATATAGATCCTTAAAAGGCTACTGGTGCCCGTTTCATTAAGGTTCGTACGATAAAATTGTTCTTTCTATAAAATTGATTAAACATCAATGCGGTACAGTAACGCTACGTTTTTCAAGCGACATGTAAGGGTCATTATACGGAGCCCCGCAGGGAACTTGGATTTCTTTTTTTTTAATAATTCGTTCCCACGAAATAGCAATTCCTTCCTTCAATTTAACAATTCATTCCCACGAATTAACAATTCGTTCCCACGGGAACGAATTGTTAATTCGTGGGAACGAATTGCTATATCGTGGAAACGAATTGTTAATTCGATGGAACGAATTGTTAAATTGAGGGAACGAATTGTCATTTCGTGGGAACGAATTGTTAATTCGACGGAACGAATTGTTATATCGTGGGAACGAACTGTTATGTCGTGGGAACGAATTGTTAATTCGATGGAACGAATTGTTAAATTGAGGGAACGAATTGTCATTTCGTGGGAACGAATTGTTAATTCGACGGAACGAATTGTTATATCGTGGGAACGAATTGTTAATTCGAGGGAACGAATTGTTAAATTGAGTGAACGAATTGTTTATTTCGTGGGAACGAATTAATAAAAAGTGTCCCCTGCTCCGTGTCGTTAAATCTGAGCAATTTTACAATACAATACAATACAATACATTTTATTCACTCTAAGCCACATGCGTGACACACGAGGTATACAACAGATTACATAATACAACGATGGGTACAAATACAAAATGCATATGTATAAGCTCACTAGTCATTATCCAACAAAAGTTTGTCAGATTCGGCTACTAATGGCAGCCGTGCAGTAAATTTTAGTTTAGGGCAGACATACTTCTTAGTCGTACGAAGTTTAGTGAAGCGGGCCTCGGAGGTATACTAGTAGTCCCGTTTCGTCAGTCACAACCACAGATATTTGCGTGTGTCATTTTAATAGTTGTCTATGTGTGTTTAGGAAGGGATTGAACTATCCATAAAAAAGGTCTTCATTGTCTCGTAGAATAGTCATCGACACTGGTAATTTATAATGTATTATATGGTTCCGGATTTTTGTTGATGGAATTTATATGAGTCAACTCGTCCGAGGAGTAAACCGGACCCTTGTGTACACGTTACAGTCGCACCTGTCATAAAGACACCCCCGATTAGCAATTTCCAGTCAATAGGCGGTCACATTTCTGTTTTCCTATTTATTCAATTACTATATAATTCCAGCACAAAAATATTTTCACAATTCCCTCACATTTGACTGTGCAAGTCTCTGTCCAAAATGTATAACCCAGTAAACTCCCATGCCGAACTACTTTCCGTAACCGTCAGGCGCAGTTAAAATAATTCTTAAGAAAACGGAAAATAAACACATTTTCTTGATGAATTTATTTAAAATGCTGGAATTATAAGGAATGAATGGCCTTTTTTTTTTAATTTATCGGGGATATAAACTTGGAAAAGTCGCGGGAATACTGGACGAGGCCTTCCGGCCTTCGTCCAGTATTCCCGTGACTTTTTCAAGTTTATACCCCGATAAATTCCACAAAAAGGCCATTCATTCCTATAATAGGCGGTCACATTTCTGTTTTCCTATTTATTCAATTACTATGTAAAAGAACCTGAGAACAATGGCCACCTGTGAACAAAGGTCAGCTTTGTCTCCTACCATGGCTGGCCTTTATTCACAGGTTTGACTGTTTTTTACATAGTGAGTTGTATAACCGATAATTCTCTGGTATAACATCATTTACCACAGTGCTGATTTTCGCCGATATTGATTTCGAACATCAGTCGTATTTTACTTAAAGGTACATGCCCACTCAGTATGTTATAATATAGGGAGACAGATAGTTTTGTATATTATGTAGATATGGCATTCTCTGGCAAAATAAACATTCATTCACCAATACCCCACATATTGATTGGCATTATTATACATTGTATATCAGACGTAAATTTCCACACTGATATCAGGGTCGAAAACCGTGTTTCTTTAAAGTGCTAACTGTAATTACTATTTATTCTCTGTATTTATTGTTTGATGTGCAAAAATCATACTTTATATGGAATAGTGACATAATTATATATGTATTTACTTCCTATAAAGAACATTTGTGCCTACTGAGTGGGCATGTACCTTTAAATGACGTCGAAAAATTTACAAAACAGTCATAGCTCAGTTCCGCATGGTGTGAGCTCTGACTGTTTTGGCAACTTTCGACGTCATTGGTGAAAAATATTATTTACGAAAATCGACGGGATTAAATAACAGAGCCCGGGCTCGTTTATTATAATACTGTTGGTTGAGTGTGTGTTGATGACGCACTATGTCAGTAACTTAGATGTGAGCCCGGATGTTGTTATGTGTCACCGATAATATAACTTTTATTGCAAAACAAATGGATGTGCCTGAAACAAACGTTTGTAATAAAGGAAGCAATCAACTGGGTATTATATAATTTATCCCGTCAACACAGTGCGTATGTGCCGTGAAACACGGTGCCGTGAAACATGTTTGATATCCTGTCAATACGACCTAATCACTGCGTATGAATATGTGCGGTGACTGGGGTTATTATTTTGTATTTTAAAGCTATTCGTAGGTGTTGACGGGATAAATAAAACAGTAGGTTAGTGCCGTGAATTGGAAAAAATATCTGGCGCGGCACGGAAACGGGATGTGCTCGGCAAAGCCTCGCTCATCCCGTTTCCTAAGCCTTGCCAGATATTGTTTTCCCATTCACGGCACTAACCTACTATTCTCTATTGATATGGCAAGTGAAATGTGCATAGGATTGCAGGTTGGCTTTGAAGGGTACGGAGCCCCGCAGGAAACGTAGAATTCTTTTTTTATGAATACGTTCCCACGAAATAACAATTCGTTCCCTCAATTTAACAATTCGTTCCCTCGAATTAACAATTCGTTCCCACGATATAACAATGTTTCCCACGAATTGACAATTCGTTCCCGTGGGAGCGAATTGTTATTTCGTGGGAACAAATTGTTAAATTGACGGAACGAAGTGTCATTTCGTGGGAACGAATTGTTAATTCAAGGTAACGAATTGTTAATTCGTGGGAACGAATTGAATTGTTAAATTGAGGGAACTAGTTATTTCGTGGGAACGAATTAATAAAAAAAAAAATCTACACCCCCTGCGGGGCTCCGTAATTACACGCTGGTATTATATGAGAGATTTTTTGTAAATTTCATATTTGCTAGATTGATTGGGGTTTTACGTCCGTTCAACAGCAGCAAGATCAGACGGAAGTGCCCCCGTATATGGTATTGATTGGAGTTTTACGTGAGGCTTTACGTCCGTTCAGCAGCAAGGTCACACAGCAGAACCTCTCTAAACCGGACAGCATGGCGATCCAATTTTGTTTAATTTAGACGGGTTTCACTGTAATTTATTTCCTTGCCAAGTCTGTACATGATTGAGAATAACAAGCATTGTTCATAGAGTGCTTACTTACAGTGGAGCCTCTCTAAACCGGACACCCTGGGGAACTCCCAGGGTGTCCGGTTTAGAGAGGTTCCACTGTATAAATATGTGACTGTACTTGTAGTATGTTATGAGAGGGCGGAACACTGAACATTACGTACTAAAAGTTATTGTTAAAAGAGTGAGTGAGTGAGTGAATAGGGTTTAACGTCCGCTTTTCTGACATAGAGGTACAAGCCTCAGGGAGTCTACACGCAGACGGGTCAACGGGGTCGTGTCCCGTATCCACATGTCCGAGGGGGGTAAATCCCAACTTCAGAACTCAATATTTACAATCAAAATATATATTCAGTCTTGAAATTAGAACAACCTGATCTGGTGCCAGGCCCTCGCCACACCAGCATCATTTATCCCATCCCCTAAAAGTAATAGGATTAGCGCTAATCTTACTTTTATATATGGGGCATAGCCTGACTCAACTCTCACATACAAGAAAGCCAAAAATGTACATGAGGGCCAAATCCGGTATAGTGGGTTCCGGAAAGTATGAACACAATCGTTAAGCCAGTTTAGTCGCCTTTTACGACAAGCAATGGCTACTGCAGCACTATTCTCAGGATCAGTTGATCCCGACCCCGGTGCCTGCACGGGGCTATTGTTAAAAGAAACAATTGCCAATCGATTCTGTCACTTCTCAATTAAATGACGTTGCGCGAGACAAAACCCATAATAATATTTATAAATGCGCAATTCTGCGCATCGGCGTATGAAGTTGACTGCACGTACATATGTATTTAACTTGCCAAATAATTGTTTTATCTTCAATATCAACAAGTCGAAACATAACTTCAGTCAGAGTGAGGTTGCAGGGAAATGCCATAAAACATTAACAGTAAACGAAATAAATAGAAACAAAATAATAATAAATACATGTACATCTAACTAGAAACAAATTTGCTACCCCGCTCCATACCTCTCGCTAGTTAAAGGTGCATGCCCACTCAGTAGACACAAACTGTTATTTGTATCAGAGACATCATCCTGAGACATTTTCTGGCAAAATAAACATTCATTCACCATTACACCACGTATTGATTGGCATTATTATACATTTTATATCAGACCTAAATTTCAACACTGATATCAGGGGCGATAACCGTGTTTCCTTAACATGTTAACGGACATGACTATTTATACTCTGTATTTATTTTTTTATGCGCAATGATCATACTTTATAATCTGCCGAAAATATTATTTGTTCAGGTGACGCATTTAAATAGTATAAATAATTAAAAAAATATCATGCCTCATTTGCATATGAAAATAGCCTGATACCACCGCGCGTCACTATCAGTAAAATAAACATTACTAAATGATTATATATGTATGGACACTCGTAATGTTTAGAACTGGTGGAATAGTGACACAATTATACACTTATTTAATTCCTCTAAAGAACATTTTGTGCCTACTGAGTGGGCATGTACCTTTAAAATCACGGAGACGAATTATTGTAGCTAACATCTAACATGCGACATATCATATGATACATATGCTTTATGGCATGTCTTCATGTATATCAGTTATTATAGGTTGCTTTATTGTATTCAATTGACTTTCAAAGACAGAGTATTAACCCTTTGAACCCGAAATCCCGCTATAGCGGTTTATGCAAAAAGTGCAGATCCAGATGAGCCGGCTCGTAACGAGCCGTCTCATCAGGATCTGCACTTTTTGCAACTAATTTTCATTTTCTAGAACAAAAACACCTCCTTTTCATAAATGGACGAATTTGAAAATCATTTTGTGACCATTGGATTGGTCGGAACATTAGCATATCACAGTCCATTCCAGTTCCTTAGCGTTGAAAGGGTTAATGTCATAATACACGAAGTATGTAAATGAGATCATTACGACAAGTGCGTTATGTGTTCGGTACAGATGCATGATGCTGTACTTATGCAATATACATGTATCCGTTGAAGAGTTCAGAAGAAATTCGGCGTAACCTCGTTTCTTATGAAAGTAGACAAATAAAAATATTAAAAACAAACATTAATTTTTTTTTAATTTCTAGGTAAGTTGACATTGACCTTGGACATGAAGGCCGCATGGGTGTTGTATGGAATAAACATATGGAAGATGATAATGAAGTATATGAAGTTTGCTGTCAATACGACTTACCGTTACAGAGATAATGGGTACCCAACAACTTTAACATAGACGGACGAACGGACGGACGGAAGAACGGACGGACATTGTAACATTTTGGGTTTATGGGGTATTTCCATTGTTTGAAGATCAAAGGAAAAGCCTCTAAACATCAATAGAATGTATGAGTTCAGGGCCGGATCGAGGATTTGAATAAGGGGGGGGGGGTGTAGGTGAAGGTGTGGTCCTCCCCCAGAAAATTTAGAAAATTGAAGTGCCTCAGATGCATTTTCCTGGCATTTGAGAACAAAATGAGTAAAAAAATCATTGCTTCGTCAAAAATAGGGGGGGGGGGGGGGGCGTACGCCCCCCACACCCCCCCCTCCTGGATCCGGCCCTGTCAGTGTTTACGGAATCAATTAAAGGAATATTTTGTGTTAGGCCACGCCCCTATCCTCTTAAACCCCCGGACGTTGGCCCGGACGGACGGACGGGACGGACGAACGGACGGAATTACGAAAAATATAAAATAACTCGTTTAAAGATACATGCCCACTCAGTAGGCAGAAAATGTTCATATAATTGTGTCACTATCCCACCGGATATAATCATTTAGTATTATTTATTTTACTGATAGTGACTCGCGGTAGTATCATGCTATTTTCATATGCAAATGAGACTTGATGTGTTTTTTTTTTAAATTATTTATACTAATTAAGTGCATCACTTGAAAAAAATAATATTTTCGACAGATTATAAGTATGATCATAGCACATCATAAAATAAATACAGATAATAATTAGTAATGTCCGTTAACATTTTAAGCAAACAGGGTTATCGCCCCTGATATCAGTGTAGAAATTTACGTCTTTGATATAAAATGTATAATATTGCCAATCAATACGTAGGGATTATTTTGCCAGAACATATCTGAGATGATGTCTCTGATATAAAAAGCATGTTGTGCCTAATGAGTGGGCATGTACCTTTAATAAATATCATAATAAATCATCAACCCAATTGAGAACCTCCATTTATAAATGAAATGGTTAATGGCTGAATGTGGCATTTAAACACCTCAGCGTAACTCTCGTGGAGAAGGCTTGGCGATGGGGAAATTTCGGTAGGGTCGATTGGTCTGACGAACGTATACAAACGTTTAAAATGTTAAAATCTAACACGATCATCCAATAAAATGTGTGGCTGTTTAATTCCCGCTTCTGATAGTTTTATTGGAGTTTCAATTCCGGTGGGGGAAGACGCTGTTTTGTGGACTACAGTGGAACCTCATTAAACCGGACACCCTGGGAGTTCCCCAGGGTGTCCGGTTTAGGGAGGTTCCACTGTATATTAGACATATTAATATGTCAATGCATGCGGGTGTGCTTTGCGAACATGATCATGCATTGTCATCAGATATAGATGATGATGGAACCTATCAAACTACGGATACAGACACTCCGTGTGTGTCCGGTTTAGAGAGGTTCTACTGTATATTACATAGCTGTATATAATCCGAATTGTCTGTCTGTAACGCAGGGCCATTTACAAGCCTTGCAAGTCGCCCTGCGTTAAAGACAGACAATTTGGGTTCAGCTCGATCATGCTCAAGGTGCATGATCACGTGGTTATAACAACAACAACAGTGGCTGAAAGTGTTGAAATCTTGCCCACTCCAAAGTAAGTATTATTTGATATTTTTCTTAATATGAAACGGATTTTGATGAAATATGGCGCAGCAACCGCGTCTTCATGAGCTGCATTTGGTGGTCCAGGGAGTTCGGCACAGACTTATGTCGTTTTTACGAAGAATCGATGTCCGTGTCGGTAGACACGGAAATCGATTCTTCGCAAAAACGACAGAAGTTTGGGCCAAAGTACAGAGACCACCAAATGCGGCTTAACAAGACGTGTTTGATGCGCCATATTTCATCAAAATCCGTTACGTAATAAGGACAATATAAAAGAATACGTACTTTGAATTGGATGGATTCTGGAAGTTTCAGTACTTGTTGTTGTTGTTAGTACCACGTGATCATACACCTTGATGCTTATTATAAATAATACAGTAGTGTCCATTTGCATTTTCAGTACCACGTGCAGCCCCTTTCTCCATGCGTGGAAGCACGGGGCAGGAGCAGGGTGGGGGCGAAAGTTTCGGCATTGTGCCACTTGTAAACATAGTACAGTAACACATATGCACGGTGTTTATGCGGATGTGAAATAGCAGTCACTCCGCGAAACTGCAAAAATTGTTACAGGACATTCGGTCTGGTAAACTTGAAATTTTTACCAGACCGGACAAAAATTTACCAGACCGAAATACCAAAGGAAGGTGATTTCATTGAAGCGTAGAATAAAAAATTAAAACAAAATATTTTTTGTTTTATTTTTTACATTTTTTTATAGTCGGACATTCTGTCCGGCGACTTCCGGTTTACCGTCGGACCGGCGGCACTTTTAACGGACATGTCCGACGGACCGACGACTTTCGCGGAGATTGAAATAGGGCTTATGGGATTTGTGACCAACGTAGCTCCTGATCTGATATCACACTCCTGTAGCCTTATATCGATCTAGATTGCTATATTGCATGACGGGTGCTTCATTGACGGAATAACAAACAGTGCAGATCATGATCAGACCGTGCGGATGGATGCACGGTCTGATCTGGATCTACACTCGTCGCAAAGCCAATATGAGCCCAGATAAGCCATAATAAGCCACACTTCTCCAGTCACAGCCACATATTAAACATACATGAATTAAAACAGGTATAGCCTGCTTGTTTGAATAAAAGTCCAATTGTTAGCATTGCGTGTTATACAGTGGATTAAGAATCGATCTATGAAATTAATACTTATGTATGAACAATTTCACCCACTATTACAGTTTAATGGCTATATAGGTTTACATACTTGAAAATACTACAATGTATTCCAATTTGGGCTATATGAGATTCATAGCATATACCATACGTTAGTGGTGGTGTATCTTTACCGAATAAGCCCAATAAATGGCAGTAAGGATCCGAGGCCCGTTTCACTAAACTTCCTACGACTAAAATCTTCGTAAGTGCAAATTTAGGATCGTCTGGAAATTTCAATTTATGGATTTACATTTATCATTGTTTACAAGAAAACCTTGTTAATGTGACATTTACAGACTATTATAATGTTGCACTTACAAACATTTTAATCGTAAGAAGTTTAGTGAAACGGTCCCCCCCCCCCGTTTTATAGCTGATCATCAGTTAATTCAAAGATAATTGCTTCATAAATGTGAAGGAATATATGTATAACATATATGTTAACACTGCCTCGTTACTGTATCCTATGCGGCACATGGGGTGGTCAAGTCGGCCCCGTTGTGTATTCCAGCCATCAGCCAGTTTCACCTCTTCTTGCGTTTGACAAAGGACGGGAAATTCAAATTAGAACAAATGATATTATGTAGCTAATCATACATAGAAAAGCCGTTGTCCTGGCGTTTCTATGTTTGATTTGCTACATAATATATTATGTTCTACTTCGCATTGTCCGCTCTTTGTCAAACGCCAGAAGAGGCGAAACTGGCTGATGGCTGGAATACACAAATGTGGCCGAATTGGCCACTCCATGTGCCGTATAGGATACAGTAACGCGAAAGTGTTCACATATATTTCATCACATTTAAGAATAAATTATTTTTTAATCAAAGGTATCAGGTATATTATATGCAGCCTATGCTCAATAAATGTAAATGCACTAATTGTTTACAAGAAAACATTGTTAATGTGAAATTTACAGACTATCATAATTTTGCATTTACGAACATTTTAGCCTTACGAAGTTTAGTGAAACGGTCCCCTAGTCCCTAATTCACTATAGCAGTTGCAGCCAAGACTAGCCTAGACAATCGCAGCTATACGGATGTCTTTTACTATTTCATCTGTCTGTTAAGATTTTGAATTTCTCTCACTGAGACACCTGCTGTGTAATGTTTTTGTCACAATCACAGCCCATTCTCAGTGATTCTGTCTTTCCGATTTGCTGTCTTTACCGTATCATTATTTTAGAAAAACATTCATAAACCAATGAGAAACATGTAAGTTCACAAATCTTCACCCAATGTACGGCCGCCGCATGAACAGCAATACATTACAACATAGAACAATATATAAGTAATTTGAACTTGACTTTGGGCACGAAGGCAGCGTAGAGCCGGTTTTTGTAACCCCGGTTTACAAAAAAACGTTGACGTACGCGCCGGTTTTTACAATAACCGCCTTTTGTAGCAATGAAAGGCCTCATGTGTGGGCTACAGAAGGAAATTATATAGGAATGAATGGCCTTTTTGTGGAATTTATCGGGGTATAAACTTGGAAAAGTCGCGGGAATACTGGACGAAGGCCATTCATTCCTTATAATTCCAGCATTTGAAATAAATTCATCAAGAAAATGTGTTTATTTTCCGTTTTATTAAGAATTATTTTAACTGCGCCTCACGGTTACGAAAAGTAGTTTGGCGTGGGAGTTTACTGGGATATAAATTTTGGACAGAGACTTGCTACGGGCCAATCAAATGTTAGGGAATTGTGTAAATATTTTTGTGCTGGAATTATTTGATAATGGCTGTTTTGTATCTGAAGTTTCAAGTGAGTCCGAATGCTGATTGCAGAGATATTTAATAGTTAATTTGACCTTGACCTTGTATACAAAGGCCGCATGGGTGTGGTATGGAATGAAAATATGGATGATGATAAGCAAGTACATGTATATGAAGCTTGAAGTCAATCCGATTTACCGTTTCAGAGATAATGGGTACCGGAAACAGAGCTCCAGATAAGCTGCGTATTTGCGTAAATACCCAGTTGAAATTTCCAAAACGCCCAATTGAAATCAGAAGTAGCGAGTATCAGAAAGCAATATCAATTTTGTGGTACCTTTATCATGCTGCAGAAAACAATAAACAGACCACGAATATCGCATACTTTTCTTATATTCCATGAAAACACATCTTGGTATTTCATTAGAATTGTCTCCTTGGAGACAATTCTAATGAAATGCCAAGATATGTTTTCATTTCGAAGCAAACCATTCAGTAATTGCTGTCTGTTGATGTGTAAACAGTAGTGTGGTTTTATTTTACCTAATTACAATTTTGAAATACCCAATTGCTTCAGAAATGATGGAGTGACAATACTCAATTACTAATTCCTTATCTGGAGCCCTGCCGGAAAAGTTTAACGCAAATAATTAACAGATATGTACTCACATCGCTCGTCAGTGCAAATTTAGGATCGTCCGGAAAGTTCAATTGATAGATTTACATTTATTGAGCATAGGCTGCACATGCATCCTATTCTCAATATATGTAAATCCAATAATTGTTGGAAAACATTGTTAATGTGAAATTTACAGACTATCATACTTTTGCACTTACGACTACTTTAGTCGTACGAAGTTTAGTGAAACGGGCCACAGGTATCTCAGCTAGAAGGATACAGAAAATGTAAAAGACACCCGTATATCTGAGATTATCCAAGGTGCATGATCACGTGGTTACAACAACAACAACAACATCGCCCATTCCAAAGTAAGTGTTATTTGATATTTTCCTTAATATGCAACGGATTTTGATGAAATATGGCGCAGCAAACGCGTCTTCATGAGCTGCATTTGGTGGTCTAGGGAGTTTGGCACAGACTTATGTCGTTTTTGCGAATAATCGATTTCCGTGTCTCCGACACGGAAATCGATTCTTCACAAAAACGACAGAAGTTTGGGCGAAAATACAGAGACCACCAAATGCAGCTTAACAAGACGCGTTTGATGTGCCATATTTCATCAAAATCCGTTACGTTATAAGGACACTATAAAATAATACGTACTTTGAATCGGTACTTCTTGTTGTTGTTAGTACCACGTAATCATACACCTTGTTATCTAAGCTAGTATAATGTGACAATAATAATAATAATAATAATAATAATAATAATAATAAAAAGTGGTGATAGTGTACACTAATGGACAAATCCACCACGCCTCTCGAAAAGAGGAAATCAGCGAATTAAAATCCAAGACTGTTTCCCAAGAGGCGTTATTTGGGTAGGCCCGTTAACTTACACTGTCACATAAAGACTTACCTTGTAAAGTAATATAGCTGGGATGTGATATATGCACCTACAGATCGCCTGTAGTTGGTCGGAGTCTATCGAACGAGGATTTATTACACAACGGGTATAGTATGTATCTATACTGCACACTAAAGAGAACGCACCACGCTATACGCGGGTACACACATATTCACGATATGTGTAAATGTGTTTATGCGTTTATTTAACCCTTTCACCCCAAGTAACTGAATGGGCTGCGATATGTTCGTTTTGCAACCAATCTAATCATCGCAAACTGATTTTCAGACTATTCCCTTTATAAAAAAAGGAGTATTTGTTTTTCTCAAAAATATGAAAATTCCTTTCAAACAGTGCAGATCCTGATGAGACGGCTCGTTACGAGCCGGCTCATCTGGATCTGCACTGTTTGCATAAACCGATATAGCGGGCTTTCGGGTTCAAAGGGTTAAGGAATACAACCATTGGTTGTGGCGTTTACTGGGATGAAAACACATTTGGTATGTTTAAAGTGCGAGGGCTCCTCGCAAACTTTAAACATACCAAATGTATTGTACGTTCCCAGTAAACGCAACAGCCCATGGTTTTCTTACTTATTTTATTTACACTGCATTTTCTGATAGTTTCAAAAATGTAAACAACTAAATATGCCGTTAAAATTAAGAATAATCTTGTTTCACGTCATTCTGTCGCAATTCCTGCAACAGCGATGTTGCAGGTCAATAGCGTGCCGTTAATGACAACCTCGTGGAAATTAATGACGTTAAACGAACTTTAACCTATCAACAACATCACGCTACGTCAAGTGGCTCTAATGCATTGTATTGGGATGTAAAAGCAATACATCGAATGGGCGTTTATTTATGGAGGGTGTAAATAAAGTAAGCAGCTACAGCTCAGGCTCGGCCAATCAAACTGATTGATTGCGAGTTGATATTGCCAATAGATGTTCAGAAACATTCGACATGTAGGCAAGATTAACCCTTTGAACCCGAAATCCCGCTATATCGGTTTATGCAAAAAGTGCAGATCCAAATGAGCCGGCTCGTAACGAGCCGTCTCATCAGGATCTGCACTTTTTGAAAGTAATTTTAATATTTCTTAGAACAAAAACACCCCCTTTTCATAAATGGAGGAATCTGGAAATCATTTTGTGACCATTGGATTGGTCGGAATATTAGCATATCACAGTCCATTCCAGTTCCTTAGGGTTGAAATGGTTAACGCAGGCAGTTGTGTATGTTCAGGAGGTCGTCCATTTCTACTGTGTTTGATGGTCTCCAGTGTGTGAAAACCATTTCAATTTGCCATGTGAAACTGTTGCTCTGTAGTCTTCCATTTGAATACAGTAGAACCTCTCCAATCCGGACACCCTGGGTGTTCCCAGTACAGTGGAACCTCTCCAATCCGGACACCCTGGGTGTTCCCAGTACAGTGGAACCTCTCCAAACAGGACACCCTGGGTGTTCCCAGTACAGTCTAACCTCTACAAACCGGACACCCTGGGAGTTCCCAGTACTGTCGAACCTCTCCAATCCGGACACCCTGGGTGTTCCCAGTACAGTGGAACCTCTCCAAACCAGACACCTTGGGTGTTCCCAGTACAGTGGAACCTCTCCAAACCGGACACCCTGGGTGTTCCCAGTACAGTGGAACCTCTACAAACCGGACACCCTGGGTGTTCCCAGTACAGTGGAACCTCTCCAAACCGGACACCCTGGGTGTTCCCAGTACAGTGGAACCTCTACAAACCGGACACCCTGGGTATTCCCAGTACAGTGGAACCTCTCCAAACCGGACACCCTGGGAATTCCCAGTACAGTGGAACCTCTCCAAACCGGACACCCTGGGAGTTCCCAGTACAGTGGAACCTCTCCAATCCGGACACCCTGGGAATTCCCAGTACAGTGGAACCTCTCCAAACCGGACACCCTGGGAGTTCCCAGTACAATGGAACCTCTCCAAACCAGGACACACTGGGAGTTCCCACACCTGGGAGTCCCAGAAAAAATAACCCTCCCAAACCGGACACTGGGGTTCCCAGGACAGTGGAACCTCTCCAATCCGGACACCCTGGGTGTTCCCCGTACAGTGGAACCTCTCCAAACCGGACACCCTGGGAGTTCCCAGTACAGTGGAACCTCTCCAAACCGGACAACCTGGGAGTTCCCAGTACAGTGGAACCTCTCCAAACCGGACAACCTGGGAGTTCCCAGTACAGTGGAACCTCTCCAAATCGAACACCCTGGGAGTTCCCAGTACAGTGGAACCTCTCCAAACCGGAAAACCTGGGAGTTTCCAGTACAGTGGAACCACTCCAAACCAGACACCCTGGGTGTTCCCAGTACAGTGGAACCTCTACAAACCGGACACCCTGGGTGTTCCCAGTACAGTGGAACCTCTCCAAACCAGACACCCTGGGTGTTCCCAGTACAGTGGAACCTCTACAAACCGGACACCCTGGGTGTTCCCAGTACAGTAGAACCTCTCCAAACCGGACACCCTGGGAGTTCCCAGTACAGTGGAACCTCTCCAAACCAGACACCCTGGAAGTTACTAGTACAGTGGAACCTCTCCAAACCAGACACCCTGGGAGTTCCCAGTACAGTGGAACCTCTCCAAACCTGACACCCTGGGAGTTACTAGTACAACGGAACGTCTCCAAACCGGACACCCTGGGAGTTACTAGTACAACGGAACCTCTCCAAACCGGACACCCTGGGAGTTACTAGTACAACGGAACCTCTCCAAACCGGACACCCTGGGAGTTCCCAGTACAGTGGAACCTCTCCAAACCGGACACCCTGGGAGTTCCCAGTACAGTGGAACCTCTCCGAACCGGACAACCTGGGAGTTCCCAGTACAGTGGAACCTATCCAAACCGGACACCCTGGGAGTTCCCAGTACAGTGGAACCTCTCCAAACCGGACACCCTGGGAGTTCCCAGTACAGTGGAACCTCTCCAAACCAGACACACTGGGAGTTCCTTGTACAACGGAACCTCTCCAAACCGGACACCCAGTGAGTTCCCCAGGGTGTCCGGTTTGGAGATGTTCCATTATATATCAGACATGTGATCACTTCATGACACATTCTAGTGGTATGCAATCATGAAAAGACATTGTAATCAGAGATGCATAACAGCGTAACACATTTAAGAAAAACATCTATATTTTCACGAGTGTTCGGTTTAGAGGGTTGCACTGTAGTGCCTAGCAAGGACAGACACTGAAAGCCTCAATATATTTTTGACGGTGAGTATATGAAATTGACGATCAGGTGACGGACACATATATATATGTTTTAGCAACACATCGATGGTCGCCTCAAAACAACGGTTGTGTACTTCTGGTACTCGCCAGGACGAAACGGGGCTTTTGAGTTTGCGAACAGTATAGCGCCAAACAAGACTGCGCATTGGTCAGGGTCTACACTGATCGATAAGTGTCATAGAGGAAACATTACGCATATATAACAACAACAAAACAAGCATTCTTATACCTTTTTCGAAACAGTTATAAGAATGCTTGTTTTTGTTGTTGTTGTTGTATACGTGTCATAGCTGCGTAAAGCTGGGGTCTCACGTGACAGGTTGTAATATAGGAGACAGATAGTTTTGTAGATATGACATTTTCTGGCAAAATAAGCATTCATTCACCATTACCCTACGTATTGATGGCATTATTATACATTTTATGTAAGACGTAAATTTCCACACTGATATCAAGGGCGATAACCGAGTTTCCTTAAAATGTAGTAGTATATAGGGAGTCAGTTCGCTACCGCGAAGTGTGGGGGAAGAATTGAAAGCAGTGGGTAGCCCCATAGGTACCAAAAATAGTAAAATTTCGTGTTAATTTAAAGCGAAATAAATACAACCCACAGTAAAAAAATAAAATGTCATACTGTAGTATAAGGGAATGGCGGTTCTGGACCATTTTTAAAATTCCCTTATATAAAGCGCGTGAGCCCTTGTTAATCATTAGGTATATAAGTAGCTGGAATCGTGTTATCGTTATAAGCGGTCTATGGCGTTAGTATTTGTATACACCAGTTTATAACGTACACCTACAGGGTCCTTATTTTAACCTAGGTGGGTACGCATGGATTAAATAATAGTTAACAATTGGGGGACCTAGATGGGTGGGTAAGCATGTGTTTGGCTCAGGTAGTCGAAACCTCATCCATTTGGGGACCAGTGTTATGTAGTTGAATTAATTGTAATTTGGGGATGGATTTTAGCCTCCAGTTGCATGTCAAGGTAAATAGCGGTTCTGGCTCAAATCAAAAGTAGTTGAAAACCTCATCCAAATTGCCACCAGTGTTATGTAGTTGAATTAATGTTGTAGAAATTAGATCCGTTTTGGGCTCAGGTTAAAGCCGGTTCTGGCTCAAATCGAAAATAACCCTAACCAATGACTTTAGTTTGGTTTAATTTAAGGCTACTTTTTTTAATGCTCTCTAAACGTGTCAGTTCGTTACCGCGAAGTGTGGGGGAAGAATTGAAAGCAGTGGGTAACCCCATAGGTACCTTTCCTGTTAATTTAAAGAGAAATAAATACAACCCACATTAAAAAATAAAATGTCATATAAAATGTGTCCCCGATTTGCAGCGGTTTCGGCTACCCAACGAAATAGTATACGCGGGAGGTCTCCCATATAGGAATGGCCGCTCTGTAGAATTTATATCGAAAACGGAGCGAGAATAGGGGGATGGGAGAGGGCTTTGGGTACTTTTGAAAATCGAGAAGTGGACAACATCGGGAGGCCACTGTGCGAACTACAGAATCCGCTTCGGTGTAGAATGGTGGGAGCCTTGCACTACAAGAAGAAATCCAGATGGTTTGTCCGGTGGCAGTTCTAGCTACCAATCGGGGAGGGTTCGGATACTTTTTTTACCAAAATGTCTACTACATGTAGAACGGGTCGCGACTACCAGAGTGCTGGTGTACGGAGTCGCTAGTTTCCTTCGGCGTACCGGACTGTTTTGCGGTGTGCACAAACTGGGCGTCGGGATCTGGTTTGCTCTTCCAGAGTCTACAGGTCTCTAGAGTCACGAATGGGAACAGTGGTCTGCATACCGCGTACGCCACAAAAAGCAACCCAAACCACCACTTTGCATTCTCTACGGTTCTCCAGATGTCGTGCACCTCCAGCTCGTCTTTCTTCGGACACTCGGAATCGGTCGTGCGGGCATCGTTGAAAATTGCGTCCAACAGTCTGCGTTCCAGTGCGTCCAACCGGTTCTCCAAACGTCTCTCCATGTCGGACAGGTGCGTCGACTCTTCGAACGAGCTTGCGTTTCGTATATCTTCTAGTAGATCCGTGGGGAACTTGGTGGGAGGGCCAGGGGTGGTTACCCTGTGTACTACGGGGGTGGGGGTTTCTAAATTTGTTTCAAATTTGGTTTCTTCGGGTTTTGTACTACGTTCCGCATCAACAGCGTCCCATATTTTTCGAAGACGAGTTGTACCAATCCCATATTTTTTTTTCGTTTCGTCCGCAGATAATTTTCCTCGAAGATTGCGAATATCTTCTATATCTTGCTCCGATAAATTTCGCTTTGGTGGCATTTTTGTAGGCGCAAAATATGTAAGTACATACAAATATAGTTTGCCCAAGGTTCAACATGATTTGTCTAGGTAAAACCAGGCATACTAGCACCACAACTAGGCTTACTCGTTACCAGGCCTAGGCATACCAGCACCACGACTAGGTATACCAGCACCAGGCCTAGGCATACCAGCACCTCGACTAGACATACCAGCACCACAACTAGGCATACTAGTACCACAACTAGGCATACCAGCACCATACCTAGGCATACTAGCACCACAACTAGGCATACCAGCACCACACCTAGGCATACCGAATGGGGAAAAACGTGCCTAGCGACCCTTTCTACATGGAGTATCCTTTTGAAACCCTTGCAAAATCGTGGTAGAATGTTAGCATTGTTCAGTAATTGTTAAGCATTTGTTCAGCATTGTTAAGCAATTGCTAAGCATTTGCTCAGAATTGTTAAGCATTGTTAAGCATTGCTCAGTAATTGTTAGGCCTTGTTAAGCTTGTTCAGTTAAACTTGTTAACGTTATTGTTAAGCTTTGCTCAGTAATTTTAATCATTGCTCAGTAACTGTTAAGCATTTGTTCAGCATTGTTAAGCAATTGCTCAGTAATTGTTAAACGTTGCTCAGTAACTGTTAAACATTTGTTCAGCATTGTTAAGCAATTGCTCAGTAATTGTTAAGCATTACTCAGTAAGAGTTAATAATTTTTAGTATTAAATAATGAAATATGTGTATTTATAATAAAATATGTCTACGTGTGGTGAAGAAATAAAACAATTTTCACAGAAAATAGATAAACCTGTTTGTAGTGATAATTCTAAAGAATTAATTAATGAAGAGAAAATAGATAAAACCACATGTAATGATAATTTTGAAAAAAATAATAATAGTTTCCGCACGCCGTACGGATTGAGGAAAAAAGGAATTAAATATTATGATCCCCATGAGGGGTGTTCACCCGGATCTGTTCGTATGTGTAATTTGATAGAGACCTATTTAGAAGAGGGGTATGATGTAGTAAGTGCACAAGCGTTAGTTGATAACCCACATGTGTTTAGATAGATCACCTTCAATCAAAAACCTGTCTATTATAGAAAGCGCTACCAAGGTTTTTCGGCTACCTTTTTTTAAGAAAGAATAATCTGTAGCTGCACCTCCGGTTTCTACATTGAAAAACAAAATATGCGCTTTCTTCAAATATGTATTGGATTTATTCGACTGGGGCTCTAGCAGGTTTATTTGGTGGTGCGTTCAAATTCAACCAGATATTAATTAACCCCTCGTACTGCCGGAGATATGGATTAATTCTTTTCCATGTAGGTTTTTTCGAACTGTTTTATAATGGCTTCAACAAGCGGGCTCATCATCGAATTTTTGCAAATTTCAACAACAGGTTTTCGTTTTGTAGCGGCTTCTAGCTCCCTCTCTTCCTCGTGTAACTTTTTTAGACGTTCTATAATTCCGTCTTGGAGACCTAAAATATCCTCATAGCAAGCCTCATCAAATTTTGTTTTTACGTCTTCTTCTTTTGTAAACATATTTTTATATATATAACTACATTATTAAATGTTTAACATAAAATCACAATTGGAAATAAATATGTTAGACATTTATATGTAGTTATATAAAGTAATTCTTGAAGAATTATGCCTAAATCGTTTATTACGCAGGAAGCGCTGATAGATATTTTACAATCACGTGGAATTGTTCCTGCCTATGAAGTTAGAAAGAAACACCATATTGGGCCTAAACGCCTTACAGATCTGTGGAAATATGATAAATTTATAATGGGACTTTCTAGAGATAATTGGGCAAAACCCCGTGATAAGCCCCGACCTAAGATACCTTCAAAATTAAAAAACGTCCCCAAAATTTCATGAAAGTTTAAAGGGGTTCTGTATGTATGCAATCGTCTAAAACCCTTCTCTTATCGTAGTAAGCGGACAGTCCTAATTTGTTTTGGGTATATGTTTTCATAACACCATTTCTCATTCTAAACCCTCTGTTTGTTCCTCCATCCGTTTCAACCTGGTGTAGGGCCTCCATATACCTTCTCCATGTGAGAGGATTTTGCCTAGCAGACAGCCCCTTCGCCGAATGTTTTACTTGGGTTGTGTCTACTTTTTCAACTACATAACACTTGCTGCATAGTGCGATTGCACGATCTCCTTGGAACTCTGTTTTGAATAGCCCTGGTTCTCTATTACTCCATTTATCCCACGCTAACCATTCTTTTTATGATTTTTTTGAAATCCATCCACCATTTCTGGTTTTATCATTCCATCCAGCTCTCCACCCTTCATGCTAACCCCCATATACAAACTATCAGTATCCATCTGTATTAGTTCAAAATCTGCTCTATCTACGTATTTATCCATAAAATCGTAATAAAATTCTAACATTCTTAGTTTTGCATATTGGTATACAGCAATCCCACAGTGAAATGGACGAGTCATATTGGCATTTACTTTTCTTGAGGATATTTCGTAAGAATCTCCTATTTCCTCTAAATCATCGAAATACGCTGATCTTAAAGCTTTGTCCACACATTTTTCATCTTTTGTATACGTTGTGTTGAGGTGTTTTTCGGGGGATTCTATCATTTTCCAGCAACATGAGTTACCTAATAGTTTCATTATATCCGCAATTGGTGACTTGGAACTGTCAACATCTCCGGATCTCCTGGCTGAAGTAACTTCTTTAACAAACCATTCAAAGGGCTTACCTGCTGTATTTATTACTCTGTGAATCCCTGTAATTTCTAAACCCTGCTTCAAATACCATTTTAATAATGGGGCAAATAGTAATACTTTTTGAGCAGACAATGCTCCTACTAGTTTTCTACCATCTCCTCTTGCGCGGTTAGTTTCTTGTAAATACTGTAACATCTTTCTGGAACTTCCTCCTCCTCTACAATCCTATTTATAAATATTGGGGACATTCCGAAAACTTCTCTTTTAAACTACTGGGAACCTCTATATCTACTTCAGCAAAGCCAAACCACTTACCATTTAAAACCGCCTTGGAAAACTTATTTATTTTAATAGGGTCGTGAGGGCTGCTTTCCTCGTGTAGTTTCCCTTCGCCACATGGCATTTGTTTGTTTAATGTTGATAAATATAGGGCGTTTGCATCAAAACCAAGTACGGCTTCGCAAAGCTTTCCATTTCCATCAGGGGGCTGACCTGATTCTCGTAACAACCCGCTTCAGTGTATCTTTTGTAAACACAATTGATGGACCCCCAACTAATGCTCCTTTTAACATTTCATATATTTCCTCACCAGGGGCAATTCAGTGGCGGACATATCGCGTCTGCTATCTTACTCTCTTTGGTTTGGTAAGGTTTTATATGGTTTTTTTATCGTTCCTCTGAGAATGTATTGTAAAGCAACTCCCGGTAGGGTAACCGCATCTTTGAACATATCTATACCTTTTGTTTGATAAAATTTTGTCATTTTTCCGATAGCTTCTAAAAAGGGGCCAACATCCAAGTCGTTATAGTATTTTAACCAGTCTTTGAAAGACTTCATATTTAATCTGCTATAAATGTTGGTGCACTCTTCCAACTGCTGTTTGGTTATCGTTTTATTTGGAGTTAATTTACTTGTCCAATTTTTAAGCGGTGGTAAACCCTCATACGCTAGTTTATCGGGAGAATCGAACCATTCGTATGGGACGAAGGATTTTTCACCTTCGCATCCATAAGCCTTAACCCATCTATCGTAATCGATACCAGGAGCAAGATACAATATTACATCTAAAAACCTAAATTCTGGTGTAAATAGAAAAATGGTTGTATTGGCTTTCTTTCCTACTAGTACCTTAGTGGTTTTATCCGTTAAAACGTCAACTAAATGCTTCTTTATTAAATTAAGATCGTAATTACTGGAATTGAACCCAATTACTGGGACTTGTGAAATCCAACGGGTAATTTCTCGCTGCTGAGAAGTGTAAAGATACTCCATGTCTGCAGGGTACCCATATGTATTGTTGCTCCCTACGACCTCTCGGATAGTGTCTCCCCTTGTCTTTACATCTTCCATAAATAGGATTACTAATTGTTTTGGAGAAGTATCACATATGTGAGTTATATTGTTGGATAGAGTATCCCCTATACTAACACTTATTGGGACATGTTCGTTTGTAAACTCTAGATCTTTAGTGGGGTTACGCTTTTCTTTACTTCCGTCTAAATATGCTTCAAAATCGTATACAATATGATATGGGTAAATCACTGTAGGAGGCTTTTCGAGTTCCTTTACATCCTCAGGTTTACAAATTGCATTATGCTCGCATTAAAAAATAGTTACTAATTTACACTTACCCTCAATTGCTTCGTCTCTCTCGTTGGATCTTCTAAGCTTATTTTTATAATCTTTACAATGTTTGGGACACCCGTGCCAATAACAGCCGTGAAATTGATAAACTGTATCAGTCTCGGGGCAATACCCATCAACTGGGGCACCAGCGATTATTCTTTCTCCGCCGTGACCGCATACTGCAGTGTGAATATGGGGCCCTGGTAAAGATTTTATCCAACTGATCGATTTCTTACTACAACCGGGTTTTGGGTGGAAAGCTTTTTCAAACGCTGATAGTGGGCGATCTATTTTTTCTCCTTTACACGATACTTTTGTTAATCCCTTCATGCAGGTTAATGCGTGCCTGGTTAAATTGCTGGACTTTGTAAAGCGTTGTTTGCAGTCGAAGCAACAATAATTGTTTTCAGCGGCTTTATTCATATCCGTAATAAGGAAGGCGTGATCGATATAGATGCCTATTTTCATCTTTTTATTACCAATCTTGTCGTAATGAGCCGCTACTTTTCTTAAATACCATGTTCCCTCTTCTGTAGGTTCGTACGCATCAATACCTATTTTAAAACACTCTTCTATTTTCTTGATATCTCCAAATAGAATGGGGCCTTTTGGTTTCGGTAATTTATGGGTTTTACAAAACTGTAAATATTGCTGCTGGAGCTCTTTGGTCAATGTTAAACACCTATCAGCCCTAAACTTCGAAGTGTGGAGGGCCAAGCATCTAAATAAACAAAGATCATCATTGAAACTATCCAGGGGCTTCATCCCTTTCTTATAACGCAACCACTCAGGCATTCGACCTCCTGCCACTTTTTCGGATTGCATTCCAGCATCACCTTTAGGCATTTTATTTAAAGCTGTTCCATATACTATTTTAACGCTAACACCCATCCATCTTACAAACCTCCATTTTGTACTTGGCCTATCTATTTTATCTATGTTTAATCTATGCTCTTCTTGTTTATTAATCCACTCTTCAACCTCATCGTAACCCCTAAACCACGGACTTCCGGATAAATGTTTATAAAATACCAACGTTGTCGGCTTTCCTCTCGCGTCTCTCTCCTCTTGGTGAATTAATTTGTAAGAAAAAGAGAATCTTAGGTAAAAACTGTCGGTTAACAAAGGCTCTAGCTCGCCCATTATCCTTTTGCTGTTATTTATTTGAAGTTTCTTTTCAGGGTTATTGTAGTTATCCTACGCCCTTTTACTATTTCTTTTTCTTTTTGTTTATAATCTTCTAATATTTCGCTACCTTCCTCTATTAACTGTTGTAATAAACGCGCTTTCTGCACTCGTTTTTGAGGTTTGCCGATGTTCCTGCTTCTAAGACTGAGGGAAGCCTCATCGGCTATATTCTGTGCTATCTTTTCTATATTCTTTTTTTCCACCCCTTAAATACCCCCCGAGACATTGCACGAGCCATTCTTTTCATAAATTCATCATTTGTTTCCTTATTTATTAGTGTAGTTAACCCCCTTTCCCTCAAACGGTTTGAAAAAGGTATACCCATTCTTATTAATTCTGACCTTAATTCCCGAATCCTAGGGGAAGAACTTTTAGATGGATTTACACCCCTTTTATCGCTAATCCTTGTGCGAGTTAACTTAGGGCGAGGCGCTCTCGTAACTTTTTTACGTATATCTGTCATTTTTCTAATCGTGGAAATTTATTGTTTTATATAAATACCTGTATGGCTTATGTTCAATAGGGTGTTTTTTCATTTTCAACAATTAATTAATTATAACGCCTCATATAGAAGACACATATTTTGTCGGGGCTAGGGGGCTTTCTGCTAGTTTTCTCGTGTTAAAATCCGTGGCAAATCTGTACTGGTTTCAACTACCCTATTTCAACTACCAGACTATAGCAGCTCCACATACGATTGTGATGGGTAGCCGAAACCGCTGCAACATTTTGTATGACATTTTATTTTTTACTGTGGGTTGTATTTATTTCGCTTTAAATTAACAGGAAAGGTACCTATGGGGTTACCCACTGCTTTCAATTCTTCCCCCACACTTCGCGGTAACGAACTGACACGTTTAGAGAGCATTACAAAAAGTAGCCTTAAATTAAACCAAACTAAAGTCATTGGTTAGGGTTATTTTCGATTTGAGCCAGAACCCGGCTTTAACCTGAGCCCAAAACGGATCTAATTTCTACAAAATTAATTCAACTACATAAAACACTGGTGGCAATTTGGATGAGGTTTTCAACTACTTTTGATTTGAGCCAGAACCGCTATTTACCTTGACATGCAACTGGAGGCTAAAATCCATCCCCAAATTACAATTAATTCAACTACATAACACTGGTCCCCAAATGGATGAGGTTTCGACTACCTGAGCCAAACACATGCTTACCCACCCATCTAGGTCCCCCAATTGTTAACTATTATTTAATCCATGCGTACCCACCTAGGTTAAAATAAGGACCCTGTAGGTGTACGTTATAAACTGGTGTATAAAAATACTAACGCCATAGACCGCTTATAACGATAACACGATTCCAGCTACTTATAAACCTAATGATTAACAAGGGCTCACGCGCTTTATATAAGGGAATTTTAAAAGTGGTCCAGAACCGCCATTCCCTTATACTACAGTATGACATTTTATTTTTTTACTGTGGGTTGTATTTATTTCGCTTTAAATTAACACGAAATTTTACTATTTTTGGTACCTATGGGGCTACCCACTGCTTTCAATTCTTCCCCCACACTTCGCGGTAACGAACTAACTCCCTATATACTACTAATGTTAACGGAAATTACTATTTATTATCTGTATTTGTTATTTGATGTGAAATCATCATACTTTATAATCTGTCGAGAATATTAGTTTGCATCTGACGCATTTAATTAGTACAAATAATTGAAAAATATTATGCCTCATTTTCATATGAAAATAGCCTGTAAAATATATATTACTAAATTAAATGATTATATCTGTATAGCGGGCACTCGTAATATTTAGCCCTGGTGGAATAGTGACACAATTATACACTTATTTAATTCTTATAAATACCATTGTGTGCCTAGTGAGTGGGCATGTACTTTTATGGCGGGCAAAACAAATAAGGTTCGTTTCACCGTAGCTGGTCATATAGTGGCCACCGGCGGATAAAAAAGCACCTTAGGGCATATGTGACCAGTGTAGGTACTGACCATGATGTGTTCTCATACCTTTAATGGACTGACACCGTCAATGGTTATGAAGTGCCAGAGCCGGTGATAGCATAACTGAATGGCGACGAGCTTAGACCAAAATCAGACTAATGCGCAGTCGGGTGGTCTAGAGCTACGCTCGTCACGAAGCCATAACGTCGATTTACTCAGTGACAGGCCAACGTCTGTACAGCACGAGTATCTATACAGTATTAGACGTTTTATTGACCCGTTATTATGACCAGTATCTACAATACTCGTTGACCCGGCAGTATGGTCAGCTTACACCACCTGCGTTAAACTTGCCAAGATGTCAACGTTTCCGAACATCTGGTGGCAATCTCAACTCGCAATCAATCAGTTTGATTGGCTGAGCATGAGCTGTAGCACAGCTCAGGCTCAGTCAATCAAGCTGTTTGATTTCAAGCACAATATTCAAGTATTTTGAAATAGAAATCAATTCGGCAAGATTAGCGCAGGCGGTGGTGTATATGTTACACGTATAGATGGACAACAATCGGTGAGGTGTGACCAAATGTGTAATGTTGGACGGTTCCGAACAGGAGGGTTGCGGATAAAACAAAACCGTTAAATAAAACCGTTATTTATTGATTTTTTACCCTACAAAAACATAAAATAGTTGATAAAAACACAACTTTAAGGAATATTATATAATATAAAAAAATATTTCTGTCAGGTGGGAGGCCCGAAATCGCAACCTTCCGGTTATGATATTGTATGGTATCCTCCCCTAAACTTGGACTCGCCCGTCCCATGGCGATCTTTAAATATTCAGAATTTGTTGTCCATCTATATTGTCGGACATGCGAAAGTCTGCTGGAACTCGCGTTGTCTTAAAGGCTTGTCAAACTAGCTCGTTTAATTCTGTTTAAATGACCCGACTTGAATTACTTTTCCTCACAGTAAATGACGTCGAAAGATGAAAGTTACAGGTACATGCCCACTCAGTAGGCATAACATGTTATTTATATGAATTAAAAGTTAGTTAGTTAGTTTATTTGGATGATGTAGGCCTCTGGCCCATAACATGTACATTTGAACAAATATCAATGAATATCTAATGGAATTATAATGTGTTGCGCTTGTTTAACAAATGGTAAACATATACGGAAATTGTGTAGATCGCTTCATGATTATTTGAACCCAAGATTCTATAAAAGTCATTCAAAGACTTGCTGGAACACAGATGAGCAGGTAGTTGTATCAATCTGATGTCGTCGTATAAATTACAGTGGAAAAACGCATGATATTCATCTTCCAGAACTTGTAGATTTTACTGCATTACAATACTGGCAAATCCGAAGTTCTCTCTGTGTTCCAGCATGTCTTCCAACTTCAATGTTCAATTTGTGGTTGGAGCACCTAAATTTTGCCATCGCTTTTCTTAAATGAAATGGTAGAGAACATGTAATATACCTTTCTACATTTAACATAGTTTTAAAATGTGTATAGTGAATACATTTAGCAGAGGTACAACAATCAATAACACGCTGTTTAAATGCGTATAAAAACATAGTTATGTCCCCTACATCCTGAGAAATCCAAACAAATCCAAAACCATATTTATATAAAAGATTTCTGATTTATTCGTCCCATATCATCATGTGCTTTTAGCATCAGATAACAGTTTCTAGGGTACCGATCACTTGGAATTTGGATGAGACGACACCAGTATGCTATACATTTAGAAACGTAAGTGGTACAGAGCGGATATCTACCGCAATCTCCAAGCGCCATTGAATCGTTTACATTCCGAAATACTCCCAGAAATGTGTAACCATGGTATCAAAGAATTAAAAAATATCCTGATAGTCAAAGTACCCGAGATTTCGTTGATATCCGAGTAGTATACAGGGTATCACTTCATTACCGCGGGGGGTCAGGAATAGAGTAGACCCCACACTTACCCCCAAGGGGAAAATATACGACTAAAAAAAACCCTTAATTTTCAGAGCAAAAAGTATCTCCCAACTAATAAAAACAACCTCGTGTTATTTTTATTAGTTAGAAAAAAAAATAATTATCAGTTAAAGAAATGTCACAAGTAATAAAAATTGGATAAGGGCAAATTAATAATAAAGTAAGTGGAAAGTAAACCGCCACCAACAAGTAAAATTGGTATAAATAAGTCGGCTTTAGATGGGTACGGATTTTATATTTGAGGATTGGTAATTATACAATGCTTCATCGGCGCGCCTAAACGCCGCTAATGAGTCTGATTCTTCTTGTTTTTTTTTATTTATCCAATCTACGTGGTTCATTCTACGAGTGTTTAAAAGAATTATTTCTTTTTCTTCATCTGTCATTTTACCCGGCCCGGGTGTTGTGTCATCTTCAATTACGTCTTCGACGCGGTTAACTACAAAGGTTACAACACCTGAAAAGACACCGGCAAGCGCTACTCCTTCCTATTGAATTAATAATACTGCTGGTACTGGCATTATTATGATAGTTTATAAATGTAATTAATTTTTTTTACATCAAAATTAATTAAGTTCCGATACCACGAATTCTACTGTTTAGATATTTAAACATCGTCGTCATTTCGTTTGGCGCGAACGCCCGAGGATATATCAACATTCCATAAAAATTCATATTTCCGCGATAGTTTGTGTCTCCCGGTAAACTTCCTATATGTAGACTCTTTTCAGAGTCTGGTATAGTTGCTGTAAAAGTTTCCGTAGCGTCTGGTGGTATATGGAAATCGGATCTAAATAAATTAGCAGTAACGCCGTCGTATGTATATCCCCAAGCTTCTAATCTACCCCCAATTGGTGGATCTAAATTATCGACAAACAATCTTCCAGCCGGTAGTAATCCATAATCTAAAGTAACGCTGTCGGGTTTTTGTATATGCATGGAAAATCTATCACTACCACGACCCCAAAAGAACGTAGACCCCCTAGTACGCATCTTATTTTTACAAATGAAAAATAGTGTAGTTTTATTTCTATTAGCGCCGCCGAACGTTCCACCATTTATATCAGACGCGATAAGATCGCATCCAATTTCTCCGTTGAATTTTAAGTAGGGTTGATTGAAATCGTCAAATTCTAAAAGAGGGGGTTGATTACCGGCCGCGAATGGAACGCTATTATAAATATCCATAACTGTATTTATTTCACCATTATTCGAATATAAAACGCTTCTAACGCTGGGGATTAAACCAAGAACCATATCTGGATATGGTATACCTGGTAGTACCGCTTCTATCGCGTGTAACCTGTCGTCGTTATATTTATCCACGGAATATTGGCTATAATTAATAGGGTCGCCCGCGTCTACAGCCTTTGGTAGATTTGTTATTTTATTGTTAGACATATCAATATTACCGGACATGCTACCACCCACCGTTGGTAAAAACGCACCCCAACACCAGCCCCTGCCATTTCATTTCTAAGAGCCTCATAAACAACATCAGCATTGGCGTAAACTTCAGTTTTAACCGCCGTGTCTGATCTAACAATTTCCCTAGAAAGTAAATCTACGGACGTAACTAAATCCGTTCGTAATATGTTATCTTGATCAGTATACCCGTCTTGGAGTAGTGTAAAAGAGGCGGCCGCCTCATCCGTAAGTGTTTGTTTAATCGCCTCATCTCCAGAAATGGCATCCGCGCGAATTTCTACGTGAACGGTTGTCATATCATCTTTTAAATCGTCAATGGTTTTGTTAACCCCATCTATTAGTTGTATAAGTGCCGTATCGACGACGGTTTTTTGATCGGCTAATTCTTCTGTAAACTCGTGCCTAATAACCGCACCTTGGATAATATCTTCATCTCGCAGGGTGGTTGCTAGCTCCACCGCCTCTTCTCTGGCCGTGGTAAACATGGCTGTTGCCTGATCCCGAGATATGTTATCACCATCTTCTATGGTATCTCTTAAGGTGTTTTCTAACGTGTTAACTTTCGTATCCATGATGTTTTTTTCCGTATTAATAAACGTTATTGTCCAATCATGAATCGTATTTCTAGCGGCTTCTATTTGATTTGAGGTATATTCTGTCATTTCCACCTTCAAATCGTCTAGAAGGATATCTATATTATCCGCAATTCTTTTAGCTCCGTAAATGCTCATTATTATTAATTTTTGTAAATATATATATAATAAATATATAAAATAAAAATAAAATGGCAACAACAACAAATTTTACTATAGTGAAAGACTTTAGATTAGATAATGTAAAGGCTATGCAGGCTATATTGATAAGAGAGGGAGATAATAGGATGAGAAGCACTAGAAAATATAAAAGAGCGGTTAATATTGCGAACGTGGTAGAAACTTCTTTAAGTTCTATATCGGTAATTGCTGGAACAGCTACAGCAGCAACATTATCGGCCGTAATAACAATACCAATGGTTGGTGTTTTAAGTTGCGTTACCGTATTATCTGGTTCATTAAGTATGTTTATTAGGGTGGTTGGTACAAAATTAAATAAAAAATGTAGAAAACACGATAGAATAGCTATTTTAGCCAAAGCAAAAAAAATAGCGTAGATCTGTTAATATCTTCCTCGTTAGTTGATGATGCTATATCTAATTCAGAATTCGAGTCTATAATACAAGAAATGGGAAGGTATGAAGAATTAAAAAATGAAATTAGAATGAGGAATAGTGCAAAGATGCCAACAAATTTGATACGGATTGGAATAAATACAGGGAAAAGCTTGGGAATAAAGTTTATAATTAATTTTAGGAAAATTGTTTATAATGATTTAATTGATAAATAAATGTTTGAATTATTATTAAATGTAGAATAATCGAATACTTTTTTCAAACCCACTCTGTATAAATCGTTTAAAAAAATATTTTTTGTACGAAATAAATTTACTGGGTATGATAATTTATGTAATTTACGTACATTTTGCATGTGCGCTTTTAATAAGTTACCTATTTTTCTATTAAATATCGTAAATCCAACATTGTTGTCTGTTCTTAAAATATTATATTGCTGCAACATATGAAAAATATAAATTAATATAGTTATTTTTACTTGGGGGGTTTCGTAAAAACTAAATTTAATCCATTCTCCGTCTCGTCAAAATTAAAAATATTATCGAGTTCTTCGATATATAAACTTATTAATTGTTTAGTTTTCATAATTTTATATATGTTTATAATTAATCTAATTTATTAAATTATTTCTAATTCTATAGAAATTGGTAAACCGTGATTATCTACAGGCTTTCCCTCACAGTCCATAAATGTTAGTTCTAGTTCCGTAATAATTCCGGCCGTTAGTTTTTTATATAATGGAGTTGTTGGTGTAATGTTAAAACTTTCAACATAAGTAGTCTGAGGAACGGAAATTTTAGATAATACTTTAGAATTTTTTATTTTTCCGTCTAATATATTATCGCTCGTGCCGATTTGTTTTAAATTAATATCGAAGAATTTCGGCCACATATTTAATTGTCCCCCCGTATAATTTTGTTTTCCGTGTTTTATAAATAATATAATCTGTCCCCACCTTTTTTTTCTCCTTCGATTAAGCCTAAAGCCTCTATATATTATCAGATATTAGTAATGCAAACCCACTTTCCACGGTTACTGTACATATACCAGAATCGTAATCTATACTAATTGGATTTTTATCAATCTTTTCAAAGGTAAAAGTTCCGTCGTCGTTCATAGTAGTTGTTTCTAACCCACCACCCAAGTTTATAATATCCCTAGCGCCCCTAAGTCCGGAATTGAGAGGGGCCTTCGTAACTGCATCAATACCACTCCCCGTATTTGGATCACCATCGTCTTCTCCAGCATCGGGGCCTATTTTTACAATAGCCATCCAAGAGTTGTTGGTTGTATTATACCACCCTATCCAAACCGTTAATGATCTTATTCCTATTCTTTTATCGTAATTAGAATTATCTATCGCGGTTTGTAGAGAAACTGCACCGTTTAAAATGTTGCTTATAGTGTGAAAAGACATTTTAATAACTTGTAAAAATTAAATTGCTATATATATAATTAATTTTTTTTATATAAATTTAATAATGATACCCGATAAATTTCAATATGGTTCTTCTGCTACCTATAAAATTGGGGGTAAATATAGTTATAGATCCGATATTTTTAAGGATCCGTATTTTAGATGTTATATCAAATATTGTTAACCCAACCATAAGAATTAATCAAAAGGATGAATTTAAAGTTCGTTATTTAAATATTTTTAATAAATATAAAATAGGAAAGATTAAAACGGAAAAGGAAATAAACAGGTGGAAAAATAATCATATGACGTTTTTACAAAATCTAATAAATTTCGCCGTATGGTGCGCAACAACGGGGTGTGTGTTGTTAAATAGCCACCTAAAGTCTCCAAACATGTTTATGAGAAGTCTTTACAATTTCCACACATACTTTACGATACGTAGAATTTTGAGAGAGCTGGAGGTGAATATTAACAGTTTAACCTCAAAAGGTTATAGTCAATATAATGTGGTAGCATATCAAAAAATATGTAGAGAGTTTAATATACCACTAAATTCAAATTGGAGGCAGACGAGTTTTACAGACACACAAGGACTTGGTACGGTTCATGCTAGTGGGTTAAATCATGGTGGTAGTTTTTACAGAGAGAGAGATGGTTATAGACATATAATATATTCATATTTACCAAGGAGGCCAACCAAATCGACATGGACATTAAGGGATTTTACCGAAAAAACAACGTTCGGAGAAGAAACCCCGAACCACGAGCCGCGATGTAATGATGATGATAGATGTTGGTGGCAACTTGCGCATGTAGAATATATTGAGCAATCACCAAAAATACTTAATGCCATTTCAACGTTTATGGTTGGAACCGGTGGTGGCTTTACTCAGGCCGGTATTGTTAGAATCAACGAGTCTATAAGAACGTATGTTTGGGCCTTACTCGCCGCACAGATTGAAGTACGAAAACCTCTCGGGCGTGGGGTGGAGTCTTTCGGCGCTCAAAAACAGTTTATATCTCTAGTCGAATCAAGAATAAAAGCGGCAATGAACATAACCGAATCTGTGAACAAATATCAACAATATCTATCAAAAACTAAAACGCCGGTAAATTATGTGTTTGGAATTGGGTTATATATGGCGCCCAGTAACATGATTATTGAAATGGGTGATATGGGAAATTTTAATAATAAACTGATTATTGCGGGTAGAGGGCAATCTCTCGGTTTAAATGATAAAATAAACGCAATAAATTCATCTAAATTAGACGATGAAGAATTATACGAAGAACTAGATGATGAAGATTTACAAAATGAGGCACAAACTGGTGGGGTTATCCCGGAAGAAACAACATCGATTATTTTAGACGAAGAATTACAACTCGAGGATGATATCGAGGAATATGAGTCGAAAATAGTAGATTTTATCAAATCGGATAAAAAAAAAATAGATTGGTAGAGCCTATGACGGCAACCTATGAAACGGGTGGTATTAATATTATAGTAGCGTCTGGTATTTTGTTAATCTTATCAATAATTTATATTATATATTAATAATTTTATTAACAATATTATATTTAAGTATATACTTAATTATAATGCCGGCCAGACCTAAAATACAACCGAAAAAAATTATTAGTAAGGACGATATGTCCATAATATCTAGTAAAAGAAAAATACTAAGGGGAAGTAAAACCGATGATGAACTTGATTATAGATCGGGTGGTCTGAGGAACGCGGTTAAATTCATTGATCGATCTCAACCCGAAGAAATGGGTGTAGGTATGCGTATGTTTGGGCCCTACTCGCCGAATTTTGGTCTAAAAAACCGGGTTGTGGAAAGTGCGAAAGACGGTTTTTATAAACACTTCGAGAAACAAGGACATACCCCAACAAGCGGGGCGCCTATTACACAAAAATGGATTTATAAACAATTTGATGGTAGGGTTCAGCTTCGTCTTAAAAAATTTCCATTTTTTAAATTAACTAAAGAGGACGGCGCACCCCTATCGTTAAACACTTTAGCAAATAAACATGGTATTGGTTTTATCAGGAAAGAATTGGGGTTTGTTGATTATAAAATTAACGATAAAAGAGTAGCAACGAACTCCATTCAAGAAATACATACGAAAATAAAACCAGATATTCCTACGAAAAACCTACCTAAAGTCGCAACAGAAGTAATCGATAACATTGACCGAGTAGAAGCGGTGTTTGTTGCTCCAAATCTTAATCATATTTTTAATCAAAAATTTAAAAACGACCTCGACACGCTTAAAAAAAATAGTAGGCTTCTAAGTAAAGAGCAGCTCGAACTAGATGAAGTAGATACTGATATTTTAAAAGGTAGACGAAATTTGGCGGATAAAATTAAAGACGGAATTAGAGCAAATATTACGACCGCTAAAGACGCCCTCCGGTTTTTAACCGATAAACGTAGAATGATAATGGGGCGTCTCACTATGAGGAGGAATAATGTTAGAGATAAGTTGGCCAGTATAAAAATTACACTTTCTAAAATTAAAAAGAAACGATATAACCGTAATAGAAAAAATTAGAACAATTATTAGAGAGCAGGGGTATACTATTGGTGGGCTTTTCGCAATAGTTGGTATTGTTGTTGGTAGCACACTCGCCACAATCGGGTTAATTTCACCACCCGACGTTGATCCGGATGTTGATCCGGATGTTGAACCAGATGTTGACCAGGATATTGACCCGGATACTGATCCTGAGGTTGATCCTGATATCGATCCCGATGTTAACCCAGACCCCAGTATAATTGATAAAATAAAAATCACATGGGCGGGTGGCGCTTTTTAAACTGGGACAATATTTACTAAATTTAGGAGAAAAAATCGTCGCGACAATACCAGGAATAATAGGGGTTTTAGTGGGTGGTATATTTAAGATATTAGGAAAGGGTGTGGTTACCGCCGCGAAAAATATATGGTTATTACTACTAATGTTTGTTGGTAGTGTTATAATTTATTTTAAAAAAAAATAGACGATTAATTAATAAATTTAAATAAAAAGTTATATACTAAAATATAATAATTTCAAAGAAATTAAAATTAAAAGATAATGTCTTATGGTAATAAACTCGAACCTCAGCGACGATTTCGTGAACTTAATGCGGCAAAGGGTGTTAGACAAACCGTGGCAATTACTAATAACCCATCTACGATCGATCAAAATCAACAACTACTTATAAGGTTTCCCAATCTTGGTGAAGATGATGTTATTATTCCGGGTAGTTCTAAGTTGGCCTTTACTATAACGTTGGATTCGACAGACGCAAATAGAACGCTTGTTCAAAATATTGGGCGCGCGATCGTTCAGAAAACGACTATTAAAATTAGCGGTAACGAAATAATGTCTCTTGATGACTCAGATATTTACGGATGTTATCAGGACCTATGGAAAACAAAAGCCGCGCGAGATAACGCGGTTTATCGTATTGATACTAGCGCAAATAGAAACGTGACGAAGCGTAGAATAAACGCCGGTGATAAGGCGTCAAACACCGCAGATGATGCTGTTTCTGCTGCTTACGGTAATAGGTTTTACATTCCTCTAGATTTTGAATTACTAGAGACTGTTATGCCGTTTTATCAAAGCGGTTTGGCAGATCGCCTGGAATATGAACTAACGTTCAGTGAGTATAATAGGGTAATAAATTCTGCGGATACTAGCACATATAAAATCGATGGAATATCCCTAGAGTTTGATACCGTCACCCAAACGGATCTTGCTGCTATAATTAGAGAAAAATATGCTAATAAGGTTGCGATCCCGTATGATAGAGTTCTTCGCCACCGACGAGTCATTAAAAATAAAACCGACACATTATGGAATTTTAACGTTAATGTTCCGGCCAGATCAATGAAAGGAATATTGCTGTTGTTTGAAGAAACCGGCCCGGCCGGGGTTAGAAATTCTGAACATTTTTATAATCCTAAAATTACGAAGGTGGAGACGACTGTAGAGGGCGTACCAAATCAATTATTTAGTCAGGGGATGCGCGCTCACCATCAGTGGGATGAAATCCGTAAAATGTTTGGTGGTGGCCATAACGAGACGGCCATAACAGATACGGTTTCTAAACAGCTGCAAACTTCAGATGTAACTGTTGCCGAATTCTTCACATCTAAATATGCGCTTTGGATGGATCTACGACTGAGTGATGATAGTAATTTATACGGCTCTGGAAGGAGAGTTATAAACGCTAGTGAAGGAATATCCCTTCAAATTACAAAAGATGCAGATGGTGATGGTGATATAATCGTTTTTATATTCATAGTCACAGACGGTGCTATAATTATAGAAGGCGGTAGGCTTAGCCGGGTGATGTATTAATTAATTTAACAAATTAATTATAAAAAAATGTTGTAATTTATAAAGATGGCTAATATAATAAAAACAATCTGTAAAACTCCGCACGCCGCAATAATATGCGGACAAACTGGGTGTGGAAAAACTGTTTTCATATTAAACCTGTTAGAAACGGAATATATTAATATATTTGAACATATCGTAATTATATGGCCAACTTTAAGATGGAACGAAACTTATAAAAATCGTAAATGGATAAAAACCGACCCAAATATACATTTAGTAGATCCTGGAGAAAATTTACACGAATGGATAAGAGTTTATTATAAATTATTTGAAGGTGAAACCTCTCTGTTTATTTTAGACGACTGCTCGGCAAAGTCCGCGATGATAAAAAAGAGAGATATGTTAACCGAGCTCGCATTTTCTGGTAGACACGCCGGTCATAGTGTATGGGTTTTAACTCAAAAATACAATTCTGCGTTAAAAGATTTACGCGAACAAACAAAATGGACGGCTTCATTTCACTGTAAAGATCGGGATTCCATAGACGATACGCTAAGAGAAAATGACGTAATTTCGACAAAAAACGAACGAGAAGAAGTTAAAGAAATTTTAAAAAGGAATAAACACTCGCTTATTGTTTTAAAAACTGATCAACCGACGGATTATAATATAATTTTATAAGATTAATTTTTTTATTATACTTTTATAAATTTAAATATATAAGAAACTGAAAATGTATGAAAATTTACTAGAAGATATTTTACCAGATATTAATAAATTGTCTGAAGAAGTTAATAATGAATTACTAAAAACTGAAAAACCCGCTAAGAAAAAACAAACGAAAAAAAGGGTGTTAAAATGTTTAGAAACTCAAGGGTGGAAACTTTATCGGATGATGTTATTAAAATGAAGGAAAATTTGGTAAAAATAACCGTAGGTGGTCAGTCAGAATTTTATTTAGGTACAAAATATTTAGTGGCAGATATTAATAATTTAAACGATTCGGCTGAAATTGTTAAGCTTTATTCATTAACGAATCTAAATTAGGTTTGATAATGACAAAAACGTTGGGAGAAACTATTATAAACACCGCCGTAAATGGGTTGGGGTGTGTAATAACATTAAAAAATGTTGAAGAGTTAAAATATGAACTTAAAAACGACCCCTTTGTTGATATGGCGCTTAGATCTCTATGCTCGCAAGCATATTATTCGTTGGGTATTTTCATGGCACCGTTGACTGTTGCCCTCAAAACCCTTCAACACTATGACCGGGTGCCAAAAACAACAGAACTTGCTGAGGTTGAGTCTCAACAGAACGAGACTGAATCTCAACATACGTAACTGAGTCTCAACAGAATGAGACTGAATCCAACTGCTGATAATTAATTTTAGAAAAATTATTTATATAGATTAATTTATATAATTTAATTATAAAATGGATGAAAAAATCGAGCAAGAGGAGGAAAATAATTCATCTTTAGTGTCCGTAGAAAATGAGAAAATTAAACGAGTAACGAAGAAGAACCCAAATAGAGTAGAGGGTGGGAAAGTATCTGCAATGAAACGTAAATTACTTAAACAATTAGAAACGCACCAATCGATAGAGGAGCCGGCCCTCGTAGAGAATGAAACCGTAGAAAAACAAACAATTTTTAATAGATTGTGTAGCACCGAAGGTTATATCCTTAATTACTGTCGGTGTTTTTAGCTTTAGGGTATACCATATTTTCTATTTATACACCACCAGACCCTGTAGCGGTAAATTTTCCCACACAGGACGATAACATAGCGGGTGATCGTGATATGGATTAATTAATTATAATTAATTTAAATAAATTATTATATATATAATTTATAAGAAAATTAGAAAAATGAATTGGCAAAGCGCAGTAAACTCCTCATATAATGCTGGAATTGTTGTAGCTCTCACCTTGGGGATTGGTGCTGGAGTAAGGGCGGTTACTAAAACTAGAAACCCAAAACTAGACTTAAATGTATATGATATTTCTATGATGACGGCCTATCTAGCAGCCGCAACCTTAATAAAAGATTATTTAGTATCTATAAATGTTATAGATGATGACATTACCGATAAGCTGGGTTAATTCCGCCCAACTAAACCAAACTGTGCCTTCCGTGTCGCGAGTAGAGGGCCCTTGGGGTGGGGATAGGGATATGGATTAGAATCTGGTTTAATTAGTTTCATTAAACTTTTACCTGGTGGGGTATTATTTAAATCTCTTATTTTGTGTGAATTAGTAGTTATTATTTCCCAGTTATGAATTTATATTGAACACTTGTTTCCAGTATTGTATATAAAGCAAATCTGAATAAGATATGCCGAAAACTTTTATTAGCCGAGAAGCGTTAGTAGATATTCTACAATCTCGTGGGATTATTCCCGCCTACGAAATAAAAAAGAAGTATCGTATTGGGTCAAGGCGGCTTACAGAAATATGGAAATGTGATGAGTTTATATTAAACCTATCGAGAGAAGGTTGGAAAAAACCGAAGGAGAAGGTTGTGGTTCCTGTTAGAAAAAAGCATGTAAAGCCGTGTATAACCCACGAGTCTTGTGCTCCACGTATTTTAGTAGTCTAAATAATTTAGTGAGAGTTTTTTTTTTTTTTTAGCATAAATTTGAGAATGTTTTTCATTTTATCGTAAAAAAGGCCCCCATAATTTACCCTTTTTGAAAAATTACCCTCTACATTTCCTCGAAATGGTTTCCTAAAGCGGTTCTGTATGAATTCCGTCTGATAAAACTCTTCTCTTATCGTAGTAAGCGGAAAGCCCTAGCTTCTTCTGTGTGTATGTTTTCATAACTCCATCCTTCATTCTAAACCCTCTATTTATACCCCGATCTATTTCGGTGTGGTGTAGAGCGTCCTTATACCTTCCCCATGAAAGAGTGTTTTGCCTTGCGGATAACCATTTAGCCGAATGTTTTACTTGAGCGTTTTCTGGTTTCTCCGTAAGATAACACTTGCTGCATAGTGCGATTATCCGATCTCCCCGAAACTCTGTCTTGAAAAGTCCTGGTTCTCTATTGCTCCATTTATCCCACGCTAACCATTGGTCTTTGTTTTTGTTGAAACTTTCTAACATGTGTGGTTTTATTATATCCTCAATTTATCCACTAACTCCCATATACAGGCTGTCAGTATCCATTTGTATTAGTTCAAAATCCGATCTATCAACGTACTTGTCCATAAAGTCGTAATAGAACTCTAACATTCTAAGTTTTGCGTATTGATAAACTGCAATCCCACAGTGAAACGGTCGAGTCATTGCAGAAACTACCCTTCTGGAAGATATTTCGTAAGCGTCTCCTATTTCCTCAAGATCGTGAAAATATGCCGATCTCAAAGCCCTGTCTACACAAACTTCGTCTTTCGTATAGTTGGTGGTGAGGTGGTTTTCTGGAGACTCGATCATTTTTCCACAACATGAGTTTCCTAGTAGTTTCATTATATCAGCAATTGGAGCTTTTGAGCTATCAACATCTCCGGCTCTCCTAGTTGCTGTTACTTCGTTTACAAACAATTCAAAGGGTTTTCCTGATTTGTAATCTATAACTCTGTGAAGTGCTGTTATTATTAATCCATGTTTTAAATACCATTTTAGAAGCGGTGCGAATAACAATACTTTTTCTGCCGACATCGCCCCAACTAGCTTTCTACCTTCCCCTCGGGTTCTGTTTGTCTCTCGTAAATATTCGAGCATGTGTTCGGGAACTTCGTTTTCCTCGACAACACGATTTATAAATATTGGAGACATTTCTGAAAACTTTTCCTTTAGGTTTGTGGGAACTTCTATATCAACTTCTGCAAATCCAAACCATTCCTCTGATAAAACCTGTTTCGAGAAACTGTCAATTTTTGTTGTGTTAAAGGGGTGTGGTACTGTGAAGAGACGTCCCTGCCCGCATGGCATCTCTTTTCGTAATGTTGATAAATACAAAGCATTTGCATCAAATCCTAATACTTCTTGACAGAGCTTTCCCTCACCCTCTGGGGGTGATCTAATCTTGGTAATACCGGCTTCTGCATATCTTGTAAATACAATTGACGGCCCTCCTACTAGTGCCCCTTTCATCATTTTATATACTTCTTTTTCTGGAGCAAATAGTGGTGGACAAATTGCGTCTGCCGCCTTGCTCTCTTTTGTTGGGTATGATTTTACGTAGCTTTTTATTGACCCTCTAAGAATGTATTGCAGGGCAACTCCTGGAAGGGTAACCGCGTCTTTAAACATATCCACCCCTTTTGTTTTATAAAAGTTAGACATTTTTCCGACGGCTTCAATAAATGGACCGACGTCTAAATCGTTGTA